>BSAI01000207.1:8479762-8532309 GCA_036245035.1 Adrianichthys oophorus | reverse complement strand
TATATATATATATTTCTGCATTTATTTGTAAACAAAAATATCCTAAGTTAAGGCATGGAGTGGCAGGCAGCAGTGGACACAGGGTGACAATATGAAGGAACACCTCAGAAGAAGAGCCTTTCATTTTGATGCTCACCGTTGGAGAAAGTAATTTCTGATCGTTGTTTCTTGTGTTTCTCAAAAGTTAAATGTGTGGTTTACCACATTTTAAATAAATGAATATGAATAAGTTCTGTGCAATCTATAATCTTTGTTTAAATAAATGTTTGACAGTTGAGTCATTGGCTTTTTTCATGAGTAAGCTCTAAAAGCCAGTTTGATGCAACATCAGGTGAATACATTCCTGCTTTTCTTCTTCCCTCAAGGCTCTATGTTCATAGTAATGTTATGCAAAGCGAAAACATAATCTTAGATGTCCCAACTGCAACTTCTTTCATTTCACTCCAATTTTTACATCTTCAGTGCTTTACACACTTTGCCAAAAGCCTTTTGTAGAACTCGAGTGGAGATAGTGACCTGCTGCTAATGCTTACAGTACATTATTTCAAATCTGAGTGGGGTTTATTTTTATATTTTATTTAAGGCTTTTGTAGAATTCAGATAAAGCTGTTGGCAGCAGCTCTTCTGCTTCTCTGTCCATATGTATTTTAAGACTTGTTTTTTTTTGGACAGACTGCTGCATACGAGTCACCCGTTCCATTGTCCAGATTGTGGAGAGGCATTTAAACGTCGGAAAGACCTGGACCTTCATTCCCTCACACATCAAGGTGAGAATGTGTAAAACGCCATAAAAGTTTTTATTCTCATCTATGTCAGGAAGAATTTGTTTAAGTTTTTTGTGCTACAGAGTTTGTGTTGAGTGAAAGAGCTGTTTACTCTTCCCTCAATATTCACCTTGGCTCTTGGTGATTAGTCGCCCTGTCTGATCCGTGTGTGGGGAAAAGCGAAATGTGATGAGCATACAAAGAATCCACAGAAGGACCGATCCAATGCTTCTCTCTAACAGAAACCAATTAGAGATGATGTTCTTGTCTGTCCAGCAGACACAGAATTTGTATTGATTACCTCAAAGCTGGTGATAAATGACCCCATTGGCTTGTCTGGGTGGCCTATCTTGATTATTTATACATGTTTCCCCGCTATACTGTATGTATGCTGTTCTTCTACTGCTGTTGACTTCTAATTGATTTGTGTGCTGCGCAGAATGGAAAAATGAAGAGGTAGATATAAGTGAACTGGGTCAACGTTGTTGTCACTTTATCTTAATCAGTGGGGTTTTTGACACGGCAACCTCATTAGCTAGGCTTGAGAAGTCAGCGTGCAGCAGAGGTCAGGGGTGCGATTACCCTCTGAGAAAAATGATAAAGATTGATCTATTGATCAGTCCAGGGCTATAGGCTGAGATTGTCCTTATTAAAGGATTAACGAGTCGGTCCATGGTGGGAACACAGTCTATAAACCCGATAGGAGAGACAAGCATGTTGTTTTTGACCATACTGATGAACCATTAGTGTTAAACGCCAACAGTTTTCTAGCCAAGTTTTCTAGAGCAACTGTGAAGGTTGGGTTTGACAAAATGTGACTGAAGCATGAAATGAAGTACCGGTAGGTGTTTTTCCAAGTTCCAATGTCTTATGACCATTATATATAAGAACTGGACCTAGTGATTATGATGTCACTCATAGAAGATGACTTCCTTCCAGCTCTAATGAAATGAAGTCAATTCAGTCACCATTTTTTCATGATACAAACATTTCTTTGTTGGATCAATGTTAGTTAGCAGTACGTAGTCTGAGTTGGTTTGAGTCAACATTTTTTTCATAGCAACTACTGTTGCCAATTCAGAGTGAGCTTGTTGGATGTTCACTCCCCTAGCACTTCAAGGTGGGCTCGGGAAACTATCAATCAAACATTTCAAACGCTGGGCGTGAGACCACATACTTATATTGTGGCATCCACTTGGCCAGCTCATACCTTGAATAACTTGCGCTACAGAAAAAAAGGCAAAATATTAAAATTGGCAAGATAATGTTAAACTTGTTGCAGAGGTTTTCTGAGAAATAGAATGACTGTAAAAGCTGTTTATTTCTCAATAGAAGTCTGGGATTCTTTTTGGAACAAGCAATTTCGAACTATTTGGAACGCGAAAAGGTATGGGTCATTCAGTCCAGTTTTCTTATACAGTCAGTGCTTGTGACCCAAACTTTTTGCTGAACCAATAGAGTTAAAAGGAGATTATTTCTATCTAAGAGAGGGGATGAAAAAATAGCAACAACATTACTGGTTTACCCAACTCTTTTATAAAAAAAAAATCTTATGATACATTCAAAAGAGCACTACATTTCTGTTTTTATTTACTTTTTGTAAATAAAATACAGATTGATAGCGTTAAGATGCGTTAAAGTTAGCTGAGACCCTAGTGTCAGATTCTCACTCAGAATTTCAAAGACGGCGCACAGCAGACATATTTTTGGAGGTCGATATGAAAGTCCCGGATCAGAGGCAAATTAATGTCAGCTTTGTGAATGGGCTTCTTAATGCATTTTGGCAGTCCTTAATGAACCTGGTCGGCAGGAAACACACTGAACTAGTAGTTAAACACTTAATTTTGCAACAGCATTGACTAAGTATCCATTTCATATGGATCAGTCACAGGAGTATTCACAGGGGAATGCAGCAAATCATTACAGCTGGATTCAACACATGTTATGCAGTTTTGTTCATTATAAATCCATTATAAAAGTTTACTGACAGTCACATTTTTATGAGCGGAGTAATTGATTAATTTAGCAGATGTTTTAGCAGCCATTACGACTCAAGTTAATGTTCTCCAGCTCTTGAAGTACATGGGCTCAGATGAACTTTGCTTGAATCTTCACAAATTAACACATTTCTTTGTTAATGTTCAGTTCTTACCAAAATCCATGTCATTATCTAAACACCCCCTAATTAGTACAGAACTATTGCTGTTTCTTCAAACTTTCTTTATTTTCAGGAGTTAATTAATCTTGTATGTTTTAGGATTATGTATGAACCCCAGAGGAAACCCGTGCAGGTGTAGGGAGAGCGTGCGCCGTCCCCTGACGAAATGCATCCTGGGATGCTTCACTTCACACTGTCGAGTTGCAGTGATAGCTGCTGCATCGCTGTTCTGCCCCAAGCTAAAACCAGCCATCAGAAATGACCAGCAGCTTTCGCTTAGAGAAGGGATCGTGACCATCTGTTTCAAACTTGACTCTCTTCCAATTGCAGACAAGCAGCCAGCCACATGTCCTCACTGCGCATCCCAGTTCATCAACCAGTCTGTGCTGGAGATCCACCTTCAGCGGTGTCCTACCACAGAGGAGGAGAGGAACGCGGGGCGAGGAAGAGGCCAGGGGCGAGGACGAAGCACAGGACAGGTAGGAAACATTTTAGTCAAACAATAATAAAATGCATTTATTTCTTCATTCAATCAAGTTGGTTTAAGTAGAAGCTGTTTTGTTTTTGCTTAAACTTCATCGTCTGTGATGGTGTAATAGTTTAAATCAATCAGAAATCACTTTATTTATAGAGCACCTTTCATCCACATCAGTGCTTTAAGTGGACAACAAGAAGTGGCGGAACTCTCTTTTTTGGAAGTCGAAGTATAAAATGCAGAGAATCTTGATCTTGAATATAAAATTTGATCAATAAAGAAACATCATTTTTTTCTATGTGTCATAATATGAATAAGAAAGAGGGAGCTCAGGTCAAGTCTATAAATAAATGTAGTCATGCATCAACTGTGTACATAAATTATTTCAAATAAGAGTACAATTACAACATTACGTCACATCGTTACGCCGCATGTGCCGCTGTGACCTCATCCTAAAAGCTAGCTTGTAGCTTGTAGTTCAACAATGAGACACAGCAACTCATTGAAATGCGGTCAGGTGAATGCAGGCTGGTTAAAACAACTTTTAATGTGATACACATTGTTTCTCGCTGTTTTCCCTAAAATTTGTTTATCATAAAAACTTATCATCCTACATTCATGCCAACGTCTCCTCAGTACTGCAGTTGCTAACATTCTCTGAGTTAAAGAACACACGGCATGGTTCTTGCCAGTCGTTCCTTCATTTTGTGCACCGCCGTACCTCTCTGAGCTTCTCCATCCTTACACCCCAACCTGGTGTCTCCGATCACCTGAGGTACCTGAGGTACCGAAGTCCAAGAGAAAGCTCAGAGGAGAGCGAGCATTCTCAGTCTGTGCACCAAAGCTGTGGAACGCGTTACCACTGGGCATTCGAAAGGGATCTTCACTGTCCATTTTAAAAAAACTTCTTAAGACCCATTTTTATCGCCAGACTCTGCTCTGCTGGTGTGTTTTTACTGTTTTATTGTTTATCTTGTTTTTATCTGGTGTTTTTATGTCACCTATTTATATTTTTTATCTTTTAACTGTTTTAACATTTTTAGCCGTTGTTTTGTCTATCAAGCTTTTAGTGTGTGACTACGGTCATTTTAAGGCGCTATATAAATAAATAAACTAAAGTAGAACTATTTTTTTATTGTCTGAAATGTTTACATTTGTAAAATGTTAACTCAGAAGTCTAATTTCTGTGCACAAAACACCAACAGTAAGATACGCAGATAAGCAATTTAATGTCTGCAGTGTTATTTCAGGAAAACAAACATGCTGATATACAGTCATAAGAAACAAACATTGTGTTCCTGCACTCTAAATGGTTTGTGTGAATACTCTATCCCGATTGGCTTCTGAGTGCTCCAGTCATAATGCTCTATAAGCGCAGGCTTCTTTAAAACAAACGTTTTCTTCATGATGTGGACAAAAACAAGCGTTAAGAGGTGAACTTTATCTCTAAATTGATGCTTCATTGAACCTATCGTGACAATCAGCATATATATATATATATATATATATATATATATATATATATATATATATATACACACATACATACAGCGACGCATTGTGTTACCGTGACGACGGGCCGCATTATGTACCAAATTGTGTTCCTTTTGTTTAAAAGCGATAAAGTCCTAAAAATTGATGGAATATTTATTTCTTTTGTAAGTGACCACGTTATAAGCGGGATTGTGCGATTGTACGAAGTGAACACTCAGAATTTGACTTATGCCGTGGAAGCTCGGAAGACGGTTGCTGTGTGTTATTCGGTTCGCAGAGTGTAATTGATCAGCGTTAATATATATTAATCTGTTAATTTTTTTTAAATGAATTGCGTGCGTTAACGAGTTAACATTGACAGTCCCACTTAAGACTTTTTTTACTGTACTGTTTGTACTTGATTTTTCTGTTCTGAGAAAATGTGACTTTTTGAGGTACAACAAATGCTGCACGATTTGAAGTTGTGGGTGGAGATTCTAGATGTGGATAATTACAAGGAGGTTAAATAATTGCACTCTGGGATCTGCAGTATTGAAAAACAACCTTGCTTATCTGAACAACTCTCTTAAAAGAAACTTAGTGGTTTAATCAGCTCTAATCAAAGTGCCAGTGTTGATTTATGTCAGACTTTCTAAGTTGAAAGCCATTTTAAACTCTGATACACATGTTTGCATCCTTTTTTGATCTTCTTTGATCCAAATTTTCATGAAAGTGTGGGGTTACTGTAACAGGGTTGACATCTGAAGAAAGTCCCTGGTGCTGTGACCTTGTAGCTGCATCACAGTTTGATCTTGAGGACACAGCTTTTATTCTTGGTCTCCATCTCATTACCCTCTGCTGTGTCTCCATCCCATTTTTTCTCTCTCTTCTGTCATTATTCTACCTGCAGATTGAGTGCGACCTTTGTGGCCACCGTTGCATGACACAGGAGGGCCTGGATCTCCATCGCTTATCCCACACTGGCCAGACTCCTCTCAAGTGCCCAGTGAGGCCCTGCCGCCGCCGATTTACCTCCAACAGTGCCCTGGAGGAGCATGTGCTGGCACACTTCCAAGGAACGCTCAGCAAGTCCAAAAACCGACCCCGCTTCCGCTGTGAGATTTGCCAGAAGGAATTTGCCTACAATTCCACCTTCAACGTTCACATGAGGACGCATACTGATGAGAGGCCCTTTGAGGTAAGAAGGATATCAGTGTGTGCTTACATTTAAAAACAAAGAGTTTCTCTGAGCCGTCAGAGACAGATTTGTCCCTTTTATACACCTTCTTCAAAACTAGATGTCAACTTGAAATCCAGCTCTTTTTATTGCAGCCTTTAGCTGCGACCATTTTTTGGGTTCCCGACCATGGCCATTTGTGCAGTTTGTATCCTGGGGGTGATTCCTCCCTCCCTGTGTACCTGTGATTAATGAAGGGTCTGACTTAGGGCCTGTCAGCGCCCCTTTGTGCTTGCTACTATTTTGGGATTCAGTCTTCACTCTCTTCTGCTCGTTTGATGGGGCAGGACATGAACCACAGACCCACCCAAGCCCATCTGGGCGTGCAGGGCCATGAAATGATTTAATCTTTGTGGCTTTGATTCAAACCATTTCTATAACAACAGAGTTTCAATGTCATCCCCATGACAGACAAGAAGCCAGTTATTTGAATTCATTTAAATTTGCCTTGTGTAGCTCCATTCCTGGGGGGAAAAGTGTACATTTTCGGAGTAAAATTGAATCACAAGTAGAAAAGAAGACACATGGAGGTTTTGAAGATGTTTCCTTGCTGATTTGTCTACAGTATAAAGTATGAATGTCTGCTTACGTGAATTATGAAAAAAAAAATCAAAGAAAAGACCTCCCCATTTTTCTCTTGTGTTTTTAGTTGTACCTCATGTCAGCATATCTGTGAAGTTATTCAGGTGATGCTAACACAGGGTTCTGCTCTTTGACTGGATTCCAAAGTTTGATGTTTTAATGCTCATTTGAGTAGCTTCTTCAATGCTGATGAGGAGTTCAGATTATTTATGTGTTGACCAACACACTGTCGGCATTCACTTGATACTAAATGACACTAAACGTTGGTAATTGTTGATTAGTATTTTGATTACTTTGAAATGCTTAACTTCTCAGTTCACTGGCAGCATTTGTTGTGTAACTAATCACACTTGCTGTATAATGATCATATTCTCTTCATATGAAGCGGAAACAATTAGTTGATAATTGATTATTTAAGCAACAGGATATTAATCAACAGGTAATAATAAAAATAATAAAATAATAATAAAAAAAGCACATTAACTCCATGTTTCTCTTACAGTGTTAAAGAACGTGTACATTTTCTGAAGTGATGTAGACATTTTTCTATACATCTGACATCCATTTTACACCCATTCATTCGTTTGTAAAAATATTAATGTTGTGTGAAAAATCAGTTTTTACTCTCTTACATCTGTTTTTCTTTCGTCAACTGACATTTTTTATGCGTTTTGCCATTTCCTTGGATGTTCTCCACCCTCTGATAGTGCGCCACATGTG
Organism: Adrianichthys oophorus; assembly: GCA_036245035.1. Taxonomy (NCBI): domain Eukaryota; kingdom Metazoa; phylum Chordata; class Actinopteri; order Beloniformes; family Adrianichthyidae; genus Adrianichthys; species Adrianichthys oophorus. The sequence goes on along the minus strand of BSAI01000207.1, from coordinate 8,524,900 downwards.
GGAAGCGCTTCCGCCAGCTGCCCCATCTGCAGGACCACATGAGAATCCACAGCGGCGCACGGCCGTTTTGCTGCTGGATCTGTGGCAAGAGCTTCAGTGTTGCGGCGCGTCTCACCGAGCACGCTCGCACCCACAGCGGCGAGAAGCCGTACCCGTGTCCTCACTGCTCCGCCGCATTCCGCTCACGCCCCAACCTGGACAAACACCTTCGGCTACACGGAGAGCTGCCGCTGGAAACCTCAGAGGACGTGGTGCAGGCGGCAGAGGCCGCCCAAGTTCAGAAGGTGCTGGAGGGGGCCAAGGCGCTGTCGTCTTTGAGCGCCACGGCAGAGGTTGAATCTGCAACAGTACAGACCATATATGTACTGCAAGGAGCTGAAGGAACCACTGAGACGGTAATGATCCCCTCGGATCAGCTGAGCGGAATAGAAGGAGCCTCACAGGTCGTCATCCTGCCCTCCTCAGTCCTGGGAACTCAGGCCATCACTGTTCCCACCATCACCATGGAGGAAAGTGAAATCACAATGGTGGAGACGAGCCAGTCACCACAACACACTATTGAGTTTATCGTGGAGGAAACTGTTTGAGGAAAACTAAAAATTATCGTAGATGGGAGATTTTGGTGGATTTAAAGGTTTAACTATTAAGTTTATACCTTATATAGCAGTTATCTAGTTCAAACAAGTGTCATGTTTTAATTTGTTGTGTTAAAACTTGGTAATTATTCATTTTTACAAGGACAATTGTGCAAGAAACAGTTTTTGTGGATGTTAAAAAAAAAAGACATTTAATTTATTAAGTCCTAATCTGTGTGTAAATTTATTTAGGAATAGATTTGTCAGCCATGAAACATTCTCTGCTTCTTAATAAAAAAAAAGCTTCAATTCCACACTTGAGCGTTGTTTTATTAGCTTTATGACAGAAGGACAGTGAGCGATCCAACCAAACGGGAGGATATTTAAAAACTCTTCACCTCTTCATGCCTGACTTTCTTTCCAGTTGTAAGAAAATTATTTCGTGTTTTATTCCTTTTATGGTGATGCCAAATGATGTGGATTAAATGCTACGTTACAACTTAGCAACATTTGGCTTGAAGGGGTTGTAACATTTACTAGTAAAATTTAAAAGCACTATCCCCAAAGATCACTTTAAACCAGGGTTCTTTTGCTTTTTTAAAATTGGAAGGCTAAATGAGAGTTGTTTGTGTGTATTGATGAGCTGCTTTTCTCTGATAGTTGTGATGTAATATGATTGATTTTTTTTTGTGTGTGTTGTAATTAAATTTAGTTGTTAAAAAGATTCAAGAAAAGTTCTAATTTGACAGACATACAGAGCTGCGCAGTGGCAAGTAATATAATGAAATTATCTGGCACTTTCTGGATAGTTATCAGGAATAATGATCCTACTTGTGTGAGAATGGAAAGCAGGGTAATGTCATATAAGTTCTGCCAGCACTGCAGAAGGCCCATATTAAGTTTTTAAAGCACGGCTTAAAGCTGTCTCCCACCCAGCGATTGCTGACAGGGGGGGTTTGAAGCCACACATGCACTCAATCTTAGTTTGTTTTCATGTCATGAAGGCAGAAATGCTGATGATTGTGCAAGGGAAATGGAGAAATTGCAGCATTTCTACAGATTGAGAGGAATTTCAGGAAATGGGAGGATTCCCTCAGAGCAGGAGAGAGAGCCCGTGCCGGGAATTCAACTGCTTTCCTGAGCGTTAACAAGAAAACCAGTCAATAAATACACGTTTCTTTCCCCTCCCCGCCACAACGAGCTCATATTCTGTTTAAGAGCGTTTCATGATACCTGCTGCCTGACGCTGAAGTGGAAAAAATACGCAAACACGCATTCATTCATTCATTCAGTCATTTTCCAATCCGCTTTATCCCTTTCGGGGTCACGGGGTTGCCGGAGCCTAACCCGGCTACTCATGGGCGAAGGCAGGGTACACCCCTGGACTGGTCGCCAGTCTGTCGCAGGGGCGCAAACACGCATGTGTAATGAAATTGTTTGGTCTGGCGGTGAAATTGTGTGCATTTCATGATCTGGTGAAGCAGTCTTCCTGCAGTATTAATGTCTTTTTGATGCACAGAAGACAGAATATTTTATGTGTTCAAGCTGTGGCTCAGATTTCTGACAATAAAAATATAACAAAGTTTTAAAGGGGTTTTGGAAACAAACCCATAGAGGATCAATAAGGAAACAATAAACAGTTAATTTTTTTAAGAGTGGCCTCTGCCCAGTGGGACATGCCCGAAACACCTTCCTAGGGTGGCGTCCAGGAGCCATCCGGACCTGATCTTGATGTGGAACAGCCGGGTGACCAAGCTTCTCACCCTACGGAAAATGGTGAGCAATATTGGAGCTATCCAGCTTTATAGTTTTGAGCCAGATTCCAGCTCAGACGAGAAAAAACAAAACGTTCATGGATCTGGTCTTCTAAAAATGGATTAATCAGAATGGAGCGGAGTGAGGCGCTTGTGGCCCACCTATTGTATTTTCTATATAACAAATAAGGCCTTTTTCAAACAGCCTTTTTGTGTCGGCTCCTGATTCACAATATTTCAAATAAAAAAATACTAAGCGCAAGTTTCTTAATATTTGTCCTCCATCATGAGAAAAATGCTACAAGAACGTGTTAAAAACACCAAAAAATATTGTTTTTTATTGGAGTGGGTCTTTGAGAAAAGGTTTTTCATTTCTCATCTGGATTGAAATTCCTAAAGTAAAACCCAAATTCAGACTATAACTTGGTAAACAACTTTAAAAATGTGCAAATGTAAGTTTTAATTAACTGGTATAGCTGAATAGGTTTCATATCTTGGACCTAATCCCACAGTAAATTACTTACACTGATGCATGTACGTAGATGAAAGTTAAACACACTTGGGCCTATCCCTGTGCAGGAGGATTTTGCAATTAAGTCTTTACATTATTTATTGCATGTATGGGCTGTTAAAGCAAGCAGTGATAAGACGGCTTTATCCTTTAATGACGAAAAATGAATTGGACAATTATGCAGCTACATGGACCCGAATATTATCATCAGATTTATGCCTTTTTTGGTATAAAAAGTGTGAAATAAGCACATGCAGTAAATTGCTCCCATCACTTTGAAAGCATGCTTTAATTTTCTCTTTTTTTTTTAAACCATAAAACAATAAAAATTTCCTAGTGACCCTCTGAGGAGGATGTGCATATTCAGCTCCCACAGCAGTAAACCTCAAACTCGCTGACTTCACACAGTTCTGAGCAGGTGGAGGACACCAGGAGCTCTGCCGTCGGTTTCATCGCCAGGTAAGGTCAAGCGGGTACTGTTTGTCAAGGTGCTAATTGTGGCTTTAAAAATCCAATGAGCAGTATGTGGAACACCCTTAAATGCCCCCCCGTGTGAAGATTTTCGGTCAAATACAAACTAATGATGCTTCTCCAGCAAATAGAGGTCATCTTTTTGACAGCTGTTGTTATAATATATGGTGAAGCTATTTTTAGTAGTTTAAAACCTCATTTTGCTGTGACATCAGCTTTTCAACTAATTACTTTCCCCATTCCGTTCATTTATTGCTGCTTCAGCTAATCTTTCAAACAGAGTTTGTGATTTTTAGGCTTACAGTTACAAGTAAAAGTATGTGAACCCCGTTGGAATCACTTCGATTTCTTCACAAATTGATGTTTATCTAAGTCAAAACAATAGAAAAACCATCTATTTAAACCAGTACCACACAAATAATACCCAGTGCTGGGTGGAAAAGAAAGTGAACCCCTGCTGCTCTCCTGGATCAGGTGGCTTTTGTCAACGAGAAGCGACAAAGGCAGTTGTTTGTTCGTTTACTTTTGTATTCTGAACATGTAAAAAGCATAATGAACAAACAACAAATAGATATATACAAAGAAAAAAAGCCTACAGGGTATGGTACATAAATATTAACATGCACACATCTAAACATCTGCTATCTTCCATTACCTATTCATTCATAACATTAGCAATAAATTCATGCCAATAATCCATGTAAAAATTTGATCACAAATTGAATGTCAATAATCTTTGTACTTGGATGAATTATTCTTTCCCGTATCTCTCAGACCATTGTCTTAATTGTATGTTTAAAGCAATGGATGTGTTTGCATTGCTTCAGCTGAACCCCATGGCCGTGGCAGCGTCTATCTTCACACACTGATATGAACATCTTTCTCTTTGTTCTTCTGACTATTTGCTGTTTAAAGTGACTTGATTCCCTCAGATAATATCCCCTCACTTTCTGAAAAGAGTTGTTGGAAATTGCTTGGCAACTGTATAAGAGAAATCCACTAGATCAAAAAACTGAAATACTTTAGATTTACAAAATAAATCTGAAGTATTAATAATGGGTTAGTGAGTTCACAAAAAACTACTTTGTGAAGGTTGTTTGGAAAACCTGTAGGACTCTGGCCCTGGATGTCTGGCGTTGTGGTAGCATGCCTCAGCCTATCGATTAGTCCAGGTGTAAACCATCATGGAGTTCAATCAAGCTGCTCTGCCCTATAATAATCACCAAAGCAGTTTTTGATTTTGCTTTTCCACAAAAAAAAATGTTTAATGTGAACCAAGTCTCGCTCCAAAGAGCTCCCAGTTTGACCTACGATTCATAATTGTGAACTTGCATGAAGCTGGACAAGTTTTAGGATGAGCAGTTTGGCCTCTTATGATTGACACAACTACAACCATCCATCCATCTTCTAAACCCGCTTAGTCCCCTTCGGGGTCACAGGGTTACTGGAGCCTCTCCCCGCTGCTGTTGGGTGAAGGCGGGGTACAGCCTGGACTGATCGCCATCTCTTTGTAGGGGCAACTACAACTAATGTCTCTTTTATAGGCTTACTGTTTAGACATAAAATCAACAATTCTTCTGCACTTTTTTACGTTTCGTAATCCTTCTAATGAGTCCTTCTTTTTAGCCAGTTGTAGAAAATGAAGTTAACTTTAAAATATATATATATTTTCACTAAATATTATGACCTGAATAGTGGAGGTATTTAAATGTTCAAGTCAAAAATTGTCTCTGTATCTTCGTGTGTTACAAATCGACATTTCTGATGCTTGTGTAACATATTTGCATTTTAGAGCATTTTTAATAGTTGTGACACTTCTACTGCATACACTCGTGAATCTTTGTTGGATTGTTAGACGGACTGACCTCATCCATCTATTGAACAAAAACACTAAAATACAATATATCCTAAGGTCAAACAATTTACCAGTGAATATCACATGTACCAGTAATTCTACAGAGAAGGGAAAAACACCATAAATCATTTTAAGGTCAAAACACCACATCTGCAGTTCTTCATAGTATCTCCATGCAAGATAGATGCATCATTATGTCCTTATTTGATGAATATCTCCCCATATTGCTCACAGTAAAAATCAAAGTTGTCTGATTCCTGAAATTTAGCTAAATTAAGTACTTCAAATGCTTTTTTATATGGTTCATGTGAAAAAGAACTTTCAAAATAAAACCGGAGTGGATTTAAATTAGAAAAAAAAAAGATGCATTTGTTTATGATTAAATGAACATGGTTATGCAAGCATGCTACAGCCGACTCCCCAGATTTATTATCACAGGGTTGACCATAATGCATGATTTTCTTGAGGTATTAATTGCATACATTCATCATATTTTGTTCCTTGTGTTCATGGTAAATACCAGCTTAAATGTGATTGCTCGCCACGTTCTGTCCTTTTTTTCGGTGTGTATTTTTTATTTCTCCTCTCACTTTTTTCATCATTGCTCCCAGCTTTTCCTCTTTCCCCTGTGACACAGCCTCTGTTTGTCTTTGCTGAGGTAGCTATACCTTCTGTGACTTTGACAAAGTAGGCTCCATGTGTGTAGTTTTGTGTTAATGTGTGAAAGAGGGCGGTGCATGCACAAGTTTGTCCACCCCATGCAGCGACTTCCAATTTTTACTTTTTTTCTCACATTCTGCAGAAGTTGCATCTTCGTATGATTTCGTGCAATAAACTTAGTCTATTATCCATCATGGCTTTCTTCTGTGCTCTAATGTTGGACTGTTTTCTGGCGACGCCCACCCGTTTCCTCGTCCCTCCCCTTTTTGCCGCTGCGCCTCCCTGTGTTTGTCCCCTCCCTCTCTGTCTGCTCCCTCACGGTTTCTCCTTCCTCCCCATTGATAGTGAAGTCTATGTGACCAGAATACAGACTAGCTAATCATTATTCCAGAAGCAGAGTGCAGCGCTTGGGCAGAATGTCAATTCTCCCCCCCTTCCTTCTATCTCAGCCCCCCCCACAGTTAACACACAGTTAACACTGTTGCCACGTTTGTGCTTTACAGTGAGGACCATACCCATACACCAATAACAGACACAGATTTTACCACCGGCGCTACGTGTACGTACAATGGCTGCACGAGGTTCCTATTTGTGTAGTTGATGGTGTTTCAAGTGTGTATGATGCAGTTATGTAAAAGTGCTCCACATCAAATTGTTAGGAGCAAAGTGGTGTGGGATGGAGATGAGAGAGACAGCTGTTGAATGCATATTTAGAGAGCGCAGACCGACAGAGAGACAGCAAACCGTCAGTGAATGCGGAAAGGCCTAAATTATTAGCATTGCCGGAGTTGATGCCCTTTTTATATTTGCTTTTTTAAAACGAAGTACAAAACATATGGATAATTCCTGTTTATATGCCAGTTTTTATTGGCCAGTGGTTGCGTAAAAGTGAGAGGGGGATAAATTAGACTGCAAACAAACGCACACACTTGCACTGCAGGTCGTGTGTCAGTGTGTATGATGGAAAGGGAGAGACAGCACACCGAGACTCCTCCTGACTTCTTGAAAACTGCAGCTGTGGGTCACAGCCAGGGGTAACGCTGTGTACCCAGCACTCCAAGCCTCTCCACAAACACACACACACACACTCCTCATGCACAGACTAAAAAAGAATTTTAAATTTTCAGGTTTGGCAGTTGCACAGCAGTCGTATCTGAATATCAACACACACACAAATACACATGCGGGGGGGATAAAGGGACATTTTGGCCTCGAGGAACTTCTGTGACATGATTGCTGTCTAATTGGGTCAAGCATGAGTGAGTAATAGGTGTTCCAGCATTGTCCGCCTACTGGACAAAGACATCTTGAGATGCACTTTATTTTATGACATGGAAAGGGAATAGGTGCAAAACATGATGATGATGAATTGTGCGGGAGTGGGGGCGGAGGTTGTTTTAAAGCAAAGCAGGGGAGACAGCTCAGCAATGTCACGTTCTATATTTGTTCCCCGGCTTGATTAAGGGACAGCTGAGCGGACAAACCAAAAGAGTCGATCCGTCCAAATGCTCGAATCTCCAACAATCAGTTTGCATAAGAGACAAAAAGGGATATTACATTATCGCCACTGCGCACTTGGTATTAACATTTTTGGCTCATAAGGAAACAATAAGGGCTGATTCATATTACGTATTAATATTTTTAGATGAAAAAACTGAGCATCTTCTATGTGATCTTTCTTTTATTCTTGTGGTCCAATGTACTATGATGCAGTGATGAAACAAGCAGTTAAATAGCCATCTTATGCACAGAGTGGCAAAATCAATGATTCAACACACTGGCGAGTTTAACAGCTTTGGAGGACAAGGGATGCTTAGAGAGCTCCTGGGGCCTTAAGGTTAAAGGGAAGATCTATACTGAAACGACTACTTAGAATGAGCAGATTAAGAGAAGCATTGCAGTCCTGCATAACAGTCTTGTTAGGAACGATGGGATTTGGAGAAAAAAGAGGAACAGTGGAGTTGGTAACATAGTATGGTGAGCTGTTCCTCTGGAGGCTGCTGTTTGCTTACAGACGACTCATGCTAGCAGAGCTGTGCCTTATATTTCTGAACATTATAAATAGTGTGAAGTGTCAGCTCTGCTCAAGGGTGCACTGCATGAAATGTCAAGATGCTCTGGTTAAAGGTGGATTTATTTTCAGTGATTCACGGGTAGCACATATGTGCACATATGCAAAATGTGCAAAGGTTGGCATGTTTGCCGTTAGAAATGACAACATGTGAGTTTGACTACATGTGTGCCAAATAATCTCTTGACTTGTTTTTGGAAGTCTTAAAATTGCTACACATGGGAGCAGATTCACAGCTGGTGTGATTCTGGCTTTTGCCGTGTTCTGCTTTTTGATTGTTACCACTTATTCATCTTTGCCTTTCAGCTGCTCCCTTTAGGGGCCACCACAGCCAATCATTCGCCTCCATCTCAACCTATCCTCTTCCTTCTCCTCACTCACATCAACCCTCTTGTCCTCCTTCGCTACATTCATTTACCTGCTCTTTGGTCTTCCTCTAAGCCTCTTTCCAGGTAGTTCCAACTTCAGCAACCTTTAACCAATTTACTGTTCCTTTTCTGACTGTGTCCAAACATTTCAATCTTCCTTCCATGGATCTCAAAATCCCATCTAACATGAACTATCCCTCTGATGAACTTGTTCTTGAACCACCATAAAAAAGTTGGCTGATACTTTAAACCACATGCATACTTTAGTCAGTTGTAGCTACAGCTAGCAGTAGCTCTTCGGCCATTCTGGGCTCCAGAAACCACACTGCTTTATTTTCAAATTGGGACTATATTTATATAATTCTGCTTTTCTTTCTCTTTTAGTTTTTCCTATACAAATATTTTTTGTCTCCTTTTACAGACTTTACAATTTTACTGTTTTTACAATTGCTATATAATGCGTGGTCTGGGAGGCTCATCTGACAATATACTTCCACAGACTGATAATAGAGAGGGATATCATATTTTTTTGTTACAGCCTTGGATCAGATAGATTAAAAGTTGGACCCAAAAGCTGTCAAGTTTTGTAACATGCTGTTCTTAAGGTGTTATGACATCAGTGCTTGAAGCAGATGAAACTGTATCTGAGGGATACAGGCTTTCATACTGGGATAGTCCTGTAGTGTCAGATTAAAGTCGGCCATTGAGCTAATGTGGGAAAGGCTGTAATATAGATGTTACATCTGTCTTTGCTTTAACCAATGCTCACTTGAACAATAATTAAATTGAAGTGAATATAAATGAAAGATAACAGTATTTATTTATTGGGGTGAAGTGATGAAGAAGGCTATGTTAAATGCTGTCTGTATTAGAATAATTGACAAGCATAGCTTTTTTTTTTTTGCATATTTCCTATCTTTAAATTTTTTTAATTTAGATGTGTATTACTAATGAAGACCCAGTGCGGTCAAAAAAACTCAAATACTGATGACAAACACATGACCTAAATGTTAGGTTCAAAACCCAAACATTAGTAAATCTGCAAAGAAACACAAGAGAGTTGAGTATGGCTTTCACCTGCAGGGAGAGTGCCAGAGATCGCTCTGTTACAAGCTCCTCCAAACACTCTGCAGATCTCAGGTCTCCCCCTGCTATTTATTGAAAGGGAACACCCTAGTTACATGCTGATTCAGCCACTAGGGGAGGGAACATTAAAAGGGGGCTGGCTGAAGCAGTTTGTAGATAAGAAGAGAACAGGAGGGGTAAACCGTGCCCCTTCTTGAGATAGGGGTCACACGACAAGACTTTGAGGTTTGATAGTGTGCAGCCCTGGAATGTAAGACTTTGAGGTTCCCCTGTTTGTCCTGCCCCTGGTGTGGAAAGGTCACAACCTCTTAAGATACACTCAGAACTGCCATTCCACAGAGGGGTCACCATTAGTAAGAAAACAGAATAAGAATCATAAAATCTCTAACACTAAACATCCAATTCCTGCCATTCTGGACTCATCTGAGGTTTTAGCAGAGGGAACAAGCAAAAAGGGAGAGATCAAAATAAAAGAGCTGAACAATCAGTGAAAACTACATCTATATTGGTTTGTGGTATCTGCAAGTCAGCAGACCATTTTTGGCCTCAGTATTTCCTGTCAAATAAGCTAACAAAGTCACCGTATCAGCAAAAAGTACCAGAATACAGCAAAAGAAAGGAACAACTGGGGAAATAGAGATCACAAGTCCTTTCCAGTGGTTGCCTTTTGGGACTGCTGATGAAATTCTAGAGTGGAACCAGCAGTCTCAAGCTACGATAACGCCGCCCTCTGTAACACATGTTCAAGTGGCCACTTTCAATAAAAAGTCTTTGCAAACTTTTGCTAAACAAGCCTTTTGGGCTTTGGTGTTCAAAAATCTCGCTTTCACACGTAACTACTGTGTTTCTTTGACCATTTTTGGGCTCTACATCCAAAAAAGCGTGGCTATTGAATATGTGTTGCAAGTCAAACCAGGTCAAACTTTGACTAGTCAGGGACTCAGATTTGGTAGTGGCGTATGGATGGGGTCCATTTTCATTCACGGGAGTTCCAACTGTTTGAAAATTGATCATGTTTGTGGCTGGGTGAAATTCTATGAAACCAAGTCTTTCATTTATCGGGATAGAGCTGTGAAAGGAAAAGCCTGGAGCAAGATCCACCTCTTCCAACTGTAGGTGGCAGACATAAGCTAATAAACCATAGAAAAAGGAAAAGAAGAAGAACACTCACCCTGCTTGTCCAGTGTGAACACCAGGGGTTTAAATGTGCGTTCAACAATGCGTGTTTAGTGCATTCTTGAACACACATCACATGAACGGTGTGTCCAAAGCTTCACAGCTCCAAGAATTGATCACGTCAGGACACTTGCAGAAACACTGACAATAATGAAAAAAACACACAAAGACCAAAAATGAATAGCTGGTTCTCATTTTCTCAGATTATCATGCAAAAGTTACTTTTTTTACCTGCTCACAATGTCAAATTTACCAAGAAGACATTTTTCAACCATTTACAATACCTTCCTTAGATTTAAATTGGGAACAGTTATTTTTTCAAACTTGAAATGTATGGCTTTTATGTAAAAAGCTCTCTTTAATCTGATAAATAGCTTGCGTACCTTTACACAGTTGCTAAAATGCACCAGGATTTATTTGGATGTTCACCAAATCGCTTGTTTTCAGGAAGACCAGAGTCGGTCTGTTTGGTTCTTATCCAAGTTTATGGGAATTTTCATATCTAAACCAAATGAATGAAGGGAACAAACTGGTGTGGACCAAATAGCCCAGTGTGAAAGTGCAGTGACAGAATGCATGCAGTCACAGAATTAATAATCTTGTTTTAAAACTCTGCATCAGTAACTGTTTCCTTTTTGTTTGTGGTTTCCAGCACCTGGCGGCACACTGAGAATCTGGTAATCAACCAACAAGTGAGAAGCTGTTCCTGCGACATACTTTCTCCACAGCTTGAGTGACATGCCAGTCTCATTAGATGATAGGTTTTCACTTGATATACACACTTTTTCTCCATTCGTCTTTTCAGAACAGCATCATTGTATGTGTGCAGAGGTGTGCACAATAAAGCTGCTCCTCAGGCTCAAACGTCTGCAAGCTGCAGTCAGTCTGCACCAATCGCTGGCTGAACAGAAGCAGCACTCGTATGTAAAACCCGCAGCATACCTAATGACCTTCACATAACGATGCAAGGCCACTAACGCTGAAGTTTCTGATTCACACTCTTTGGTGCAAATTCTTTTAAAAATTTGTTTAGCATAAAATTGGAATAATCTAATAAATTTTACACTTAATAAGAGCAGCTCACTTGAATAGCTTTACACATTTTAAACGTAAATGCCTGGATTCTTGCATGAGTTCCCCTTTTGTTCTAATAAAAAGACAGCTGCATATTAACACTCTTCACCCACAAAATGAGAGTTTTTTTTTACCACTCTGTGCGTTCATGATGTTCCCTCAGTATGTGCTGCCTGTGTTTGGGGGCATTCTACTTTTTCTGTTTGTTGTGTGTCAGTGTCACAGGATATGAGAGGAGTGTGATCGTGTTTGTCACCCTTGTAACCACGTCAAACTGTTTCAAGCTAGTTTACTCCAGCTGGAATGTAACAAATCAATCGGCTTAATCGATTAATCAAGTTATAGTCTTACGATTCATCCAAATTGATCTGTCTGAGGCAAGTTGTTAATTGAGATGACCTATCCTTTTATAAAATTGTTTTCAAATGACATAAACCAATATTGGAAAACACCATTTGGATTGAAACATGGCAGGACAACACACGTGACAGCAGCAAAAAATGATTAACCATCATCTCAGCCCAATGTATGGAAACACTTTGAATTTGACATCGACATGACCATACAGTGTGGTAGAATGTTCTGTTTGTATTATTTTGATGTGGAAAAACAACAGTAGGCAGAAATTGGTGAAGCAAAAATGTGATTGGGTTTGCCATTAGTTCTTATTTGTTTGTGCACATATTTAATTTACACTTGATTGTCTTGCGAGAAATACAAAGAATCTGGAAAACTTCACCTGCACCGTTCAGTACCAGGTTTTATTTCTGAGTCACTTTGGTTGAATTTTTGGCTAAAGATGTCCTGGATTCTAGGTCAGTAAAAATGATGGTTCAAAATCAACCATGAAGTGAATCGTTTGTTAAAATGAATCATTACACCCCTAGTAACATGTTTTTTTTCCAACGCTGCCCCTCTTTTTTTGTTTTAAACGTGTGTTTCCTAACGGGCAGCTTTTCACTTACTTCAGCTGCTTATAAAAACTGACAGAGTGAAGAGAGGATTTGGGGAGGGGGGCAAATTTCCATCTTTGAGAAAAATACCTTAAAGGGAAAGCAAGGGAGCAAGTGTAAAGGAGTGGGTGTTTGGCAGGAGGAGGGATGGAGGGAGAGAGTGGGAGGGTGGAGTGAGTGAGTGAGGGAGAGCTGATTAGATTGGAGAGAACCAAGGAGGTACGGCTATACTATTGAGCATGGGGAGAGGCAGCAGGGAGGGTGACTAAGTGAATGCAGTTTTCCGTTGCTTGCCACTGAATCACGGCTGACGAGTCTACAGACTGGAGCTAAATCAACAAATGGAAACAGAAAAACTGGATGTACACTGGATGTATGGGGAAGAGGGACGGAGGAAGAGTCTGCCCTAGTGTGCTTCTATCTCTGCATCAGAGACAGTGTGAAATCCACAGGGCGACAAGGGAAAATAGCGGACAAGTCATTTTGGAGCTGTGAGCCGCAACAGAGTCAACTGTGGGACTGGCTGGGATTTGGAGTATGAGCGCAGTAGGTATTTGTGTAGGCATCTTTAAATGAATGTGTCTACCACACACACACACACACTCAAGTCACATCTTGCTTTCTGTGAAGGAGAAGGAAAATAAGAGTAAGAGTGAAAAAGAAATGCAATTGTTCTGCAGTGATTGTTTAGGTGTGAAATGTCACAGATTTCTTTTTTATTTTTTGGGATTTGAACAACTACCCCAGACTTGACTCTGTTTGTGCCATCCTTTCCTCAGTGCCGGTGTGTGAGTTAGTGTGTGTAAGCTGATAATAGCATCTCCATTGGTATTCAGCGGAGGGAGCTCCAGGATCTCGCTGCGCCTTTCCTCAGAATGGGATCACAGAGCAGGGATTGTGCTTGTCTGAGGAAAGCTCGCTGAAATGGGTGAGTGTCCATTTCTCTTTTCCTCTTTATTTTCCCCTGTTGCGTTTCTTTCACATTCCATTTTGCTGCGTCCTGCCTTTTACCCAGCTGACTTCTTCCGCCTTAAGTTCTGTTCAGAGGATTCTCACCTCTGATGGGCTTGGGTCTTCTCCACACATCTCACCTCATCCAGCCCCACCTGTTTCCCTCCATCCTGTCCTCTTTTCATCCCCTCATCCGCAGTCTCGATCCAAATTTTCAATTTCAGTCCAGCTGGATGGTTTTGAACCAGATTTGAACGGTTCAGTACATTTTGATGTTTGCCCCCCGCCCCCTTCTCACAGTCCTTGTTTGCCTCGTCTCCTGTTCAGATGTGCCCCCCCCCCCCACCACCACCACCACACCTCTCATCCTCCCCTCTACATTCTGTTTGAGTTCAGACACACCAAAGATATGGAGTCTCCATCTCTTCTGTGTCTCTATATTTTTTATTATCGTTTGCACGCGTGCACATCAGGGACAGCCTGGAGGGGTGAAAGGTTTTCTGTCCCCCGTCACTTTTTTAAACAATGAGTTTTGATTTAAAAAGTGCTTCATAAATAATAAATGTTACGCAAGAACTGACATAGACGCACATTTTAGACCACTTTTATAAGGTGCATAACAAAAAGACAATTGCATTTGCACAGTCGTGGAGACATATTTTTAGTCACACAATATTACATTGAACTGATTTCGATTCTAAAGTGTTGGAGAAACGTCCAAACTATTTGCAGGGTCATTAATTGCAGCTCACAAACCCAATGTGCTTTAAAATTCCACATTTTAATGCTACTTCATTTTACTCCTGAAAAAAAAGACAAATTAAAGCATTTTGTTAATCTGTCAGTCTGAGCTGTTTTTAAAAGAATGACTTCTCTCATTCAACAGGTGCAAACTGTTGCATGGTTACAGGGGCCAGTAAAGCTGCTGGAAAAGAATTGACACCGTGCTGCTATTTTTAAATCGCACTAATTTTTTTCACAAAAGTGAAGATTGAATAAAGAAATATAGATGGGGAGGAAATAACAGCATGAAGGGAAGAAATAAGCAAACACTGAGTCTGTTGAAACTAAGACTGACACAAGCTTGGCAAACTGTCAGCTGTAAGTGCGTCTGTCTTTCTGTAACATGTTAAAAAAAATAAAATATGCATTTTTGGAAAAGAGAGATCTGTTTTACAACATAATGATTACAATGTACCAAAAATACAAATTAGATCTGTTTCATTTTTTTTCTTGTTTAAAAACAATGAGAACATTTTGACACAGCAGCTTAAAAATCGCAAATTATTTTCCAAAACATAAAAATGTTATACATCTGCAATCACAGTTCTAAAAGGTTAGTAACTGTCCTGTATTCGCATAAAATCTCAAAAGAAAATAAGTGCTGGTAGTAACTTAAACCACATAGGGATAAAAAAAAAGATGTTTCTATCTTTTAAAGACCATCTCTGATAAAAAAAATGTGTTTTTGTTATTTTTAACATGTTCTTGTGACATTTATAAAGGACTTTCATCTAAAAATTGTATTTCTAAATATTTCTTTATTCAAATTGTACTGATTTAGGAGCAGATGAGAAAAATGCTGTTGGAAAAAGCCTGGGACATAGAAATCTGCAGGCCACAAGCTCTCTGCTCCACTCCATTCTGATGTATCCTCTTGCAGACAAATAGATCCAAGTACATCTTCGTTTTCCTCGTCTGAGGCGGAATCTGGCTCAAAACTGTACAGCTGGATGGCTTTAATATTGCTCATCATTTTTGTTGTGCCCGCTATGTTGGGCATATGAGGGGCTGTAAGCTAGTGGGAAAACATGTGATGGATGGTGGGACATGAGGGCAGGCTTGCTCTGCACCACAACAGTCCAGTCCACAACACAGAGGTGAAGTTCTAATGAACTACTGCTGCTCTGCAGAAACTATGTCGTAGAAACAATACCATTTTTAAAATTTAATCTAAAAATGACCAAATCATTCTTAAAAGACCATTGGGAACACTTTTAAAACAGGTCAAAAGATAGACTATTAGAAATATGCTTCATTTTTTTCTTCTGGGGTTTTCTGTCCTAATAACAACTAACATGTTTTTATCCCAACCTCATTTAAGGTCCATTTTTTTGTAACCTCTGATATTTGCTGTGTCATGTCTTTACCTACAAATGTCTCCATCTGTGGTATTAATTACAAAAATCCTTTTATTTGCTGTTTGATTGTTTGGTGTCATCATTACAATTTATAACAGAACACCGGAACAAAAACTGTGTCCAGCTTTGCAGATGCTCAGACAGACGTGTTTTGGGCAATACAAATATTGATATGGATTTTTCATCTGCAGTCAAACAGAAATTTGAAATTGAAATTAAATGTTGCAGCTGGAGTCCAGACCAGTGTTTACGCGGGCTCTGCTATAAGCCTGGGTTGCTGAGAACCGCCTGATGGATCTTGTGCGGCGTGATGGACAGCTAAGTTGGATTTACAGCAAATGCTGGTGAAAGTGATTGAATGAAAGCAGCAGAGGAGCGAATGCTAAGTTGCTTAGGGGACGTAGAAAAGAAATGTCATGGGGAGAGTATCTGATGATGAGCTTGTTAGAGGAGTGAAGGGATCAAATCTTGGAGTAAGGGGAATAGATCACGGAGCAAACATGCGGTAAAGTCTGCAAAAGAGTGACAAGGATGGGGACAGACAGCAGGACAGCGGGCAGGATGGCGCGTACGGGGAGGAGAAAGACACGCGCGAGTTGGTTGAGTGACACGTATGTCACCAGGCTGACCTTTCATGCACTCTCTTCTTGTGGACTTTATGTCTCTTCTTCCTCTTCTAGGTCTGAAGCCTTGCAGAGATGGACACCGAACAGGCTGCATGGGAGCGCACCGTTCAGCAGCTAGCTATTCCCACCTGTCTGCCTCTGCCGTCTCCTACAATCATTCCAGAGAGGGCTGAGCCTCCAGAGCTGAGGCAGGGCTAGCCAGGAGCTGCCTGCAGGAGCTCAGACACATTCCCTTTAGTGGACATATAACAAGCCTATAAGTTTAGCATACAATTAGGCTCACTAGAATGTGTCGGAACTGAAATATCCTGCAGTGATGCTTGAGCAATCGTACAAAGGGACTTGTATGGATTTGTCAACCGGAAATCCTTCTGAGATTACAAGACTTTGGTTTCACACCTCAGAGCTGGGTCAGTTTTTTTCCAGATAACTTTGTGGGCAAAAGCGAGTAATTGAAAATCCACCCTCGGGACCCTGTCTTTTAAAATTCTTGGTGGGGGAGAATGGATTTTTCTCTTTTTGCTTCTTTAAAGGAACAATTTCAAAATGCCCCGTTTATCCAGAATTTCCTTCTCTTTCCTTTTCATTAAGTTTCTCTCTCATTGTGGAAAAAGGTGTTCTCAAGCAACACAATTTCTCTTTATCCCCTCCCAGTGAAAAAGAAAAAGAAGAGGGACAGGGAGTCCAGAACTGATAACAAGTAGCGAGAAAATAAATAGGTCACAAAACTCACTATCAGGAAGAAAAAGAATAAAGAAAAAGAAGCACTGAAGTTGAAAAAACTATTTAAAGTACCCTGATTTGTCCTTTTGTAGACTGGAGTCTCTTTGTATTTTGTCAGTGTTGTCTTGCAGGCAGGTTAATGCAATGAGCAGGGGAGGGTTCAGGACTTCACCTGGAGGGGGGACTTAAGCAGTAAGTGATGGTCATGTCCTTTCTGCACCTGCCTGCTTTGCATTTTAGTTCTTGGGAAGTAGACGATCTGAAGCATGGCCCGGTAGACAGACAGCTGCGCCGAATGACAGACAAGCTCTCGGGCTGAAAGTCAGACAGAAAAGACAGGCAGTCAGCCAGTGCTACTGCTGCAGAACTTGTGAGGTGTATTGTCATTCTGCACAGTGTGAAGAAAGGCTAAAGAAAAAGAGGTGGAAAGAAGACAGGAAGAGAGTGGCTGTGTCTGTTTCTTCTGGTGACTTGCTCCATCTGCATCCATACCGGCTGGTTACCTAAAAGAACAAGCGAGCAGGGAGAGGGCTTTTACTAGAAACAAGAGGATATACAGGTTGCAGAGAAACAGAGAGGTAGAGCAGGTGTCGGAAATCCTCCCCTTCATCTGCTTGTCATTTACTCCTTTATGCTCTCTCGTCGTGTGGCACAGTGATTGATTTTCTGCTGCCTGGCGCCTGTAGGCTCTCTGCAGTCCCAGACAAAACAATAGACGAGCAAACACAGGAAAATACAGCAAAGAAGGGCAAAGGTGGAGCCCTTTAGTGTTTTTTTAAAAGTTTTTTTGTTGTCTTCATTTTCCTATTTGTCAAGATGGCCACTTGATGTTTTTTTCTTAAAGTTAAGAGAAGAACCTAATCTGCTTGAACTGACTTCATCATCCATCACTGGCCAACACGGATTATTTTTTCCCTCTACGATTCAATTTCTGGATTCCTTCTATTTCTCAGTGTACATTTTTGCCCCAAAAGAGCTAAAGTGTAAATCCATCTGACCCTCCTTCTCACCCCAACAACCTCCTCCACCTTTTGAAGAGGTGCTAGAACTTGTGGTCTCAGATCTCGGTTCCTGTGTTGATTCACGGCCACAGCTACGGCATGGCACATCCCTTCTGATACCGTCTGATTCATTCTGTAAGTACGCCTCCCTGTGTGCTTTCACATGAGGGCAGCATGTCATTAGCATGTATTAAGCTCACAGAGACACAGAAGTGGTCTGTCTTCCTGCAGTGTTGGTTTTATGGCACTTTCATTAGCAGATTTGCTATCCTGTGCTTCCTCTGCTCTAGGCAATGTGTGTGTGTGACTCTGTTTGTGTGTCTGCCAAAGCAAGAGATTTTGATCTTAGAGCCAGGCTTAAAACAGCATCAGAGTGTCAGAATGAGGCGAGCGAAGAGTGTGTGTGTGCAATCTGCATATTGGTCCTGAGGTTAATTTGAACTAATTAATAGTGAGTATTTCTTCCTTCTCTGAGCGTTTTTTTTGTCTCTGCGACTGTTCTTGTTTTCATTAGGGCCAGTTGGAAGAAAGATGACTTTTCAAACTGAGAGGGGTGCTTTTGCTTCGGAGAATGACCCTGATTCCCTCACTGGTTCTTTGTTGCCTTCATTTCTCATCTAATGCCCTAAGCATGACTCTCTAACTGCATATCATTTTGGCCTTCTTTTATCCCCAAATGAGCTGCTTGAATGAAATTCCTTTACAATGTCCTGCATATTGCAAAGCCCATCTATCTCCATGGACGTATCCACATCTTTATACACTTCCAGAGTACCCAGGCATGCATCAGGAGACTCTCAATCAAGATTGAACCTTCAAACAGACCAATGAACTGTGAATAACGCCATTACCCAAACTCCCGACTCAGAGCGTTTTAGACAGAAAGATTTGAAGGATAGAAAAGAAAAAAAAGTCAGGAAGAATTAAAAAAAAAAAAAACAATTTGAAAATATAAGAAGATCTGACGGAGAAAGCAACAGAGAGGAAGACATAGAAAAAAGGGGAGTGTAAGAAACAGCGAGGAGAATAGGGGGAGCGTGAGTCTTGAGGGGCCACAAAACCGGAAAAGACCTCTGCTCCATAGGAGCACAGTGATGGGCTTAGCAAAGCCTCGCTTTGTTCACACTGTTGGTCAGCTCCTCAGAATAAAGATTACTAAATAATGCGATTACTGCAGCTGCACGCTGATAACACGCCGATGCCGATCCCCTTTTGTCAAAAAAGCCCAGAGAGGAGAGGAGAAGTGACTCGTGATGATGGCATCAAAGGGAGGACAGTGTCGACCACATTACAGTGTCTCGGGGCCTTGACTTCCACAATATGGCTTCGATGTCACCCTCTGAGTATAAGCGGAAATGGTTAGTGTGACTGCACATAAATACACAGGGAAAAAAAACGTTTTTCTGTCCTCAAATAAATGCGAGATGTCTGCATGTTTACCAGTATAACATGAATTTCGTTTTATCTTATCCTCTGTTTTATGTTGCACTGTCAGAATCCAAAAGTGACTTAAAGCTGGCAAACGAGGGAATGCTGCAGTATTTTCCCAGCACTCGTGAATATAAAGTGCTCCTCTCATGGTGAGACGGCTTGCTGTTATAACGATGCTTTACGTTGCATCCTCTGGCTGGATTGTTGACTTTATGCTTCTCAGCGTGACAGCTCTGACACACATTCTCGCCACGCTGACCTTGCCATTTTAAGTGTAGTAAAAGCCGAATCCTCATGCTGTGTTTCACGTCGATACGCGCTCTCACAGTGCTTGATGAATCGTCCCCCCTACTCGAGTGAGAAGCAGAAACAAGCAGGAAGCAGCGGAGGTAAAGTACATCTGTCTGAAACCTGTGGATCTCGGAGTGGTGAACAAATAAGAGGGTTCAGCTGGGTTCACTACGCCCCACCCCACCTCATGCAACCCCCTCGCTATCAGATTTGAACCTCTTTCCTCCCAGCAGAAACTTGAGCCCACAGAGCTGCAGATTAGTCCAGAGCAACAAACCCGAGATGTATTCAGTAAGGGATGGGCACCACATTCCTCCTGAAGGTAGAACCTTTGCCTGTATAAGACAACTGGACTGAGTGACCCCTGCCCCCCTTGGTTCCAAACAGGAAGTAGCCTCTGGCTCCAAGAAGTCAAAATCCCACAGACTTCTATTGAGACAAACAGCTATTGCTCAGACATTATATTTGTCAGAATAACCAAAATTGCTCTACTCCTTTTTTTCTTGATATTCCTATTTTTTTCACGATATTTTTTCTGTAGTGTAAATTATTTAAGTTATAAACCGACCAATCAGATGCCTCTAAAAAAAAGGGGGTGCCTGATGGCCCCCATGTCCAATGTTCAAAATGTTTGATTGACAGTTTCTTCTGAGGCTGCTTTCAGTGGTAGGGATGTGGATGAAAGGGGTTGCCATGGAAACATTGACTCAGACAGACTCAGACCAGTTTTTGCTTACTGATGTTGTCTGACTCCAACACGGCGGCGTCCATGTCACAAAAACAATAAACTGACGTAATTTTGTTGGAGCTGGAACCCATTTTCTATGGGTGACGTCACTCACGTGGTACAGTTGTCATATACAGTCAAAGGGCAGGACTGAAAATGAACAAAAAGTGGCTGGAGCCAGGTCAGTAACAGGGGATAACTGATAGGTGGCCTGTTGCACAATACCTCAGGGCTCCATTCTTGGTACAAAATGGTCCAGTGTTGCTACAAAAACAGATAAACCTACTGTACAGTTTCTAAATATTTGATTGTTCTGGGTCTATATTTATCAAACATGACAGAAGACACAGGGCTTCATCTTTATGAATTCTCTCATTTCATTTTTTCCATCTGATATTGAAATAACCCAGAAATTGTGTCATTTGATTGACCTGTGATTGCCAGATCTTTACAAACAGCCTGACATTTGCCAAAAGATTGGCTTCCGATGGTCAAATACAAACCAGTGGGTCATGTGACCACTGTCTGTCCATCTCTGCATACATCATTTGTGATGACATACTGCACATGGACCTTCAGGCTTGAAAAGCTGTTTCACTTTGTTTTCTTGTGCACGGGTCATGACCGTGTCAGCAGACTGAAATGAACTTTGACCTCAGGCACAGAGTCTGGGAGTCCCTAAGTGGAGACAGTACAGTTGGAGTCAGAGATAACTCATATAGAGATACTTGTGCTCTGTTAATTAGGTCATAGACGCCCTAATTGGAAGGTTTTATGAAGATGATGAGCCAAATGATTTTTGATGATTTAGATTCACTTTTCAAGTGCTTTTCTGAATGATATGACACAATGCTGCATACACAATACTGCATTTTACTGTAGTGACTCCATCTACGCTTTGGTAGAAACACATGGGTTGCCCTCTTCACATTGAACCACAGAATTTTACATCACCTCAGTTTGTGCCAGTTGGATCCTCTCACCTCCGGGATTTAGTCTTCCATTGATTTTATTTTCTTTTTTCTAGCTTTGATTGTGTTTAAGAGTTTTTCCTCCTTAATGATTTTCCACTGATTGTTTAGACAAAAGCACATTTTCTCATTGTTTGCATCATTAATCAGTTAACAGTACTCTGGTGGAAGCAGATGCTCCATTCCACAGTGCTGCCACATGCTTGTAAAAAAGCCATTTTGACAGTGTTGGAGAGGAACAGATAATTATTATGTTATCAACATTGAATATATCATTTTCTCATCAGTTCAGGGCTGTGTGATTGCAGTTCTACCCCTTGATGCTGCTTGCATTGCAGTTTAACCCTGGTGTGTTCCAAACAGCCTCTGCTCTGAAGCGAGCCGCTCTAATTTGGGACGGGAGATCTGTTCAAACACAGAGCAGCACTTTGGATTTCTCTGTTGTCAATCTTTCGCCGCTTGACCACCAGCGCGAGGCACTGCAGCCTGCACCAAACCTTTGCTCCGCATTGCCTAATGGAGTGAAAAAAATGTCCCTGTTTGCCTAGTTGTTAGTCCGGTTCTGCTTTCTTCAGACCGGCTGGTCTTCGGGGAAAAGGCTGTGTTCAAGACAGTATGTGTGTGTGTGTTTGTGGTGAGAAGAGTGACAAGAAACGGACATTAGGACACACATGCCCTTTCCGTAATGTGTCCCCGGCTGGGCTGTTTGGCTGGCTGTAAAGTGGATACTGCTAATGGCCTCACAGTTAATGGACTCATTAAGAATGGATCGCTGGAAGATAAAAGCCATGTGTGAAATGTGGCTGATCTGAGGTATAGGTGTTATCATTTGAGAATATTTGCTCTGACTAACAGTTTTTTTGTTGGTCTGGTTGCTTAAGTATCTGCAAAAGGGGACCACACCAGAGCTGATATTGCCACTCTCCTGCATTAGCATCAGTAGAAAAGGTCAGTTTTTTGTCGATAAAGGTGTAATGCCGTCTGACACCCAGGTGATCAGTGTCAGCCTGGGTGGTTTTCATCAGCACTGAGTCACAGCAATTATGTTTTATTGCCAAAAAGATGCTGCTGTAATGTGGAAGGCTGAACTGGTTTATTCCACTGTCTGTCCCCCAGAAAATAAGGATAGGTGTTGAGTGTGTTGTTTTCATAACTTCCCATGTATGATCAGTGGGGGTCATGCTGCAAAATCAGAGGAAAAATTTACCTGCTAGGCTATTAATGACGACCTACATCTTTAAGTTGTTGTGGATATGTGGCTTCACATGTGGGTCTAAAGTCTAAACACACAAAACAGGACTGTCAAGGGGCATTTTTACTCAGCTGCCAAACTTTTTTTTTTTTAAAGTATGAAAAATATACGAATGTAATCAAGGTAATAGTTTTGTTAGCCAGTGTGAGTCTGATGAGTTTGTTCAAACTTTTCTTTCCTCACTGAATGTCTCCTTGTTTCACCTTTTAATGCATTTTTATGGTTGTTTTAATTGTTGTTATTAGTAGTTATTGCTGCTGCCCTGCAGCTTGTTAAAGTGAACACTGCACTGAAGTTGTAATAAGCAAGTAACTGGTTGAAGACCAGGTTTGGTCGTGGTCCGTTATCTCAGGAAGGGCGTCCGGAGTAAAAACTCAGCCAAAGCCCTTGAAAATGACTCCTTTTTTGGCTATCATTAGCTTATCGTCGTTTGTCCTCTGAGACCTTATATGAAGACATTGCATGTGTCTAATTCTTTCAGAGACAAAGCCATTTTGAGCTGTTAAGTAAAGACTTTGTTATCAGCTGTGCCAGGCCAAAGCCTTAACATGCAAGTCATTTGCGGTCCAGCTACCTCTGTCCAAATGGTGCTGTGCCAGCTGATTATGGACTACTGCCTGACTTTAAACTGCTGCCTTTTTAACTAACTCAAGCATGATACCCAAACTGAGCCAAAATGATATCATAATTACTGAATAAAAAAATAGACTATCCCCCTCAAAACAATAAATTTGCACAATTTAACATCTTTCCCTGGTTGTAAAAAATAGGATACTATTTTTGTCAGATCAGTGAAAAACCTCATGAGATGGACCGATTAGTCCAAATTTTAATCTTCACATTTGCTCAGGAATCAAAGTCTAGAGCAGGAGTCTGCAACCTGACACTCCGAATCCACATGTGGCTCTTTTATCCCTCCATAATGGCTTTCTGACTAAAGAAAATAAATAAAAACCCTAGTAATTTTCAAAAACAAGGGTTACTTGAATAGCATTGGTTTAATTTCAATTAGTTAAACTGATACATTTAAGGCTGAGGTGCACCTAGAATTAAGATAAACTATGTAAAGGTTTTACATCCCTGCTTATGTCAAGAGGCCTGGTTCACTCTGTGCATCCTCCAGAATGCACAGATTTCAAATACTAAGCAAAACTTTGGTAAAAGGTCAGATCTTCACTGATTGCTCAGTTTATTAATTTAAAGCATATATTATCTCATGCTCCTTATAGGTTTTAATCTGGAAGAAATGGGGCCAAAAGGCTCTTTTATTGTTAAAGGTCGCAGACCCCTGGTCTAGAGTATGAGTGCTCTTTGCATTGTTGTTTCCTCTGAATATTTGACTTACCCTGAGACAGAAAAAACAGACAAAAACCAACAAAGAAAAAAAAATCATCTATAAAGTGACATAAATTAGAATACAAGAATTTCAAGATTCTGTGTGTTTGAGATTATCGCTTTGCTTTTCTGTGGATCCTGCTTTGCAGATCTGCATGTGAGAACCACGGCTGGCTGCTTTGCTCTGTCTGTGTCTTCTGACTTCTTTCAATTCGACATGAAAAACTATGGGTGGGGGTGCACTCCGCCAATGTCGTGGTTAGTGTTTGTGTTCGGTTGATGTCAGAATCAATGTGTTTCACACGAGCAGCGCCGTGGTCATACTGAGAGGCACAAAGTATTCCAGTCTGCTCGTGAGACAGCCTTTGATCCAGAGCAAAAACAGGCTGAGAGAGCAGAGGCTCAGCCCATCCACACAGGCACCACCACCCTTTTAGCACCTTCAGTCAGCCTCAAATCAGCTATTGGCAGGTTGGTAGTAGGAAATAGATGAAAGTCAGCAGGCTGGTGGGGTGCACAGCACATTGCTTGTTTGAATTAAAAGCTGGTTGATTAGAGCTGCTAAGCTTAAAGTATTTGTTAGGAAACTTGGGATCAGTCATAGATTTTAAGTCTTAAACAGCAGGTGTCGTGCTGTTTTTGGTTCAGTTTAGCAGCATCTAAACCACTTAAAACACATTGTTTTCCACTGAAGGAACACTACAACTAAGGTTAACATGTCCCATCGACTAAATTTGAATTTTAATTGGGGTTCTTGTTTCCAGCCACTCAAAGTTAAGTGTAATCATGGAGCTTTTGTTGCTCTTTGACTATTTTAGGAAATTCCTTCCTTTTTGCACGAGGCGTAGCCGAATAATATAGTGACTGAAATGGTTGGTTTTTTTTTTACATTGTTTGGCTTCTAATTTTGAAATAGGAACTTTCCCAGAATGAGGGAGCAACTAGGTTTGTAAAGAATATATCTAATTACTTTGTGCACATTCACAACAGATTGGATGAATTTAAGGCTGCAAAAACAATGCCTATAAACCTCTACAGCTCAATTACAACCACAGACAAAAACCACAAAGATATATTGCTCCACTTTGGTGAGCTCCCAGTCCACAGAAAGCCTAAACAACTTTTTTAGTCTAGATTAATTTTTTATTTGCTGTTCTTTCTGTTTTTGGTCTCCATAACTTTGCTGGAGATATCAGGCTCTTTTGCAGCCATTTTATCCATTATGATAACTTTATGTAGGAGTGTCATCCATTGCTTTACCAAAAGACTAAAAGTAGAGTGTAATATCAGCTAAGTTTGAGTGTACCGAATTTTATTATTTAGTGTTATTTGACCAGTGAAAATAATTTACCAGAGGATTTCTGATCTTTTTCTACTTGGATAAATGAAGAAATCATGCAGTCCTGAAGGATTGCAAACGCTCATATTCCTGATATCGCCACTTTCCACTTTCTCTATCTAGTCTTAATGGGGCATAATCATTTACTAGCAGTTGGCCAGTGGCACTTGCTGATGACATTCTGTCTGGAGCAATAATAACTGTGTTTTGCTGGTGGATAACCTGCCTTATTCCTCATTTGATTTACATACATACAGGTAATCACTGAACCCACAGGCTGTTCATGACTGATGGAGCTGTGTCAGCACATGCAGTCTTTGTTTTGACTTGACTGTCAGGACAGGCGGCCCATGCTGCTCCAGAGATCAATGAAGCATTTGTATTTTCATATTGTGAGTAATCTTAAAGTCTTACTTAAATCATCTTTTATTCTATTTTTAAAGAGTTCCTAGTGGTCTGTTAATTATGATTATACCATTATTACCCATCTATTTTTTTTAAATTGTTGTGTGTGAACCCTCATCTTTTCTGGATTTTTCTCAGTTACCCCCCTAATGTGAAGCCAAGACATCCTGTTGCTTATTTAAGAGTCAAAAACGTCTTAATCTGCAGCTTAATTAAACAACTGTACAAATTCAAGTTTAAGGTAATAAAAAGAAAACATCAGTGCTAATTCAAATATATCCTTTAGGGTCTTTTTTAGAGAAGGGATGTCAGCAACTAGAAGGGTAGAGTCCAGCAGTAGTGAGCTAATCTGCCAGGATTATAGCTGCTGATTTTTGTCGTGCCCTCATGGAGGAAAGCGGAATCTCTCTGGCTTAGTTTTCAAGCCGCCTGGACCAAAGCCACAGAGGTGAAGCAGAAACACATTGATTAGCCGTCAGAAGCTGGTTTGAGCTGGGTGCGGGTGGCTTTATCCTTTAATTTGCCTCCTCCTCCTTTGACCCCTTCCCTCAGCTCAGGCCACTGCTTTCTCATAGGAACATATGGATGTGATAGAGAGTAGATGCCGCATGTCAGGATATCAGTTAAGACGGATCGGGCGGAAATGCATGAAGGTGTGCTGGGAGAGAACAATCAAAATGAATCAAACAAACAGCGAGCACGCAACAGCTTTTATTTTGCTCTGATCGTGAGCCAACTTGGAAGCATGCATGCACACAAGGGAGCGTGCACGTGTGTGGAGGCAAAAAAACCCAGCAGCTGCTGAGTTGCTGTGTTATCAGTGCGAAAACGTTACAGTAAATAAAGCTTGAGACCAGGCAGGGAGACAGGTGCAGCAGGCAGGGCCAGAGGAGAGCGACTGTAACTCCAGAGGAAGAGAGCAACTCATTTGAAAGTGCCAACCGGACCGTCTTTTGAAGTGGCCCATAGGGGCACAATATAAATAAACATGAGCAATACCTGCTTTGGAGCAAAGCAGGTCTGAAGGTGTGAGGCTCATTAGAGAGCAAAGGGCCATGCTGATAAAAGAACTCGGTAAATACAAAGACCCTTTGCATTTATCTACTGTTTTTTACTTGTTTTAATCCTCATCAGTGAGCAGGAGAGGAAACTATGATAAAAATCTGTAAAAATATCTGATTTTCTACTTTATTAATTTAAAGTTGGCTAGCAAATTCCTGGTGAATCCCCCAATACCATTTCCTCATCAAAGGTTGATCATTTCAACTGTTCTAATCTTTTGAGTTTCTCTACATTTCCATTTTGTAGTGATGTAATTGCTTATTACTCTACCAGCACTTCAGATCACGGCTCATCTACAGGCACTTTGAAGATTAACTCAGTATTCCCCCAAGCTTGGGAACATGAACCAACACCTCATTGGTCCATGCAGTCTGGTGCAGCGAACTGCTAATGTTGGAGTTTCATAGCCTCCAGTATCGCAGCCTCCTAGTTACAAACAACCCTGTGCATAACCGGCCCTCCCCCCATATTACTGAGGGTGAAATACACAGTTGTTGCCGCCTTTCTGTCAGTGTCTTTGCGCCCTGTGAACTAACAGAATACATGTCAAAGCGTTGGGTTCATCTGAAAGCATTAGAGGAATCAATAAAAGGCCTTAAGTCTTTCTAAGCGGATCGGGTGGAGATTGAGCAACACTGGTTAAAAGGAGATAGGAGCAGGAATGTGTTTTGGTCTTATAAGCATCTGACAGCTCTTCTATAATAGTGAGCTAATCCATTTTATACACTGTGTCTCTGTCTGTCATTTTTTTTGGTTACGCTGGCAGCATCCCAACATGCACACACGAGCGTTGCATTACTACTCATCTGTGCATTCTTGTTTAGCTTGTGGATGACATTTGCCTGTTATCTTTTCTTGACTTATTTCGTCAGTGGGACTTGACATCTGTCAAAAGTGTTCAGACTGCTGTAGCGAAATAAATGTCTTCTTAACAAGTTTCTAGCCCAAAAATACTACTCTATGTTAAAATCTAACGTGGACAAGCAAAGCCTTCCTTAACATGACTCTGCAAGCTGCTTAGATACCACATGAACTCACTTTAAGTAGTAATGACAGCTGTCGCTTCAAGTCTGGGTTATGGTGTAGAGTCTCTGCCAAATGCCTGCCATCTCTATTAATAAATGGTGCTTTGTGAAAATATTCCAAGCCTTATCTATTACTTATCTACTTCAACTCATTAAAAAATTAATAGTGTATTTGACATTTTGAATCCTTTGTCGAACCACTTTAATGACATTGATGTGAGAAAGTCAATTTAGCCAGTTAGGCTCTACGAAAACGAAAAAGTCATTTGTCTCTCTGTCATTATCTTCCTCATCACACCCTGTGATTGCACGGACCACTTAAAACAAATTAACCTCCCATTCAGGCCACCCCTCTGCCACCAAATTGTTGTGTCAGTTTTGGAGCAAATCTGTTGTCTCTTTGTTTTTGCTTCCACTCCGAGGGGCCCTCCAGAGTAATAATTGGACGTGATAATGCGGTTCTCTCTGTTCCTTTTAGGTCTGCGCTGAAATCTCCATCTTGTCCCTCTGCAGTGGCTATCTCCCTCTATATTTGAAGAAATTATACCTTTTCCCCCCTTGTGAATTTGCTCTCCTCCAACTAATCCATCCTCCCCTCTCTTGCTGTCTTCCTTGACTTTAAATATTTCTTCTTTGGCTCTCCTATCTTTCTACCTTATCTCTCCTTCATTGCTACATTTCCTCCATGTAGCTCCATCTGTTTCGCTCCTCTCCCTTTGTCTATTACACATTACTCTTTTGCCTCTTATCTGTCCACCTTAAATGCTTGCCTCTGCTGTAGCCTTCAGGCTAACCTCCTATGCTAAAGGTGTTTGCTTGTCCCTGGCCAGAAAGCATCGGAGTGTAACCTGCTAAATTGGTGTTATGGCCAGACAACACACAAACCCTTAAGTTAATGGACAATTTAACTTGCGCTGTTGTTATAGTCTTTACATTCATTAAGTTCCCTCTGCTTACTCTTCTTTTTTTCCCTCCTTCATAACCTCGCTTGTCTTCAGCAATAAAGCCCATCTTCCACTGTGTACTATTGATGCCGTACATTTCTTTTGGCTCAGATGTTTTCTTCCGGGCTGCATGATAGTCAGCAGTGTCGCCCCAGCAGAGGCCCTGGTTTAAATCCCGGCTGAGTCCTTTCTTTTCATAATATTAAAATAATTCGTCTTATGGACGCCGCCATTTGAAGCCAGACGACGTCAGTAAGCAGTGATTGATCTGACTTGGTCTGAGTCAGTTCTGTGGCACCTACTGTCAACAATCAGAATCGGGCTTGTTCAAAGTCCACACCCCTTCCATTCACAGTAGGCTTGGGAGAATATGTTAATCAAATGTTTTGAACATTTGTGTTAGGGACCAACGGGCGCCAACATGCTTTTTTGTCTTTAACTTACTTTAAAGAAATGTTATTAAAAATGATCAGGATTACCAAGAACATGTTAAAAAAGGTAACAGAGCAAGAATGATTATTTTGACAAATATAATGACTGAGTAATAACTGTTTATTTTTCAATAGAAGTCTGTGGGATTTTGGAGTTGGGGGGTACTTCTTACCTGTTTGAAATGCGAGGGTGGAGTTGTCACTCAGTCCAATTCTCATATACAGTCAATGGATATTACTGTTTGGGTGTCTGTCTCTATGTGGCCTTGCAGTGGACTGGCCAACAGTCCAGGGTGTAATGCGCCTTTCCTTAGTAGCTGGGATAGGCTCCAGCAACCCCTTTGACCCTGCAGAGGACTAAGTGGGACTGGAAGATGGATGAATGTTTTCCTCTCACGCTCCCACTCTGCGACGCCTCCGGCTTGAGCTGTCCGCCTTGTTTCTCCCAGCCTGGCAGAGCAAATAGGAAAATAATGCAAAGCAAGCAGTAAATCAAACCAGTTGAAAACCCGTACTGTTGTTCTGCTGCTTCTCTGTGTGCTCTACACCTTTACTGTAAACAAATGTTAGCAGAAACAGAAGCTTTCAGAAAGAGCAAAAGAGAATTCTCGACAAACGCAGAGCACTGATGACCACATCCTTTTGTTTTTTTGAGCATGTTTGGAGATTTTACAGATTGTGTAAATGACAACAGGCACGGACGCGTATGTGGATGCTATAACAATGTCATGACCTCAGGGTACTGGGAGAATGCTCATGCAGACAGAAAATGTCCTTGTGTCAGCATATAGGCTAATCTGTGCATGTGCCGTGTATGTGTTGTCATGCATATATTAGAGTTTTAAGGGGGAGCAGATGAAATGCACGGCAGTGAGATGTGTGGCACAGAGATAATTGGCAGGTAGATTGGACAGAAGCACTGCGCACAATGGGGATTTTAAAATAGTGTGAAGAAAAGGTACCACTGGACATATTTTTTTCAATTAATTAGACTACATAAAAATCACACTGAGTCCATCTTAAATGAAAGAAGACCCCCGGTTCAACTCACATCCATGCAGTTGCTCAGTTTACAGCAGCTGACTGGAGGCAGTATGTGTTGTGCAGCCTTTATTGGACCAATAAAAGACAGCATCAGACAGAGGCCTGTCTAGCTTTGATTGCTGTGGTGATGCTTGCAAAAGTACTTGGCAGAGAACAGAGAGTGAGGATGCATCTTTATTTGTTAGTTAAATGAGCTTTAGCATCTACTACAGACAAGGGATGAACATGTCATTACTCTGATAAATAACTGACATTTTTATTTTTTTCTTTCAAAATACCACGTAGGTGGTTTTATTGTGAAGATCAGAGCTCAAAGAAGTCTTTTGCAGATAAGCTGGTTTGCATTTTGTTCTCCAGCCATGAAAGAAATTGCAGAAGTAGTTTGAGATCAAGGAAGTGTACCTTTAGAGTTTTGAGAAATATTATAAAGAGGTGTATCAGATTAATTTTAATTATGTGTTTTTCATGTAGTCAGATAAGATAAGCCTTTATTTGTCCCTTGGAGGGGGAATGTCCACATTGGTGCGTTACAATTTACAAGAGCAAAAGAGCACATGCATCTTGTATATGCACATGTGCACTTTAAAAGAAAACATGCATCACATATTGACATAATCATACAGGGAGAAGGTATTAGGTCAATGCATCATGGGTCAGAAATATTGCGATGGTTGGAGACAGTTTTAAATTAATGCTTAGCAATACTAGCAATAATTATTCTAACAGTATTTTCTGGATGGAATTAGATCAACAATGATTTTAGAGAAAAGTGTTTAGTCTGTAAATGTTTCAAAGCAAAGATTTTAGTTTATTAATAAGACAAATTGTAGGCTTTTATTCCAGTGTCAAAAGAGCTTTACAGCTCATCTCTGATTTAGCTTTTAAAAACATTCAGTTTTCTTTGTAGGGCAGGGCTTCAAAATGATTTAGTCAAAATCAAATACATTTTTACTTAAATGTACATCCACATTTAAATAATTTCTTGGTTGGGCAAAAAAATGGCTTCCAGCCTGAATTTATTGTTAGATTTTAATTTTTTTTCTCCTTCACTCATGAGAAAGATGCTTTTCTTAACCAAACAAAATTGGCTTTGGGGATCAGTGTTTCATCAAATTGTTAACTAAATTGACTTGTGATGGTCAAATCAATTCCTTATTAAAACATTGATTAGAATTAGTTGTGAGTTGCTCTGTTTTTAATGTTTTCCTCTATCTGGTCGGTGCTCTGTTTTAATAATACTTTCCCACAAGTATGAGTGCAGTGTGAAAAACCTAACCAGCATTGGGGAATATTTATGTGACGATTTCTGTTTTTGGCTTTGCTTTGAGTTTATTTGTTGCAGATTTTTGTACTCATTGGTTTGGTTTTCTAGTTTAGTTCTTTAGATTTCATTTTACAACATTTTTAGGCTTTTCTTACTAGCTGACTGCAGGCCACGAGGCTAACCTGGACTGAATGAGCCTCAAGTCAAATTAGTTGTCAGATATAAAATCAGCTGGAAGGAGATGTTGCAACAGGATGGCAATTTCAACTACACCTGCAACTCTGCAACTGATTGACTGGAGTAAACTATTCTTTTGAGTTTTCCAGGTGTTTTTTCTTAGATGTGAAATCACAGAAAGGGTCTGACAGTGCTAAGTTGATCGTAAACGAAGTCAATTCTTGTTTGATGAAAAGGACAGAGGACATTTGTTTTGTTGAATCCCTAAATGTTCAAACGGAAGATCATTTCGTTTCTGTTTAAAAGTGCAATGTTTCTGTTTGATCACTTCCAGTATACTGGGTTTTTTATGGAAGAGCGGACATGATTGTTTTTTTATTTTTTTAGAGAAATTAAAAGAGCTACAAAACTTTGATCTGCTGATGGATGAGATTGAGTCATGTGTATGACATAAAAACACAGTTATTCTTCTTTTAATAGTTCTCCATTACAAAAGATAAAATTCATAAAGAAAACAATCTCCTCTTGTTCTGAAAAGACCTTGTGGTAAAAGCTGTCTCATCCTGTAGTAAAAACCCGGTATAAAGCACCGATTAGGAAACTTTTACAAAACATGTCGTTTTCACAGCCTTGTCACACTTGAGTAAACAACTTTTTCTGTGATAGCCGATGACAGAAGCACACCCATCCACACATCCATACGGGCTCTCAGAGCAAAGGCCATGTTGCACAAAGGTGATGAATGCTGTCATGTTAATGTGTCGACGAGGCTGGAGGATCT
Source organism: Adrianichthys oophorus (assembly GCA_036245035.1). NCBI lineage: Eukaryota > Metazoa > Chordata > Actinopteri > Beloniformes > Adrianichthyidae > Adrianichthys > Adrianichthys oophorus. The sequence continues at coordinate 8,492,425 of BSAI01000207.1, read as the reverse complement.
CAGTGTTGCCCATAAGATCAGTGGGAGGAAGAAGACAAGAAAAGAGCGATACACCAAAACAAACAATGTTAAAAGAAGTAAAAGCATTCTTTTCTTTTGGCAATAGGATGTTCATTTTCAGTGCCAACAATTTTTCCTCTTTACAGTCGAGATTCTTCTACTGGTTTACTGCTATTTCTTAAAATGATGATGCTAAGTTGAGAACTAATTTTTAGCCAAAGTAGAAAAAGCATGATATCATTGATGGTGCCTGAGACAATTTGTTTACATTCAGTAGTGTCTCAGCTACTGTTTCCCTACTAATGTTTTTCTGAGAAAAGTAAGCCATATAAAGACATAAAATGATCGTTTATCCAGTCTTTTGTTTTTAAATAGGCATTAGGTTTAAATCATCGTGGTGATCTTTGGTTTTCACCACAATGTCACAGCACTTCTTATGAAACCAATCTCTAGCTATTTTCAAACCCAGAATTCTTAGCGGCAATGTTCCAACGTAAGTAAAGAAATGAATCACTGTAATTAGAAAGTGGCTGATTTGTAGGTTAAAGGGGTTTTATTCAAAACTTTTTGTCAGGAAGGGTTCAGAGGAAATAAAAATTGACTTGCAAGTGAGTAAAATTGTACTTTAATAGCAATAAGCAACATAATGATCGACCTCTGTCTTATTACGGCTGCTTTCATTTAAGCTTCATGCAAAAAATTCCTTGCATCTTCAAAGCTGCTCTATGCATTGAAAATATGCAACCTTAATTCTTCACTTCCTTTCATATGAGCTCTGGCTGACAGACAGACAGACAGACAGACAGCAGCCGCAGACTTGAATGATTTTTATTTTACATTCTGGAGTTCCAGCCGGCATATGTTAATGCAGTCATACCATTCAAAACATTCATCACAGCTCAGTAATTGTGACGAGTGAATTTATTCAGTGCCACCTTAAGGTCTAAATAGTGCATCAATTTAATAGGTATTTTCATTTTGTATAGTGAATAACAAAATGTGTCAATTTCTGAACTTTTTTGTTCATATTTATCAGTCGATTCAATCAATCATCCGATTCTTAAAATTCGGCCTTTTTACTTTTTATCAAGATTGATATTTCCTATATGTAAAAAATACAAAGTAAAATAAATTATAATATTTTGCATTTTTAAGTTCATTACATTTATTATATTATGCTCAGTGATTTCAAAAAGCTGCTGTCTCATAGCTAAACAAAGCAAATTGCAGTTAATATTTTCATGATGTTCCATTCCTATTACCGTCAATATCAAGCGTATATTATTACTATTGAGTACATTTCCAAACTCTATCTCTGAATAAGCATACTTAGAGTGGATTCACGCCAACAAAATGAATAAACAGATGTGTGAAATGGGGTCCCTCCCACGTCAGTGGAAATGGATGCCAAGTGGTTGATGAGGAAAGAAAAGGCAACCAGAGAGACTGGAAATAAAGGAAGAGCAGAGACATGAAGGAGGGGCAAAAAGCCAAGATTACCAGAGCAAAAGGGGAAACGGCTGATCTGATAAAGATTAGCAGGGGCGGGAGAGTATGTGAGGAAGAGGATGGAAGTAATGCTGGATCAAAGAGACGACGGAAAATTCGTCTTCCATCCAGAAGTGTGCTCCTGCAGCGCTGCTCGCCCAAAAAAAAAAAAAAAAATCAAGTCTTTAGTTGAGAGGATGAACAAAGACTTACATATTGTTAGAAAGCAGAGGTCTAAAGAGAGAATGAGAAAAATAAATAAATAATAGTAGAGTATAAATATAGTGATATCCCTCAGGCAGGGTTTTATCCACCGTTCCTTATTCCTTGGCCATGAAGGACTTCTACTCTTGCTTCTTCCGTGAAACAAAACCGGAATGGTGCTGATTTCCTGTCCTGTTGAGGCATTTCTCCACTTTCCCCGTCTTATTTTCCTCTGGGTTTCTCTGCTCCTGCCTTTTGACTGCTTCTATCACACTATCTTATTAGCTTTGTTCTCATTCCCTGCCTCTCACCTTTTTCTTCAGTTTCCTCCAGCCCCCCTTTTTCTTCATCAAACCCTTATTTTGTGTGATATCAAGCTAATCACTCAGCCAGCGTTTCCTGTCTCTGCCCCCCTGTCTGGTGGATGTGATTGTGGTGCATTAGGTGGTTTGTGGTGTGTGTTTGTGGGAGTGCGTGTGTGTGTAAGGAATGATGATGGTATGTTGAGAGACAGTTGAGAGGTGAGGGAAAGACAGCGTGTCATCTCTTATCAGCTGTATTTAGAACTGGACGTTTTAGCCATCTGCAATTAATGGCTCAGTATGATATTGTAAAATATTTACAGCTTAGGATAATTACTGGCCTCCCATCATGGTGTCTCAGAGGACAGTGGCTCTATTAACTCCATGTCTCATGTTTGGATTTAGTAATTCTGAAGTATTTATGGGGCTTTCTTGTTAAATAGGCTCATTACAAAAATGGAGGGCATCTGGGCTCCAAACTTCATGAAAGGTAAAATTTTACTTTTCTGCTGCATATTCATCAATAAGAGGTAATAAACTATCAATTAAATTATTGATTATTACAAAGAAAAAGACTGTTGGAAATCTGCACTAATATTAGCTTTCTCTCAGGAGGAAAAGCTAGTTGTAGCTGTTACTGATAAAATAAATAAGTCAAAATAATAAAGAAAAAAGTCTTATTCTGATTTTATGGGTAGCAGAGTTGCATGGAGTGGGGTGAGACATTCAGTCTTGGCTAATTATGTTGTAAAAATATGGAAAATAGAAGACAGGAGATCCCTTTGCTCCACCCTTTCTTCTGAAAACTGTTTGATGATGTCAAGTGTAGCGTATGTGTGATTCTCTGTTGTATTCTTCTGCCAATATAAAAGGCAGAAACAGTAACAAGGTTGCGTGCATGTTGCGAGATACGTGTTCCACTGATAATATTAATTATTTGAAATGTTAAGTTTTTCACCACAAATTTTCCCACAGTTACAAGGGATGCCAATAAAACAATTAAAACCAAAAATAATTATATGTTTAATTTTCCATTGTTTTATGTAAGACTTAATTTAGACACAGGGGGGATAGGACAAGGGGAAAGTGACATTTTAGGGGTACTCCAGACTTATTTGATATTTTTAAAACTATTTCAAAGCTTTTTTTTCTCTTAGTTTTTGTAGATTCAGTCTCAAGACTAGAGTATTTTATCAGAAACAACATGTTTTAGTGTTTTGTATGTGAATCATTTGAAATATGATGGGTGGGACATAAAATGTCCTCCAATTCTGGAACGACCCAGTAAGACAAAACAAAAACTGTGTTCTATATTGTTCATTATGCTGTTTTTTCAGCTGGTTTAGAGTAAATGTAGTCAAATTGCAGATCTCTACTTGGTGCATGCTATTCTGACAAAGAAAACTGAGGTGTTACTTACTCATTGCATCATGTCCTGTGTGTAGAAACAGGGAAAAAAACTATGATTTATTTTTGTTTTCTAACTGCGATCAATGCTATAGTATGAATAAAGCCAATAGCATTGATTAGATTGGATTTTTTTGGCACTTTAAATGTAAAAGTTTGATACACTCACCTTTTTTATTTAGATGCTTTTTTGTGTTGACTCTTGTTTTTGCAATATTTTCAACTTCCAATTTGTCACATACCAACATGGTATCCTCTTTCCTTTATTTTTTTTAAACCAAGCCAGAGAGGTTTATTACCCCTTTGATCTTTCTTTCCTTTGCTCCTTTCTAACTTAATATTTAAACCTGATCCTGAATCACTTTTCATTTTTTTAAAAAACAACAAAAACTGTGTGCTTTTCTGTCCTCTGCAGTGTTCAATCCTGCTCTCATTCTATTATCCTCCCTCATGCGCCCTGGTACGTGTCTGACACAAACCATTTATTCCAATATATAAACAATCTACCAACTGCTGTCCAGTTTCTCTAGATATCCAGGTGTATTTGTGATTTTCCCACAATGACAAATGGGACATTTGTGGGACAAAAAGATGCATAATGAAAGGGAGAAAAAAGTTTTAGGCCCAGGTGCTGAAACATAATTGATTTTATAATAGGTACAATGGATTGAGATTCGTTGTGAATTTGGGACCACTTGGATGTGTACATGTTTTTTCCAGGCTTGTTTGACAGCACTGTAAGAGTCTAGTTGCAGCCACTCTTGTTTGCACTCATTAGACTGATATTAGGATAAATGTATTTGTTCCAGGATGAACAAAACACTTCAGCTTTCAAACTGAAGTCAGTGGGAGTTTTTCAGAAGAAATGGCATCAAAAAGCCTTTATGCCTCCAAAATATAAAATTATTCTCTATGATTAACTGTATAAAAGGCAACTTTTCAAATTTGGCTTTAAATACATCAATGTAATGTGCACAAAATCATGCATCACCATTTTAAAAATAACACCTATAACTCAACCATATGTAAATCCATGTGTTTGAGTTACCTATTTTGTACAAATTAACAAAAAAAAAAACTACTCAAAAGCTGCTGTTTCTCTTTTTAGCTCAAAAGAGAGTTTCTGTTTGGTATCAGAAAGAGACAGACTTGTCCTCATTCCCTTTCTACCATGAAAGCTGATGTAAGATCCAAACAAAACACTCAAGACACAACAAAAACAAGGACACTTAACAACACAGTCCAGATTCAAACATACTTTGTCAATCCCCCAAAGAGAAATTTCCCAGCAATTACAGCTATTTACAAGAATAAAGAAACATGTATTTTTGCTGCACTGCATGGGTCCTTGCGCCTGTGTTTGAAGTGGGGATGCTAGTTGTTTGGCAGAGTCGACTCATGCACTGAGTTACTCACAAGTAAATACCACCGCTTAAAATCTGTGGGATGATCTGAGAGGGCTGCTGTTTGACAGTATTTAGGAGGTTAAATGAATAAACAGAAGTGACAGCCTTCATTTCCTATCATGCTTTTTGCTTGACTGAGCAGTCACTGCATGATAGCAGTAAATTATTATTTCGTATTTTTAACCTCAATAGGAAATTGGTGGAAGGATCCAACATTAAAAAACACTGCAAAAACGGAATCTTAACAAAATAAAAACACCTTTGTTTCAAGAAATTTTTTTTTTTTCTGTCATGCAAGAAAAATCCTCTTATCTAGCAAGTTTTTCAACACTAGCAAAAATAATCTCAGTTTAAGAAAACTCGTCTGAACAGCTAGATTTTTTTCTTAAATAAGAATTCTTAGTACGACCATTTTCCGTACCCCATTGGCAATTTTTTTCCCACCCATTTAAAGAAAATTTGTCAATGGGATTAACATTTTTGACTTATTTCTTAGCTGCCTGTTTTTTTAAGGAGTGTATCGCATAAAAAGTTTTTGATTCATTAAGGACTAAATTTCATGAGATGCTAAGAAATAAAAAGTAGGATTATTCTTAGAGTCTCGCTCCAATCATCTTTTGATCTGTTCCCAGCGTTACCAGTGCTCTTTAAATTATGATGATGCTGTTGTCTTTTCTAGACCAGTTTCTGCAGAGCAACAGCAGTTCATCAGAAAAATATGCCTCTGAGTTTTGGGTGGTACAGTTGGCCTGCCTTCATATCACCCCTTTGTTTACACTCTCTCCCGCTAGCTTACAGCCCCTCAAAGCCCCAAACCTAACTTTACGGTGCAAGAAAAATGGGGAGCAAAATTGGAGCTACCAGATGCACAGTTTTGAGCCAGATACCTCGGCATGAAGTGGATTGAGAAACTCTTGTTCCACCGATTAAAGCATCTACATTACTGGCTGCTACAAACTTCTTCAATTTGAATTTTTTTTCTCTGCTGCAAATGATTTATGAAAATATGGCACAAGAACCTGTTAAAAACACAAAAAAGACAATCTTCATTGAAGTGGGTCTTTAAAAAATGCTAAAACAGTGACTGAAAACTGACTTTAGTGAAAGCTTTGACTGAAATGCTAGAAGAACCATGAAAAAAAGAAAACCAATTAAGAAAATAAAAAGTGACTGCAGGAAATCAACAAATGAGAGACAGCTGTTTTAATTACACATACCAGGTGTGAGAGCAGGTAAGAGCAGACCACACTGACAAACATAAAGATGAACAGCCTAACACAAAATTCAATTAAATAAAACTGACTTAAGACAAACCAAAAATGAACCCAAGACACATACATTCACAGAATGGAAATGAAAGTAAAATACCAAAGCAAACAAAACCCAAAGTGGTAATTTTCAGAAGAATGTGATTGTTAATGAGACACAGACGTCCAAATTCAGGGAATCCCTAAAACCTAAAGCATAAAATGAAGCTAACATAAGACACAACAACACAATTAAACACGACATTTTAAAACACAGCAAACAGAAAAAGCACATTTGTGGATGTAAAGAAAGAAAAACACGAGGAAAGACGAAGTTTACATGGTGTCTCTGAACAGTTGCTTTCTCACCTTTCAGCATATCCCGTGTGGTGTCAGCACAGCAAATCAGCTTTCACTGATTTTGGCAGAGCGAGTTTTACGCCGGATGCCCTTCTTGGCACAGCCCTGTAGTTTATCTGGACTCTGAATTCTGGTTGCTTTTCTCATATTTGTTGCAAATGCAATGACTTTCTGCTAACAGATTATTACATTTCCTCAGACATGTTGGGACAGTACGGTTAATGATTTAGAATGCTAATCTGACAGTACATTAGGAAACATTTATACTGCACCATTTTTTTCCCCTCCCTGGAGAATTTAATTCATTAAGTGTTTTAGTGTATTGTCAGCCAGCTGATGCAAACAAAATGTGTTGTGGGGGATCTCACTTTTATGTTTTTTTTTACTGAAATATTTGGTTTTTGAAAAGTAGCAAAGAGAAATCAGGATGATAATTTATGACAGAAAACTGCTCAAGCGCACACTTTTCATCTGCATTCATTGCCCTGCACTCAATAAGAGTGTTTATGTAGCGATGCTGAGACTCCCGTGGTTTGCTGATGTTCCATCATAGCGTTCCCTCGAACTGAGCTGGCACTTCACCACAGGGCTGGTCACGCTTTTAAAGAGCCTTTGAATTGAGCAGAATTTACTTGAGACATGCAGAGAGAAGGAGGAAGAAATTGAATTAGGAACAAAGGTTGAAAGAAAAGGAGAAAGAACTAATAAAAGGTTTTGTGCTCCAGGTTAAGACCTGCCAAGGTGTGGGTGAATGAAATTTTCAATTTTCTTTATGTCACCCATGTTAGCATTAAATATTTAAGCCTGGGAAGGCTAGTCTTAGGTAAGTACAGGTTGGATTTTCATGATACTGTATCTTTCAACCTTTATTTAGATTTTCTAAAAAAATTTCATTAAAAAGCATTTTGCTTTCTAAGCTTATGACGTGAACAGATTTAGAAGTTTCATTTTGTTCTATCTCTTGATAAAATGAGGATTGTGTCAGTGTTGAGTTAAATGGGGAAAGAGATAAACGTGAGCGGATTTCAGCTCATTCCTTGCTCTTGTGCCTTGTGTGTTGCAGCGTTTGCCAAGACTTTGTGTAATGCTTTCTATCTCAGTCAGTCTGTGCCTCTATCTGTTCCTTCACTGACAACACAGGTTTGCCATGATGATGTATTATACCTGCTATTATCTGCCTCATATCCATCATGACATCCATTCTGTCATAGCTCACCTGCTATCAGAGGGCAGGTAAACTGGCCTGCTGATAATCAGAGATTATTTTTTGAGAAGTTTATTTGAACTATTTTTGGAGTGGCAAAAAGGCCATTCAGAAAAGCAGGCTAGATGTCAATGAAGTAGTCAATATTGGCAATGAGACATTTGTAAGCGGGGAGGGACCTACAGGGTGTGTGATTTAGTTATTGTAGCACTGATGAAGCAATGTGACATGTTGTGTGTGGGCCTGTGGCCGTGTCAGGCCAGCAGAAGCTGTCTTGTTCCACTAATGAGGATGGAGAGAGGTCAGAGATGATAGTCAGTCTAAATAAGGACCTTGATATGACTTTAACACTGTGTCACAGTGTTTCGCTGTTTATGTGTGTGTATGTTTGCTTGGAGGTGATGTCCTCCCACCTTCCTGCTGTTATGTTATGACTAGCATCCTCGCTCCAAGCCTGCTGTCAACAGGAGGTGTCATCTACGCAGCTCAGCCATCAGCATGCTGCTGGCGACTTTCTGAAAACAGTGACAGAGATGGACACACTTTCACAAATATGCAAATATGCACTTAAGCTTGCATATCTAATAGCCGTTCTTTGACATGCTGCCAGCATGGATGGATAAAGGGGGCAGATCGTGGTCTTTCGTGGACGCGCCTGCTGCTTTGTCAGTTCCTCAGCTGGACATTAAAAGCCCGTTTTAGTCAAGCTGAAAAGTAAACACATTAAAGATGAACGTGTGTTTCAGCCAAGTGTCAACCCTATGACTCCCAGAAAGACGTTTGTTTAAAAACGAAAGTACTTTCAGCCAGGTCAACTTACCAAGTAAGTATTAGGAGCTTGTTCTGAAAGCAAGGTAGCACTTCAAACTTTAGTGGTTCAGTCCCATAAGACTTATTCCACCATCATTTGCTCCCTTTTCAGCAAAATACCTGACTTTTTATACATGTCAAAAGTGAATTTTATACTTTACTTTAAAAAAATAAAGTACAGTGTTCCTTCTTTTGTCATGGGGGTTACGTTTCATAAATAACTACAATCGGTGAAATCTGCGAAGTAGGATAGATATTTTAAGGGTGTAAAACTCCTCACTACACACTTTGTACTCTTCTCTCAGACAGACACGAACATTTTCACGTTTCCCTCTTGTTTAAACTCTAAAAGTTCAAACATTTGTAGAAAAATAAGTAAAGAATTACAGAATGAAAATAAAGATCTGATTAAGATGAAGTTTGTAACTCTGGCGTCTCTGTATAGATGACATGGCAAGGAAGAGATTAAACTGACAAGATCAAAAGCCAATCAGGACGCAGAACACAGTGGGATTTTTAAAAAAAGTTGTGCAAAAAAAAAAGCAAGACCGCAAAAACAAAACCGCAATGCAGCGGGTTATAATGGCTTTAACTCGTCTAAAACTGGCGATGTCACCAGTGACACAAAAATAACACAATCTTTGACATACTGTGAATCTTTACCTTTTGCCTTACATTGTGGGCATACATCTTTATTTAGAAAATTATGTTCAGTGCTCTTAACTTAAATGATTCATTCGTTGAATTAACCTTCTTAATTGCTGTAGAACATATTCATTAGTGATTGTTTAGGCCATCGAGCTCTTATGAATGAATCCTTTACAATATGCTCCCTTCCGCTGATAGAAAAATGACCATGGGACAGTCTAAGGGGACTGAGCTCCTGCACATTTTATACTATCTCACCTAGAAGGCGTATTCTTTCTAGGTATTTCTTGGTGCTTGATGGCTTTTATGATACGGTGCATGGGTTGATAGAATTGTTTCTGCAGCTGTGAAACTGTGATTGGTTTCTACAGGTTCTGACATGGATGTCAGAGAAAAGGAGAAGTCTCCCCATCTTGAAGCACTTCTTTGTGTAGTGCCTTCATTTAGCAGGGCTGGAATCTGCTGCGCATATGCATGTGAGACCTGCTGGTCAGTCATAGCAACTGTCATAGCAACAAGACCTGCGTAAGACAACTAAAGCAGATGAAAGAAAGCAGTAGCACTGCTGTTTTGTTGGTATGCTTTGTCTACGGATCATGACAGTATTTCTCAGTTTGTTCTCACATTCTGGTCTTAATTAGGAATTTTAGTGATTGTTTCATAATTTTTAAAGCATAGATAAAGCATTGTTTTGTGTGAGTAATTTGCCATCACTTCTTATACTCCCATTCCGATCATTTTTGGATCTATTTTAAAAGCATTCCCAGTGGCTTTTTAAATACGATGAAGCATGAAATATGAAAAAAAAACTGTCGTTTTCAAGGACAGTTCAGTGGGATTTCTTTATAAATTTGCCTGCGAGTTGTGGGTGGGACCATTAGTGCAGAATAAGCCTGCCCTCATTTCCCATTATCCATCTCTTTACACTCTTCTCTGCTAGCTTACATCCTATTACAACCCCAGCCTATGACGTTACCGGTACAACAAAATGACAACCAATTTTGGAGCCATCCAGTCATACAGTTTTGAGCCAGGTGCCAGCTCCAATGAGGAAAAACACCTACATCACTGCCACAAGCTTTTTCCAACTGCATTTTTTTCATCTGCTCCTAATTTACAACCATTTTTATAAAGAAATTCACAATTTTAGGCTTAATTTTCTTTATATATGTCCTCTATCATATGAAAAATGTCACAAGAACATGTTAAAAAAACATAAACACAGTTTTCATCTGAGTGGGTCTTTAAGCTTGTACTTGCATCAATGCCCCTGGTTGATGTGTATTTGTACATTAGTGTTTCCTGGCTTTGTGCACAAACGTTGAAATTGAAAGGTTGATGACCTGGCCATGTTGTGCATGTATGACATGCATCTCTGTAACACTGGGGCCTAAAGTGAAACCTGCAGGCTGTCCTCACAGATTCTTGAGCGCCACACAGCGTTTTTAAAGCCCAGAGTGGAATGACATGGATGCGAACGAACAAGCGAGCACAATTATGTGGTCTCAAAAGGGACATGGCATTCAAACACAAACTTGGATAGGCAGGTACAATGTGTTCACAACCTGTTCATTCACCCTCGTGTTGTCCCAAGGCGTCCCTTGTGGCGTTTTCCAGACGGACCCATCATGTCAGCCAGCTCATTGTGAAAGTAAGGGAATTGGACGAGGTTTTTTTTTGTGTAACTACATGTTAGCAAGCTGTAGGGCTTTGTTTGTTTACATTAGGCACAAATCCTTCATCACTCATTCCAGCTCAACATATCAAAGAGACAGGAATCAATTCTTTCTGCCAGCTGACCATATACGGCACTTCCTGAATCATTAAGGGACTGATTTAGCCAATTAGACAAAGTAGGGCAGAATGGGATTCTGAGAACCGTGTTTGGACTCATGCTCTGTCCCCTGCAACCATTTTGCCTGGCTCTCTACATGCTGGCAGGCCAATGCTGCTCTGTTTCTTCCCTCGCTCCCATTTCCTCTTTTTCTTTATATTTCCACCACAAGCACTGAAGACTTTTCCTTCCTTTCTCTTTCTGCAGACTCCTGCTCTTATCATTCCTTTCCCCTCAGCCTCTCTCCCTCTCATCCTGTTCCTGCACTGTTTTGTCTTTTCTCCCCAAACCCTCCTGTTCCGCTCATCCACCTTCTCCCCGATTTACCCTTCTTTACTGCTTCCTTTGTTCCTTCCCCACTCATTACTTCCTGTGTTGCCCCTTTCTTTCTTATCCTTTCCCAGCAGGAAACAGTAGCATCCCGGTTTATTCTTTTGACTGCGCACTAGGAGCTGGGTCTGCTGGCCTCTGGCTTATTCTGGCGCTCTCCCTGGTCCTAATCAGTCTTGCTGCACAATGCACACGTTAGTAACATCCATTAAAGCAAACACATTTTTACACTTCTGCATCAACACTTTTGTGTTGTTTTTGAATCTTTGAGGGTATGAAGGCTGTATCCTAACACTCCCACTTGTTTGTAACCCTTTTTTTTCTTACACACAATTTGTGAGCCCCTTGTTAACTCACTCACACTCTTACACACAGATTTCACCTCTTGGCAGCAGGTTTGATCGCCTGGAAAATGAATGCTAAATGCATGGCAACATGGCTGGCAGGGTTCACCTTGGCTTTGTTCAGCTCTCTGTGCCTACTCTATGCTGGCATGAACCTGGAGCACCTCCTTATCACTCCCTCCATTCAGATAGTCCTGGACTCCACATCTTTGTGTGACGCCACAAACTGCTGATTTTGGTGTGTGTTGGTCAGCTTGTGTGCGCTCAGAGAACAAACTTGCTCTGATTCTTATTCTGATTGTTCATATCTGATAGACCACCAGTGAGGTGCTTTTCAGAGCAATTGTAAGTTTATTTTCAGAGATTTCAGTTATCGTTGACTGCTGGTAACTGAATCCCTTAATTTTTTTACGAAGCTTTTGCTAAATTTTTGCAAAAATCCTCAGCTCATGACAAACAAAGTGGTTTTCTTTTATTCTTTTTGACAGTTTTGAACATATTTAGGGTCATTTCCACAGAGAGCTTGTTTTGTAATTGAATAACTTCTTCACTGTTAAAAGCGGCGTTTAAAAACGACACTTTTAACCAAAAACAAGTTACGTGGTGTAGACAGTATGTGATCTTTCTGTGTGATTGGAAAATACATAGTTGCATAATGAAGTCTTCATGTTTATCAGCATTCAAGCGTGTGCTTAATGAATAAGAACAGAGCCACAAGTGTCTTCTGCAGGCTTCCTATCCTTTTTGTTTGTCTGCATGTGTGGCAGGAGAGTGAATTGGCTACTTGGATCAAGTGTTGAGAATGTAGCTCTGCCTGTGTTTAAACATGATTATGTGTGGTTTATGCATATAAGATACGCTCACGACACGGTGGCAGTATGCTTGTGTCCGAGTCTTAGTGTTTGGGGGGGGGAAAGTATGTTATCAACTCAGACCAGACGACAAAAGCTCTTCAGTGGCAGCGAGTTCAGTATAGCATGAAGATGAGGCTCAGCGCATTTGTGCCACTGTTTCTTTGCTGCATTTATTCCAGCGTGCTTGTGCGTCCTGTCCAGGGATATGTGTGTGTCTATGTAGGG
>BSAI01000207.1:8462065-8479362 GCA_036245035.1 Adrianichthys oophorus | reverse complement strand
ATGCAGTTTGGGTCTACAGGTTTGGGAGTAGCCTTAGTGAATAGGACAACTTCACAGACTGGCTTTGAAGGTGTTTGAGCCAAAAGTCAACAACATTTAAATCCTTTTCCTCCTCAAGGAACGTGTTTTTGACTCTGCCATGAAAAAAAGCGATGAAGCAGACACATACATCCAGGAACTTCTGCCTCTCCGGCTGTTCTTCTGTATTGCTGCACATTTATCTTAGACAGAGAGTTTAAAGGTGCCTTCTTCAGACTCCTGAAAGCACTTTGTTCTTAGTCAAATCGAGAAGAAATAAAAAAAAAAAAAGCACCACTGCAGTGGGGACAGCAGCACAAGCCCAGGGTAAGACGTACAGTGCAGTTAAAATGGTAATTTAGACAATCCAATTAAAACACTCTCATTTCCATTGGCCATAACACTGTTTGTTGTGTTTTGTGCTCACTTTTATATGGATTATTATGGTAACAGAGAGTCATCTCATTTTCTCCCAGGCAGTTCTTGGACACTCCAACAATGATTGCAGAGCTAAGTGCAGCTGGTGCTCTGACAGTAGAATAACATTGGGTCCATGATAGAAAGAGATTTCAATATTTGTGTTTTAGCTGAAAGTTTTGTTCAAAGGTCAGGGTCATGTGAGAAAAAAAACTGTTGTAAATAAGTACAGTAAGGTTTACAGTATACGTACAATAACTGTAATAATTCTACTGTGACAGGCATGTTATCTTCATCAGCTCCTGTGCACTCATGTCGAATCCAATTAGCTGTTGGTGTGACTACATCTCACATGTTCTATAGCATCAGACCTCTGTCAACATGTGAATTATTATGTTCCATTTATATTCAAACGTGGGAAAACACATCTCTAATGGGTAGCACACCGCAGATAAATATTAGGATAAACAAGCAATTGAATAAAAACACATTTCTCATGCATAATTAACTTCAATCTGACCTAGATCAAACATGAATGAGCAATTCTAATTTGAGGTACTAGTTGTAGGCTGTGTGAAAAATGAATGCAGTTATTCATAATTCTGTAGAAAGTTATGGGACTTTTAAGACTAATGTACCATGGGCTAACTGAATGTGTTATGCATTTATTCAGCAGCGCTGGGTGTGGAGTTACTGAACAATAAGAGCTAACAAATGCTAATTCTAAATTTTGTATGCTGCTGTTGCATAAATATTCCAGCAGACGTGGATTTCTTTTCACATGTTCTGAGCCATTAGCACAGAGCTGGCTGAGGGGTCAGCAGTCATTTAACATGAGACTGCTGAACAGAATGTCGCTCTGCAGCTTTTCACCAGCGAATGGCAAACCAAATCACTTGATTAACCTTGTGAGAGTTACACTCTGGTCATGGAGCATCAGTGCAAGCACACACAGCATGTCAGTGAATGTCTTTTTGTGTACAAATGAGCAAAATGAATCATTATCTATTTATTGCTTACTAAGTCTTGTGTGGACATTTTGATCAGCAAAAAGTGGCAAATGGTTGGATAGCCTTTTCAGAATCAGAATGATATTTAATATTTTTAGGATCTGTTCCAAATGCTAAGGAAAGAATGTGGGCATTTGTTATATAAAGTGTTGTCATACTGCAGAGCTCTTTTCACCCAGACTAATAACCATATTTTCCACACCTAAAAAGACACTTAAAAGTCCTGTTTTTGTTCCAAAAAACAACAGTGCGCCTTGTAATCTGAAGTGCCTTATCTGTGGATTATTTCTGGTTTTGTTTACTGATGTTGAAGCAATTTTTAGAGGTACATTCAGAGTTGCAAACAAAGTTGTGAGTTACTGTAAATACGCAAATATGCGCAAAAATACTGTAAATAATCCGGCTAACTTGTAACGCTGTCAGACTGTGTTTTTTTTTTTTTTTTTTTACATGTTACTAACAAGGTTGGGAGTTAGAGTAGTGACAGTAACGGTTGTTTTTGTGGTATCAGTGCTTTTTTTAAGTGTTGCAAACAAGGTTAGGCTTTACAGGTATTGTGAACACGCTAACGTGGCTAACACTTTAAACTTTCAAGGCATAGTAGGTAGGGAGCCCAAAAACTGACATAAAAACCTGCGTAGCAATGCATGAATGAGAAGATTTTCAATGCACAAGCTTGAAATGCACACATACATGCGTTTACATAGCCTTTTCATTGGAAGTAGTGTGAATGTAACATTAGTGATTGCCGTAGCGAATCATCCGCCTCCATCTGATCATATCCTTTAAAGTCCTTCTCGCTCACACCAATCACCCTTCAGTAGATCTACAAACCTCTTTGCTCTTCTTCTATAGATCTCTTTCCTGGTAGCTCCATGATCTTCAGCTCTGCCTCCTACATCTTTCTCAGACTGTCTCTAAACCAAAACATGACTGCTCTCACCACAGTCTTACACCTTTCCTGTCATTTTTGGTGAAACTCTTGTCACACATCACACCTGAAACTTTCCTCCACCTGCTCACCTTGGGTTTTCTTCCTCAGCATGAACCTTCTGTTGCTTGCAAATGCTCATTTCTGACCTCAGCTGAGCTCCCATTGCTCTTTAGCGTCATTGTTTGACTTGTCAACTTTTTTCCTTCATAGTTTCTACCCCTCTGCATGTCTTACTTGTTCTGAAAATAAGCACCAGTCCACTTCTCCATTCCTCAAACATCCTCTCTTTCTACAAGATCTTGTTAAACAGTCCAGTTAGGAACTCTACAGCCACTTCTCTAAGTACTTCCATACTTTCACAGGTATGCTGTTAGGACCAACTGCTTTTCTACTCTTCATCCTCTTCAATTCTACATTCTTACTGGTCTTTGCTACTTTTGACTCCACAGAAGCAGTTTCTTCTACTCTGTGCTCTCTAACATGTAGTCATTCATCAACTCTTCAAAGTTCTCCTTACATCTTTTCATCACACTTGTAAAACCTGTTAACACATTTTCATTGCTGTCCTTGATCACTCTAACCTGCTGCTCATCCTTCTCATCTCTGTTTTTCTGTCTTACCGACCATGCACGGATCCACGTGTCCTTGCTTTGTCTCCAGCCTGTCATACGAGTCCTCATACACCCTTTGTTTGACCTTTGCCACCTCCACCCTGTGCTGCATCTCCCTGTACTCCTGTCTGCTGTCTTCTAACCTCTGTGTCCCACTTTTTCTTTGCTAACCTTTTCCTCTCAACAACCTCCTGAGCTTCATTCCAGCACCAAGTCTCCTTATCTGCTTTTCTTATTCTGGATGACATACCAAGTACCTTCCTCCCAGTCTCCCTGATCACTTTAGCTGGAGCTGTCCAGTGATTTGTGTGCCCCTCCCTCCACTCTTTTATGCTACCCTACGCTCTTCTCTTCTGTGGAAAATGCATTCAACACTGCCATTTCCATTCTTTTACCAAAGACCACCACCACCTGTTCTTCTGTGTTTCTGTTCTGAAAACCAAATGTATCCATCACTTCTTCTTCAAATCTCTTTCCCTCGTCAACATGTCCATTAAAGTCTGCCTCAATCAACAATCTCTCCGCTGTACAGATCCATCCATCTCCCTCAAGAATTTCTCTTCTTCTAGCTCACATCCTACCTGGTACATAACCATTGACAACATTCACCACCCTATCTTCATTTTCTAGCTACAGACTTGTCACATATGCCCTCAAAACCTTTCAGAAAAAAATGTTGGGTGCCTCATCTTAAACTGAGATGACGAAACTTAGAGTTTATGCACAGAGTAAGTGTAAACTCATTCTACAAGGATTTAAATGGTGTCTCATATCAGCCATTGCTCTCCAGCTGAATCAGAATTCATTAGAATCAAACTAAAAGCATGACTAAAGCATTTCAGAAATGGTGAGGTAGAACCAAGAATGCAGGAGACAAAGCAAAGGGGTAGGAATTAACAATTTAATGAACACAACAAAACTGCACAAAGGTGTCACGAAAAGATGAAAAGCAGCTGATAACGTGACAAAGTGAAGTAAAATCCAGACACTTAAATATACGGGGGAACCATTGACTTAACTGAAGAGAAAGAAGAAAACAAACAAAAAACAAACCAAACTAAAGGGCTAAATCCTTTCAATGTGAGTTGATTATTAAACATTTCATCTGGGCTCAGTGTCACTAATCCCAGCCAGAACAGTTCAAACCATGAATATAAGTGCAGATAAATTCAACTTTTAATTTTGACACATTTTTTGTTCATCTTTAAAACATTTATCTATAAAGGCTTAAAATTATTCTAATGAAATGTGGTAAAATGACAGCTGAAATTTTATGGTCAGTAAAACGTTCATTTATTTCCATGCCTGAAGGCTTTTGCAATAAACTCTAAAAAGCTGGGTGTAACTTCTGAAATCATTAGTTTAAAAGGTACATTTATGGTTTTATGCAAGTCCAGTATTGAGAAGTAATTTGTTTTTTCTTTACTGCTTCCTGCAACAGCACAGCATTTTCCATATATTTGCTCACAGTCTTGGAAATGACACCGATAAAAGATTCTTTTCTTGGTGTTTCCAGTGCCCCTGATGCCACAGGCTGCAGAAAGAAAGACAACAGGAGTGTAGTGACATCAGCCAAGGTCATAAACTCCATTCACAACTGTGTTGTTTTTGACATGAGATAAAATGGGTAGAAAAAAGCCCTCAGGATATTATTGTGGTATTGTATAGCTTCTGTGACCTTTTTGGAAATTGATGGGGCTGTTTTATTTTTTTTTTTTTACATGTTCAGATTAAATCATCCATAAATTACTTGTTCGGTTATGTAATTCAATTTCGCTACCTGGTAGTTCATCATTGTTGTCTTCTTTATCTTTTGACATGCTGGTGAAGGAAGCAGAATAGCATCTTTGTATGACTTCAGATTTATAATCCCTTGTTCACGCATATTTAGGCTTTGGTGTCAGATTTTCCCTTCTGGTAACATGGAGGTCAAAGTTGGTATTATCTATTAATTCCCAGACTTTAGCTTGTTGCTGACTCAACATAGATAGGCGGTGTCTCTAGTTGAAAAGCATTATTCACGGTTTACATTCACCGAGGGAAAAGCTCTCAGCTATTTTCGCAGCAGAATCAAAAGTAAAAATGTTTTTTTTCATGCCTTTGTCCCAAGGCTCAACCCTCAACATGAGCAGATAAAGTGATACGTGGAAGCGGGTTGTAAGATAAGACGATTGCTACATTTGTTTTCATTAAATAGGTTATTTTTTCATGCCCTGCGTGGCGCCTTCAAATAAATGTATTGAAGTAACAGATAAACAAGTGAGTGTGAGAGGAAGGATTTGGTGCAGTGGGGAGTTTGAACTGCCAGAAAAAGGATCCACAGAAGGCTTTTAATATTTCAGACACTGATTTTCTTTTACCCTTTCTAATCCATTCAGCAATCATTCTATATTTTTTAACTTCATACCAGATGTTGCTGGTTACCAGGAGAGAAGCAAAAATCTTTTAGTTCTTTAATACTCGTCTAACTTAAATGTTACCAGGAAACCATAAAGTTTATTGTCTCTCAGAAAATCCACAAAATAATCTATGACAAAAAAATATTCAAAATCTGTAGATCCATTAAAAATGCTTTGTTCTGTTCTTCAAAGAATAGTGAATATGGTGCAACGAGATTAGATGATGTTTTCTGTATTAGGAATTTAAGTTAACCCCAAAACTCTGCATTATATCTTTACAGTTGAACTCAAAGAGAGCAGAATCTGCCCCACTCTGATTTCAAACGGTAGCTTGGCCTACATTTTTGGTTCTTGCGTAGTTACTTTGCATATATGCAAGTGATTCCTCTGCAGATGAAGAAGCCAGTCAGTGAAGTGCAGTCAGTGAGAATATGTCTTGCCAGGGGGCTACTGAAAGCAAACCAGATCCCAGCATTCTGCTCTCTGAACAGAAAATTAGTAAAAAAGAAAAGCCGGGGTCCCCATAAGCAACAAATGCTTGTTACCCTTATGTTAAGACCCTCAATTCTTTTTTTAGCTGTGCTCCCTGTGTCTCTTAGACCGACTGCAATGAAAATTGTGTTTTTGATGTTTTTAATATTTTCTTGTAGCATTTTTCTCATTATTTCTTATATCTAATTTTATTCAATTATATTCATTCGCTTGTAGACAACTAGATTCACGTGAGTCTTCATTTGCCTCGTCTCAGGCATGTGGCTGAAAACTGTGCGACTGAATAGCTCCAATATTTCTCACCTTTTTTGTTGCACCGCTAATGTTAACTTGGGGGTATAAGGGGCTGTAAACTAATGGGAGAGAGTGCAAACAAATGGATAATGGGAAGTAGGGGCGGGCTTACTCTACAGTAACTGTCTCGCCCACAACTCAGGTGACTCGGCAGAAGCTATATCCTCGAAAATGACACATTTTTTTTACATTTAGGCTAAAAATGATATAATCATAATCAAAAGACCACTGGGAACGCTTTGAAAACATAGATCATAAGATGATCGGAGTGGGGCTTTAAAAAAACACGGCCTCCTGGAAACTTGTTCTGCTGCAGAAGATAAAATTACACTTCTATGTGAGTGGACATGTCCTGGTCATGCAGGGCCAACACCTGAGTCAGGCACAGCCTGTGACACAAAAAAAAGCTCTTTCTAATGCTGCCTCACTCTGCCAGAGAAAAAAACAAGCGACACAAAGACAGAAAAACACACACTGCTGCAGCAGCCAACAACAGGATGTGACTCTTCAATCTTTCATTCACCCGGTCAATCACCAGCTCTTCTGTCTCTGTCTGCCTCTCTGTTGTCCCCTGTCCCACTTCATCCTCAGCTCACCCTCGACTCTGTTGCCACGGCAGCAAAAGCTGACAACCAGGGAGAGGAAGAAAGTGCACATCACATCTGAGTCAGTTAATCCCCACCTTATGAATGTGTGCATGCGTTTTCTGTGTGCAAAAAGGTGAATATGTTGGATAGGATGTTTTTTTTTTAAATCTCTATTTTTGTATTGGGTGAGTGTTGTGTGTGGGTGTCCAAGTAGGAGAACAGAGTGGAGTCAGTTCGTTGGTTCATCACAGAGCCGGAGCAAGGCAAAAGCAAACACGCTAACATTGTCAGCCTTAATTCACATTGCTGCGCTGCTTCCTTTTTTCATTCTGCTTTCACTCTTTAACACGTTTTCAGCGCCGGCCTGAAAGCCTCTCAAGAAACTTTATGTTTGTGTGCTAAACAGCAAAACAAGCCTAACTTCTGACTTAATCCTTTTAGAATTAAGCACAGACTATTCTATAGAAGAGTAAAATCTTATGTTGAGTCTGTGTTAGCTGAAGATCTTGGAGCTATAGTGTCAGGTGTCAGAGTCTGTTATATTAACAAAAGACAGAGAAATCGCAGTGAAATTTACTAGATAACAGTGTTAGAGGATGGTTCTAAGACAATTTTAATCAATCAGAAAAAAAAAATACTAAACTAAAACAAAATGACAGCAATAAACCTCCAGCAAAACCGATGCAATATGACACCTCTTCTCCCTGGATGGTTGGCTGCTGGCTTGAAAGAAGAGCAAATGTACAATAACAAAAGGGCTATGAAATGTTATATGTTGTAAAGTCCCACTCCAATCATCTTTTGATCTATTTTAAAAGCTTTCCTAGTGGTCTTTAATTGATAATGCAGTTTTCAGACTAAATCAAACAGTCTGTGTTGTTTTCTAGAACATAGTTTCTGCGGAGCGACAGTTCATCAGAAAATTGCCTCTGAGTTGTTGGCGGAACTGTTGGTGTGGAATAAGCTCGCACTGATTTCCCATAATGCTTTTATTTACACTCTCTCCCACTAGCTTACAGCCCCTCACACCCCAAAGATAACATGACAGATGGCGAGCAATACTGGAGCTGTCCAGCCGTACAGTTCTGAGCCAGATTCCAGCTCGGACAAGGAAAACAAAGATGTTGATGGATCTATTTTTCTACAAGCAGAGTAGGGAGTTGTAGTTTGTAGGCCTTTGTAACAACAATATTTTTAAACAGCATTTTTTCATCTGCTCCTTATTTATCATAATCTGAATAAAGAAATACTTAGAGTCGTAATTTCCTTTATATATGTCCTCTATCATGAGAAAACTGCTACAAGAATATGTTAAAAAGGCCTAAAAACAATTTTTTTTTATTGGAGTTGTTGTTTAACATTTCAGCACAACATGTTTTTTCCTAACACAAGTGCAGGATATAAGGCCAAGTGACAGGTTCATTGAAAATGGAGGAAATTGATAATATATAGATGATATACTCAGATATATATGATAATATATAGCTTCAAATGATGTTTGTCAGAGTTTGTGTGAAGCACCTCAATATGCGCTTCGAAAGGTCAATCCTTCAATCATGAAACTTTTCACTGAAGCTTTAAACCATACTCTGTGTTTTGCCTAATTAAACAAAACAACAACAACAAACCCTCAAAACACTGAGCTTATTTAAGATCCAAGCCCTAGGGAGAGATTTATTAAACAGGAATAAAGAAGAGTGAAGCTGAAAATCATTGACAGGATGAGTGGGACTGGATCCCCTGGAGCTCCTGAAGCTGCACTGACTCACAAAACACAAGTGCAACTAGTTTATTTCAATAAAGATCAAAGCATTGTACTCGGAACAGCACAAACAAGCTGAACCGATGATAATCGGAAGCCTGAAATTTACCAACAACACTGACACCGCTTGTTCCTTGTTGCTAAGACACATCCTAATTAGGCATGAACTCGCTCACTGGTTCAGTTAAAATGTTGGAGATGAGCTGTTTGATTCAGATTAGAAAGAGATGAATGGGTCTACTTTGAGCATTTATTGAGTCCACTTTAATAGATAAACTCCTCTGACAAGAATACCCTTGCAGGAAGATGGAGTGGGAAAATAAACTTAACCGGGCAACGGAGTGTGCCCTTGCCGTTTGAGAAAACTAAAGTGATTTGCAAATAATGAAAACCCCTGTGCAAAAGAGAAAATGCAGAAGCTCACATCCCTGCTGTGTACACCCATTAAAGAAAGGGAGGAAACATAAAAACAGAACTAGAAGAATCGTTTTGGTTCTGCAGGTTTTGCCCCTAATCTACAAAGCATATTTTTATTCTGGAAAATGTTTTACTCGTTAGTTGTAGAAAAATGAACAATGACACTCATCAAATTTAAAAGTTAGCATTTGGTCAACGATCAGCAGTTTCTTTTCAGTATATAGTTTTATAAATGTATTTTCCTGAATAAAAAAAATATTAATAAAATGAAATGCTCCTCTTAAATGTTTGGTCTGAAGCGTAGAAGCTGAGATCCAACAGGGCCAGCTGCAAGAGAACCATGTGCAAATATCTCCCAGGTGCGCTGTGCTGTGTGGTAAATTTTGTTTTCATAAAACTGAGCTTGCAGCAGGTGTGAAGCATAGTAAATCTAATCCTTTATCTAAGCCAAACATAAATTTGCTTGAAATATAAGTCCTTTGAAGGCTGGAGTGCTTGTGCTGTTAGCTGTGCTGTTCCATCAAGTCTCAGATCTAAAAATGTAGCATCCATTTATGATGAAAGTGAATAGTTTCATCCCACATCTTCAGTGACATTTAGTAAACACTTAACACAGAATTAAACTGGCAGAGCTCTTTTCCGTGGAGATGATTCCCTTTTGCACCACGTGTTGTTTTGTTACTCCTTTATATTCATTATTAGTAGTAATTCTTTCACAAGTTTCTGTTCTACAAACAAGCCATGGGGTAAGAGTTAGCAAAGAGCTTTGTAGTTGTGAATAAATTGCTGCCCTGGAGTAAGTCAGAGTTGCAACAAGTGGGAGCTGCATCCACCTCCATAAACACTATAGCAGGTCTTTAAGCTCATGCACTCATACGGTACTCCCACTACCATATAATGACTGGAACAGCAGGTGTAACATATGAAATCAGAGGCGCTGAAACACAAGCTGTTTGCAGGAAAATGCAAGCAAATCACATGCAGGCATTCATCAGGATGCAGGTTCACACTAAACATATAGAGACGACACTGCCTGTGCTTCCCTTGAATGAGCATATTTGTACGGATGTTTGTGCAAGACATGCTCGGATGTGACGGCGTCATGGGGGGAGACTGGGTCTTTAAGCAGCTGGTGTCACTGTCTGAGAGCCTTCTTGTCGAGAAGAACTCTGAAGAATTGATCCACATTCATTGAATAGCGTGAGAGTGGGCACTGCTGCAAGGAGAGACTGAGGAGAGCCCAACTATAAGGAGGAGAGGCAGGTGTTCCTGAAAACGAGACACCAAATAGACAGTGGTTAAATTAAACTGAAGGAGTGGGGAGAACAAATGATCTGAGGGTCTGCTGTCTTCATTTTTAAATTTTTTTTTCACTCATCAGGCTGTTTTTGTTTAAAATCTATAAAAAATGTTTAAGGAAAAATTTCAGCAGCCAGAGGGGAAACAAAATTTGTTCTGATTGTTATCCGAGTCTATTAATTGTTTTTGAAAATAGCCTTTTCACAGCACGATTAGTGCTTTCAATCTTTTCAAGTGTTGTGTTTCTTTGCAAGATGGCTGACATGAAAACGAAACTGTAAAAATCTGGAGAGAACTCCAGCATTAAAGAACAAAGGATTTACGACGAAAAATCCACATTATGACAGCGACAAACAAATGAGCTGATACCCTGAAGCTATTGTTTATCACCACAATCTTAAGTGAAGTAAAATTACTTACTTAATTATTGTTGGAGCTGTTCATCAAGAGTGAAAAAGATCCAGTTGTGTACATACTATTGACTTGATCTGCTTTTGAAAAGATGTGAACTACAACATGCTGTCAAAAGAGCGCCACATTGGAGGACAAAGGACATTTCATTTTTATGGTCTAAACCAATTCCCATGGCTCACAGGCAAAAAGAAACTTAAATGGGGAAGGAATAACAATTGAGTGCATTCTGGGAAATTTTAAAATCAACAGTGAGCTGTCAAACTTAAATTGCTTCAGCATTCTTAAAAAGCAGCGCTGTTGGGTGTCAGGATCTTTCAATGTTTGACAGAAAAACATTCACAACATTCAGTTTAAGGAAGGAGACTCTAGTTTTGTGTCATTCAGATTATAGGAGAGGGTGCTTTCTAAAATACAAGAAACTTTAAAGTGCAGGATTGGCTCACATATTATCAAATTTATCAACATTATTAACAATGTGTGCAAATATTACATAAAACGCAGAGGAAAAATCACTTAAAAGTACAAATAAATGTTTCCTGAAACGCTTTCTACTGATTTGGATGAGGAAGCCTTAAAATCCCACTCTGATAATCTTTTGATCTATTGCAAATGTGTTCCCAGTGGTCTTTTATTTAGGAATATGCAGTTTTTAGCCAAAATCAAAAACATGTGTCGCTTTCAAGGACTTAGTTTCTGTGGAGCGACGGGAGTTCATTAGAAATTCACCTTTGAGTTGGGGGCTGGGGTGGGGGGCATTGCAGCAAAGTAAGCCCGCTCCTACTTCCTGTCATCCATCCGTTTACACTCTCTCTCAACAAAAAATGGCGAGCGATATTGGAGTTATCCAGCCGTTTTTGAGACAGATGCCAACTCAAACGAGGAAAACAAAGACAGGCGTGGATCTATGTTTCTGGAACTGGATGCTTCGGGTGTGCCTTGTCTTCTGTGTTTTTCCCAATGGTATTTTTTTATCTGCTACTGATTCACAACCACTGAAATCCTAAGAAATTATATTTTAATCTTAATTTTTTTATATATATGTCCTCTATCATGACAAAAATGCCACAAGAGCATGTTAAAAAACACATTTTCATCAGAGTGGGTCTGTGCTGAATCTGTGCTTTAATCTTCATTTTTATATAACTCGCGTATGTTTTTATTAAGAGAGTCGGTTTCCAAATGTATATGGTCATTTAGGACAGTAAAAAGGATGTGTCAGTTTGAGTGCAGTAGCGTTGCTGACGTTAATAAAGGAGACAACAGGATTGTGTTTTTGCCAGGAGCAGAGACAGAAACTGAAAGGAGCCATTTGTCTGTCTGCGGTGTGTGACCAGAGGAAGAACCCATGAAATGTTGCTGTGAATTTGGATCATGTTCTTTTAAAGTGAAAAATGGGGCATTAGTCTTGATGGAGGATGCTCTCTCCTTATAGTTCTTTCTTTTGTCTGTGAATGTTTTTTTCTTTAAGAAAAAAGTCATTCTTCAACCTTACAGTTACAATTTTTTGTTGATTCATCACTGATGAAGCACACTTTTTAAAAATAAAATGCTGCAAGAGGAAAAGGTTTTAGGGTTTTAAAAATGTTTTTATGTAGGATACATTTATTTACCACATTTTGTTTTATTCGTTATTGGTGTAAAACCCATTACAGAATTGAATTATGCATCACCAATATTGGTTCTGTTGTCATTTTTCTCTAGATCGATTCTTTAACTAGTTTTATTTTGCTGTCCTGGGAGCATTGCATTGAGTTTCATGCAGGCAAAGTCATAGAAGCTCCAACATTTTCATATTAGGTAACATTTTCAAAGAACACACTTGGGATATAGATTCTACGTTCACAATGTGACATGGTTAAATCATATTTTTTTAAATGTTAGACTCCAACTCTGCCAGAGCCTTGAATCAGAATTGCAACACTTGAACAGAGAATGCCAAAGGGAATACAGGAAAAAATGAGAAAAGAGCAGACAAAAGGTGAGGGACAAAACACACAACAAGCGGTAAACAAAACAAATGGGCATCTGAGGAACTGAGGTGTGTTTGTAGCAGGGGGATGAAGACGGGAAGGTAAATCTGTATGATTACAGAGGAGAGGCAAAAAAAAAAGCAAATTGATGCAAAGTGAAAACGCGGAGTCAAAGTGGCCAAGATCATGTACTGCTGCTTTGATTCAGACACGAAGCTTTCATTGCAGAAAACAGAAAAAATGTGGTGAAAATAAGGTCCTTGGTATTTTTCCACTGCCACTAAACTGTGCACATTATCATGTGTACAAACACAAACAGACACGCAACAAGCCAATTTCCCAGTTCATCTTTGCTGGCTGGAGGTTAACAAGTGCTCCAAAAATGGTCTGACCACGCTCATTCAGGAAATGCAGCCAGCTGCCTGCAACAGGCTCCAGTCAGCAATGGCTGTTAATTGTGAGATTGAACAAAATCAAACTTGTGTCCCATCATGTCTGCTGGTACATGCTCCTTAAAATCGCAGGCACTGAAGCTGTTCCACTTGCAAATTTAATTATAGGACTGATTCATCCTTTCATTATGTTGACTGTCAGGTTTTCTTTTGCCTTACAGTTCAGCAGAATTGGAAAAACAAATGATTTTCTCCTCTTTTTTTACTTCATCAAGCTGTTTCTTCCCCTTTTTTCTACTCATTCCTACAATTTTTCCTTTAATTCTGTTCACCCCCATCTCACCTGCCGAAGGGTGTGATTCAAACTGGCAACCCCCCCCCACCAGTTCACGCCGTCTCCACCTTCTCTTGGCTTACTTGCCTACCCAAGCCACCCACCCTCTTGCAGCCGGCTTCTTCAAGATAATTAAGATTCTGATTTTATGGTTTTCTTCTTCATAATAGGCTCTGCAGACACTATGAACCAGCCGCCAAGTCTCACGAGCGCACCAACAAAACGGCAAGCACGCGCAAATGTGCCTCAAGATGAATGCATGTGCCAAGCAGCAAAATCTACTGCCGGAATGAACGTCCCCTCTCCTATTTTCCATTTTCTTTCTGCCTCCTCCTTAATTTTTTCTCTTTCCTGTGTGAGCTGGTGTTCATGCACACACTCAGCGCAGGTCAAGATAGTTGTGTGTCTTTAGCTTTAGTGTGTGTGTGTCTCAGCCATGTCAGCATGGGGGGGGGGTGCAAAATGAAAGCAACCGAGGGAGGTTAAAGCTGTATTTGCTGTACAGCTCAGACAAGCCTGGGTCTGCTCGACCCTCCCCGCAGACTGACACCCGACAGCTACAGGAACCCAGCCATGTACTACCGCAGCAAAGGAGCTCGTACAGCAGCCAAAAACACTGTCCTTGCAAATTGAACACAGCAAAGATGTCTCACTGTTTTCAGTCTGTTCCTTCTTGAATGGATCTGATACCTGAAATTCCCACTTCACCTCAGTCTGACACTCTTCAGTCCCTTTTTTCCTAGGCAGAGAAAGAAATGCCTTGTAATTAATAAAAAAACAGGATTTTCACTGCGCCAATATGTCCATCAAGTCAGTTCTGAAGCAACGTCTTCTTAAGTATATGGACCTAGCCTAGCTGCTTTAGGGCAGCTTTAGGAAAAAAAAAATAATTTGATTCCTGCTGTTTTTGTAAAAACAAAACAAAAAAAATTTTTTTTTTTAACTTGGTGAAAAGGATTTTAAAATCGTGTAACTTTGCATCTGCAGAGGAGTCATATTTCTTTAGCTTAGGGGGCACAGTGCTTCACAGTGGTTCGGCAACCCCTGCTGTGATCTTCCGCTCCATTTGATTGATTATGAGAAGCCACCCTTGTGGCTAAGCAACATAAAATTACTAATAAAGACGGGAACATGGGGCGCCCTGGAAAAAAAAGCAATAATCACAGTAATGATGATAATAGAATTTGCTGGTGTAACAGACACAATCAGAATCCTTCATCTCTGTATGCTCCACTCTGCTTCTTACATTGTGCATTTCATAATCAATTTAATCAACTTTAACCAACCAAATAATTTACTTTTTAAAAATACGTTTCTAAAAAGATTCTCTGGAAAAAAATATTAGAGAAAAGAATTGGGTGTTGTTTTTTCTTTTCTTTTTTTTGTCACTGTCAGCTCTTTGTTGAACATACAACCTTACAATCTGCATTGGCGCTCAAAGGAGTCCATAGTTAATTTGATGCATAGTCTGCGTCCTATAGTCTCAGGATGAGTCCAAATCATTGCTTCGTCCCCACAGTCCTCTGGGACGTCACACATCTCGCTCCCGGACGTGATGTGTGTGGTTTGGGGCAAACATTGTGCTTCATGATTAGGTATCTCATTTTTGCTCTTGTAAGTTTGAAGGCCATTTTTCCAGAAGTCCTGCTTGTTCAGATACAGCTTTGCAAACTGTGGCTGACATACTCTTACTACACAGAAATGACATCTGTTTGCAACCACAGTTAATCAGTTGTCTTGTATTTTTACATTAAAATGATCTGGTATCTCTCTTTTGAGAGATTTGTGGTTGGAAGTTTTTCAAGTTCTTTAACAATTGTAGAAGCTTAATGAGTGCAGGATGAGCTTGACTGAAGTTCAGATCCTGGCAAGTTTTTCAGCTCTCCCATTTATATTTCTTCATGAAACATCATTATTTTTTTATTCAGGGATGATATGAGTCCACATTTGCCAGCTTATTTTCTTATCTAATACCTTTTTTCTTCATAATATGAGAATATCAGTTTGAGTCGACTTTTGAGTTTGCTTTTCTTTTCTTTTTTCATGCGCTTATATTGTACTACAAACTTATAATTTTCAAAATAAAACTCCTAATCTTGAATTAAAATGTACAAAATTTAGAAAATAAGTCAAATAAAAAAAAAACAATTTAAAAATGAGCAATGTAAATTATTTGATTGATGACTAAATTAAAAAATTAACAGTGATAGTACAGAATGACCCTGCATGAGATAAAAACAAGAAACAGTTTCATAACCAATGGAAATGGAAATCTACAATATAAAGACTGAGGATAGTTTGAAAATTGGAAACATTGAGCAGATCAAACAAGCAAGACCAAGGGAATTATTAGTTTACAAGCTATTAGAAGCAATATGTTGTGCTGCTGTTTATCTATATTAGCTGATTCTGATCCAGTAGGGATTATATGCACTTTATATAATCTTGATATTTTTGTGAAGAATCTCAGCTATTCAGGTCATGTGATCACAAGATTCCATTCCTCAGGTCCACTGGTTTAAAAATGTTTCACTGCTCATCTGAGTAGGTTCTTCAGTTCTAACAGTTGAACTAAGATAATCAATGTGCTTACTGCTTCAGAGATGTGGCAGAAAAGTTAAATAGCTGGATGTCTGAATTTTCTTTTTCTTTTTGTAGGCCTGATTTAAAGCACCCATGGGACAGTTGGGTGTACTGTGTGACTGGATTCTCAGATGCAAGTGTCAACAAACCAGTGTTTATCAGAATGATTCAATTCAATTTTATTTATATAGCCCAACATAACAACACAGTTGTCTCAACGGGATTCACACTGGTAATTGTACAAAACATAAAGTCAGTCTTAAAAAATATAAACAATAGCTGGTTGCTAAAATAAACTACAGACTAAGCTAAACTGGCAACCCTGCCCTTAGACCCTCCCGCCAGAACAGTTGGCTAGTTATTTGGTGAAGGTCTTGGTGCGGCTCATAGCTGGTAGCACTAGTGGTTTATTGTTTGCATGTGGAAGGTGTGAAAGAGACTTCAGTCTTCTGGACAAAAATGTCAAAGCAGGATTGCATTTAGGAGACAGAAATGTTCTTAAATCTTCACTCATGTTTAGAGAAGATTTCTTTATTTTGACATGGATATCTCTTTGACTTCTCTTATAAACCACCTTTCTGAAATGTGCTTTGTTTGTTGTTTTTAAAGGAGTGTCCATTGTCCTTCAGATGAACTGCAAAGTCCTGGGCAGATGTGGCTCTCCTGTACTTTACCATTCTTTTGTGAGGGAGCTGTTTGGTTTCTCCATTATACAGATCCGAGTCCTGATATCGCTCTGTGGTTGGTTCTTTGGGTAAACCAATTTTGGTTGAGGTAGTTTTTTTCTTTAATTGCTTCTTTCTGAGTTTTTGGTGTGGCTCCTGGCTGCCAGGTGATGTATTTTTCTAAATTCTCCTAACTCAAGCTCTAGTGATCAGCCGGACTCATATATGAGATACTGGTCATTGTGACTGGATTTCTTGCACAGCTCAATGTTCAAACTCCTTTCTTGATATGTGTGGAGCAGTCCAAAAAGGGTGAACAATTATTCTTAGTGTTTTCTTGAGTAAACTTTCTTATCTGTCCAATCACAAGGATGTGACAAGTAAGTTTTTCCACTTCCTGGGTTTTGATTATAACCAATTGGAAATGAACATGTCTGATCCAATGCTTGTTTTTTTAAACCTTTTTTTCTTACTAATTTCAAAGACAGATTCGTCATAATGGGAGACAATGATAATAACATTGCATTGCTGTGTTGTTGCCAAATTTCCCTTGATATTTGAAATGGATGGTGTACCGGTGGCTGGACCTATGGGTAGACCCGGCAGTGTTTCAATCTTTACGTTGTTCTTTTTTTTTTTTTTTTTTTAACTTGTCCTGTCCAACAGCTGAGCAAACAGATATGAGCTGAGAGCCTCTTG
>BSAI01000207.1:8427076-8461665 GCA_036245035.1 Adrianichthys oophorus | reverse complement strand
GGGGGGGTGGAGGGGGGGAAAGAGAGATGGTGGATTATAGAAGTTAGAGAAGGACTACTGGGAAGGGAAGGTAGAGTTGTTAATCTACAGGCAACAAAATGCTGGAGCTTATACCCATTGTAATAGTGAATGTTAGTCTAAAATGGGCACGGCCTGTCCACACACTCAGCTGTTACATACCTGCCGGCTCCAAGAGTGTTCACAAACTTGTCCACATCCAGTTCACACGCACACTTGTGCATACCAACCAACACATGTAAAGCATTACATTCTGTCACGCACACTATTCGAAGGTGTAAAGGTGAGCCGACGCCTGTGCTCAGGTGAATGTTATGTTAAGCTGAAGTGGATGATGGAATGCACAAAAAAGGAGGGAGAACCCCCAGCCATCCCCACACCAAAACCCCCGCCGAGGCGGCAGCGCAAACCAGGGCCCGCCCCCGCACCCATACTGTGGGGTCAATGGAGGAGATCCACCCGCCAGGCAGCCCGGCCAAGCACACAGACCAGGGCCCGCAGGACAGCCACACGGGCCCCCAACACCCGAGCGCAGTGAGGTACGGAAGCGCAGAGCGCAAGGCCCAACCCAATCAGGAGAGCAGCCCTCCCACCGTGCCAGGTGGCCCAGCGTGGGGCCCCACCCCCGAGAGCCCCACCACCCCAGACAAGCCGTCCACCACCACCCAGGAGTTCTGAGCATCCCCCCACCCCAGCCCCGGGTACGAGCCGGGGCCCCCCACAGGAGACCCGCTCCAAAGCTCCAGGCAGCTGCGGAGATCCAGAAGAGAGCACGATGGGGGTCAGCTACCCCCATCTAGAAAAGGGATGACCAAGAGAAGTGGGGGTCCCCGAAGGTGTACATTGCCTGACCAGGCTCTCCTAATGTTGTGACCCAGAAGGGGCCCGGCACCCGAAGGTAAGGGCCAGAACCCGCACCACAAGGACACAGACACCCTCCAGGCTCAGATGGAATATGATCCCCTGCTCATGGACTTGCCAGAGGACAAAGGGATCCCTCTCCCTGCGTGGGGAGGGGGCCGCCGGACCCAGGAGGCCGACCCCCAGGAGACAAGGCCGCCGCTGCTGAAGGCCCTGTTCCCTCCACCAGGGATGGGGTAGGGGACAGAAGATCAGTAGTCCCACCTTCCTTGTGTAATGTATTTGTGTGTGTGTTGAGGTGTGTTTCTTGTGGTTGAAGAGTGTGTGTAATAAAGGGTGCAGTTAAAATTGGTGAGCAGGGCACTGAGGACATCTCCTGCTTGCTGGCAGTGATGTCCTAGCACCCCCCACTAAGGATCCTACGTGTCTAAGGTGCATTTAAAACCAAGAGAATGGGGCGAAACTGTGCGGAGACCATGGGAGGGGGGGACCACTGCCAAGTGGCTCGGCCCCTCGAGGTATTCCGCAAGCACGCCCCTCCTTCCAACCTAATAAGTGGTCGTATGAGGAAGGAGGGAAGGTCGGGGACAGCTGCCAAATTGATCCCCGATGATGAAGGCAGAGCAGAGGCCCCACCGCCCGAAAGCCAACCCCCCAGGCCCCACACCCCCCACCCCACACAAAGAGAGAGGAGCCCAGAGGGGGGCCAGCCCCCAGGGCAAGCCCCAGCCCCTCCCCCCCAAGCACCGCCCCTGTAGCTACCTGGTCAGGTACCAGCGGGCCCGAGGAAGCACCTAGGGTCCCGTACTGGTAGTGGACCCCCCCTCTTGCCCACAGACTTCCCCTCCCCTGGCCCGCTCCCCCCAGACCCCGCATTGGTAGGCTTTACCTGGAGCAATCGCAGGCCCCAAGAGGGTTTCCCCACCCCGTCCCAGGGCCGGAGAAGGAGTGATCCCAGCCCCCAGGTGCAGCTGGGCCGCCCATCCAGCGCGGGCAGATCCCCCAGGGCCAGGGCCCAGCGCAAGCCCCCCCAGCACAAGCAAAAAGACCACCCCCCCAGCCAAACCAGAACCCCAACCAATGCACCATCCACACACCCCCACGCCCAGGCCCGGGAGACCATGCGGCCTCCGCGCTTGCCCCACCAAGGCGCCGGACCAGACCCCCTGACCAACAGAGCCCCCCCGCACCCACCAGACACCAGGTAGGCCCCGACCCCAGCAGACAGTCAAGGCGCGGCGACACCCAGGAATCCCGCCCCCTTAGTTATGGAGTTAGCTATGGGAGACCAGAGAGCCCGAACTCCTTTCAAGTTATTTGAGCTCTTAGTTGACATTTTTTCCAAGCTGATTTGATCCAATAGCAGATTCCTGTAATGACTTACACTAATATTTTTCTTGTTTTTACAGTTTATTAAAATTGTCTTTTATACTATACAAAGAGTTATGAAGATTATAGATGCTAAACTTCCCTCTGTGTCGATGGCACTCATGTCACCCAGCACACAAAGTGAAGGTGAGGCTGTGATTGAAACCTTAAGCCAGACTGATAAATCAGCACATACCTGTTGCCAGTTGTTGTTCTGACAAATATTTATTTATGGAATGTAATTGAACTGACTGGAACAAACTCATTTTCTATCAATGGAGATAAAAGGGTTTGAAGATGTTGGCCACATTGTAGACAGTTGAGTTTATGTTGCTCAAAGCTGGACTAAAGGGGTCTACTTTCCTGTGTATTTTTTGTGAGTCCATGCATACATATTTTGGGATCTCCTGGACCAAGGTTGAAGATGTCTTTTATTAAACTATATTGTTTTTCTATGATTCTTTGAGATGGCTGATCAAGTCTGTTTTGTTCCTGCTGGTGGGTCTCAGATGTTTTGTGTTTGCCAATGTTGCCTAAAATTGAAAGACCTTGTGTGGTCATGGGCTGTGTTCAAGACCATTGTGCGTCCTTCTGTGTCTGCTGGTAAGATAGTGATAATGTGCTCATTTTGTAGACATGTCACTGCTCGTCTTTTTTCTGAGGTGATGTTAGTCAGGTTATTTGTCTTCATGGCAGGTTCTGTCTCTGTAATGAATTCCACTACTGAAATCTGACTGGTTGTGGTGACAAAATTGGAGCCTTTGGACAGAACTTTTTTTCACTTCAGTGAGTTCCCTGTCAGAGAGATTTTTCACCCACTCAGCCTGTGTATCTTGAGGCGGGAGTTTATTGTTCTTTCAAAAAAGTTTGGTGGAGTGCATTTTCAGTTTCTGGAATTTGTGGATCTTCTTGTGTTGTATGGTCTGTGCAATATTGATAAAAAGCTAAACTTCTTCCATGAGGGCTTCTGTAGGGAATACCCGAGGCAATTGTGGAACTTTTCAGATCATATGGTAATATTGATCTGTCTCTTTTACTTTGATCATCCTTTACTTAGTAGGCTCATTATTGTGTCCTTTTACTTGGGCGTTAGTCACTGGTCAGGGTATTTTTTCCTGCCTGCTTCTATGGTTGATATAAGGATTAAACTTGTACACAATGTTCAAGACTGAGTCAGATCAGTTAGAACACAAAACTTTTGCTATGGAGACCATCAGCATATGTACAATGGGCAGATGATCTCTGGTGTCAGCTGTAGAAATCTGAATGGTAAAAAAAGAGGCTTGAAGCAGAGCAGGCAGATTCACCTGAGAATGCGCTGCTCATCTCAACAACCTTGGATGTTTGGAGGAATAAAGTAAGATCTGAAGCTCTCTTGTGTCCATCTATGGTTCCACTGACCTGCCAATCATATAATCATGCCTCTACACGTGTGCAAATTTGAGCTCTAACTTGACTAATTTTGAATCCCCTCCCCATAACTGCCACAAACAGGAAATAAAGCAATTTCAATAGAAAAGATCTATTAAACTGACTGCAAAGGTGTTTATTTTTGGTGGAAAAAATCTTACTTCTCAACTTTGGTGATAACTCGACCCCTGTGGTCATTGGTGAAACTGCAGCATATGGAACTTCCTGGTTTGGGTCAAATTCCAAGAGGATGTGGTGGTGGCAGACACAATGGCGGAAGAAAATCATTAGCCGGAAATGGAAATTGCCAAACTTCAGATCAGTGTTTATGCTTGACGCCAATTAACTTCAACTCTCTACAACGCGATCAACGTGAACCAACTCATTCTGTTGTGGAGAAAAGCGGCTTTGCGCCACGTTACAACACTTTATATAAGTAATATGTTGAATTTTGGTAAAACGGCGCTTTAAAGTCTTAATTGACCAGGGCAAAGCCGCCTTTCTCTGCAGATCAGCTAATTTACGTTGATCGCGTAAGGAGTTACGGAATGTCAAAATACGCAGTAGGTTTTGACAGAGATGCTTCAGGAGTTAAAGGTTCAGAGCTTAAAATGCAAAAAAAAAAACCCAAAAAACCTAACTTTTAGGGTCCCCGGTTATATTAGCCTGCTCCGATCAAAAACAAGAGTATTTTTAGACAGAAAGGTGCAGTGCTCGCGGGGGGTGA
Organism: Adrianichthys oophorus; assembly: GCA_036245035.1. Lineage (NCBI taxonomy): Eukaryota > Metazoa > Chordata > Actinopteri > Beloniformes > Adrianichthyidae > Adrianichthys > Adrianichthys oophorus. Next base: position 8,457,281 of record BSAI01000207.1, on the reverse strand, counting down.
GGATGTTCTGATTCTTGACTTCCCTTTGGCTAATGATTTTCAGCCGCCATCTTGTCTGCCACCAGATCCCCCTCTCAAATTCAGATAGTTAAAAAATGGGGTTTGCGGCAGACAAAGCTGAAATGAAGAACTTGTTTTTATTCCTCAAAGAGATGCCATTGTATGTAAAAACAAGTTGTTTTTTTCATTGATTAACCCAAGAAAGACCAAGATATAATGTTGCAGATCCAGGAGGAAAAAAAGTGTAGGTTTGGACTTTTAGCTTTACTTTTTCTTCATTAGCAAAAAGTGATGAACTTTGAGACTAAAAAGAACCTAACTTTAAGGTCTAAACATTTTAATTTAAGATGAAATAAAAAGGTAACAAAGATGATAATAAAGTAAGTAAATAAAGAATAAATAAAGTAAGAAAATAAAGTTCATTACAGATGCATTCTCAACTTCACTCCCCAACTCTGTAATTTTTCTCTCTTGCTTTTTTCAGTCTCTTTGTTTCTTTTTTGGCTCCTTTTCTGCACTTTTCAATTTCTGTATTCAATTTGGTTCTTTTATTCCCTCATCGCCACAAACCCTTTCTCTTTGCCTTTTCTCTTTTACTTTTCCCTTTTATTTCTATAACAGCTTTCTGTCTCCTTCCTCTTTCTCAGTCCACTTCTCTTGGCTGTAAAGATACTCTAATCCTCTCTCTAATGCTGTCAATAGCTCTCAATAATAATGAAATAGCACCGGTTCCATCCCATCACTGATGAAGCCATAGCCTCAGTTAGGATCTTTTTCGTCATCATGGCAATCTGCCTCCTGGTAATAGCCAATCAGAAGGCTAGTGTGAAAAGCAGTTCTCCCATGATAGGTTCCCCATTGTTTTGATTGACTGCACCTGAGGGCCCGCCACTTCAGCCGGGGCTCGATCAATAACCCATCATACACACAAGGTAAGCCCAAACATGCTCAGGAATAAACACCCAAGTATGGAAACCACAAAAACGCCCCCACACAAACACCGGCACACTTTGGGAAGGAGTAAATTGAGAAAGAGACCACTGGTATGGGAAGAAACAGAATGCTGTGGTAACAGCCTGTAAAATGGAGCTCTCTGCAGCAAAAAGCACAGCAGTGTGGCATCGAGCTGTAGTGATCTTATGGTGCAGTAAAACCATTGTGTACATGGAAGCATATTGATGCAGGGATTACCAGCATCATCATTTTGTTATAATTTTTGCAAGTTGCTGCTTATAGGATGATTTATTGAAAACAATGAAAGCGAAAATGACTCCCACTGTGTGCCTGTTAGTCTGTGTTGTGTCACACATACAGATGGCCTCACATAAGCCGTGCCTCTGTTTCTGTGAGCTACAGAAACCTTAATGAGACCAGCACAGCCGTCTGCACAGTATGCTGTGCATTGTTAGTATCACAAAGATTCTGACGGATACATTGGGCACCCTTTGAAGCGACACGTTAAGGCAGAGAGGAAGAAAGGGAGGTCAGCGACTTCAGAGAGTCAAGTTATTGATGTAAGGGAATCTGCTTGATTTATCAGATGCATGTCAAAGCTCCGGGTTGCAGATATTTTTTGATGCGTTTTAAACATCAAAGGCAAACAAGAATGGGAAAGGTGACCTGGGAGAAGAAGTAGAGCGTGGATCCCAAAGCAAAAATGGCTATAAAATATTAAGGACGGAGAGATAGCCCTATAGTCATCAGCGTTTTTGTCTTTGATGTACAGCTCACGTCTATACCCATGTGGACCAGTCAGGGTCCTCAGCCAGCCTACTATAGTGCTTACAGCTGTACAGGTCAACTGCAGGTCCTGAATTGAGCGTTTGGACTGTCTGTCAGACCCATCTACAGCTCAGACCAGTGAACCAGTGAACCAGTGAACCAGACAACCGCACCATTGCCCCTCACTCCATTCACCCTCGCTGCCTGTCACACGCTCCTCCTTCACTCCTCTGTCATCATCCTCCATTTCATCTCTTCATCCTTTAACAAGTCTTGTCATGTTGTCAGTCAGAGCAAGGAACTGTCACTCCTGCAGAGGGTTGCCTTACACCACAGGAGCTCAGCTGAGCTCCCTGTGTTTTCTTTCATTTTTATTTGAATGCCTGGTTCAAAGCGTCCCTGGGCCGGTTGGTTGTACTGTGTTACTGTAATCTTCAAAGCAGTTGTACTTTGTATTTCTGTTTCTAGTGTGTGTGTGTGTGTGTGTGTGTGTGTACATCTCTGCATTCTGTTTGGTGTTTGTGTTTGCATATGCGCGTATGTAGTACAAAACACTCATGCTTGTATGAACACGTGGAGTCTGGATTTCAGCTGTATTCTTTGAAGAGCCCCTGGAGACTCTTGGCTGAATCGTGTATCTTCTCAACAGCAGACTGGTTCTCTGGGAACCTGAATAGAGTTGTGTACTGCCTTTCATTATTAGACAGGAGGTATGCAAGGAACTAAGCTGCCTGTGTGATGTGACAGCGAATGTCTTCTTAACTGAGCATTAAAATGTGCTTCATGTGTTGTTAAAACACAGGTGTTCCCCTCATCAACTGAGAAGAAAATGCTCATCGACAATTTAAAAAGAGCGCATGGCAAGAGAGCGACTTTTTGTTGCAGTTAAATGTGTTTTGTGTTCCCACAGGTGGCGGTACAGGCAGCCAGCAGACCGTTCTCCATGAGGAGCAGTAGAAGATGCCGGCTCTGCCAGCACTGCTGCTGTCAATACACTTGTCTTTCCTGCTAATCACCATGCCACCACGCTCCCTCAGTCAGGCACCTCTTCTCTCCTCTGTCCGCATGGGTGAGTAGGCATCTGCCAGGCCGTGTTCTCCACTGAGTTGCAATATATCAAAACAAAAATTGCAATAACAAATGTGATACACATGCAGGTAATACTGTTAGCTTTTGAATTTTTCAGCTGCTCTTGTGGAGTCAGGGCTTAAAGCATCTTTGGACAAAACTCTGTCTGTCAAAAAGTCTTGACAACGTCAAGAAACTTTTTACTTACAGATATTTTATGTTCCAAATCCAACTTTTTTTTTTTTTTAAAGTCAGTAGCAGAAATAGTTTTGCAGTTTGTAAGCCACAGAGCTAAAAATAATGTTGGAGAATGGACATGGATGGATGTGAGTGACAAATACACACACACACACAAACTCAACAGTTAGAGTCTGGACCCAAAAGAGCAATTCTGTTGGGAGGGGGCCTGTGCATTTCCTCTCCCAACCCATCTTAGCTGCACTAAGCCTTTCTAAACTGAGTCAGACTTCCGGACAACAGATGTGCCACGAGACAGAACAGTTTCTCAGTGAAAGCTCTGATCATTTATCATTTTGGAAAATATTGAAAAAAACACTCATTCGATTTGATTTTTAACAAGAAAACATCAAGAATTTGTCAAATTTCTAGTTTTGATTTATGAATAAATGAGGAAATTTGAACACGTTCTTTGCATAGGTGATGGATGTTTGATGTTGACCTTACATGCAGAGTAAAACCATCACTTATGAGCCAAATGCTTATAAATCCACTCACATCTGTAGCTTAATTTTTTTCATGTACAAACATGAAGTTAGTATAAATCATTTCCAAGGACTAGCTGAAAAGCAGCAAATGAGGATATTTATTTATTTTTTTTACCATTTTTGATTTCCAGTGGTGTTAATATGGACACAAACTCTCCCCAGTTGCACACTTCTTAACCCAGTAAATTTTGTAATACAATCTCATATTTTTCAGCCCTTTTTTAGAGTTTTTTTTTTATGGCATCTCCTCACCTGTTCAGATTCTCTCCCTTCTCTTCATCTTCTGCTTCACCAATCTCTCCGTCCTCATCTTCCCCTCAAGCGGCAATCCTGGATGACCAGTCTGTGTGTGGGCGGGGCGAACGGTTGGCGCTGGCTTTGGCCAGGGAGAACATCAACAGTGTAATGGAGGGTCCGGCCCGGGCCCGTGTGGAGGTGGACATATATGAGCTGCAGAAAGACTCTCAGTACGACACTACTGACACCAGTGAGTTGATGTGTCAGAATTGGAGCCGATACACACAAATCACCAGAAAACAATGAATACTTGGTAAAACCATTAGAATCCACGTGGGTAACGTATCTTATGAGCTCAGAGAGAAGTGACCGTTAGATATTAGAAATATTGAACCATAATGACTAGCATAAAGTAAAAAGTACAGTTCTCTGTAAAAAGTCAGACAGTTACAATCCCCAAAAGTAAATTTAAAACCTTATTTTTATATTCAAAAAACAATGACTAATGTCTAATTTGATAAAACACACCAATATGTATGAGATTAGAAACTAATAAGGGCTTTTGCCTTTTAGTCTGCATCTTACTGGAGATCACTCTTGGGCCACTCATTGCCTCATTAAAAACAGTGGGCTTGTGCCCTCCAGTAGGAACTGTGCACAGTGCAGGCCATGAAGAAAACAAATCATCAAATGCTAAAGCGCATCAGCAGCACAGGCTAGTAGAAAACAGTACCACAGAGACTGCAGCATGAAAATTACATTTCTGCACAGAGTTAAAACAGAATGTTTGATGTCTAGCAAAAACAGAAAAAAAAATGTTGAATTGAACCTCGGAGAAGACAGAGCCTCACTGCTACTATCCTAATAGGTCGCTGACTCTGCCATGAGGCACCGGCAAAATGTCTGCGTGTGCTCCAGACGGGTTGCTTACATATGTGCATGCTTGAGTTGCAGGGGGTGTGCGTCTGTGCGTCCTTGACCGATGAGCTGGAGACAGGCTGGTTTGCTCGCAGCAGTTTTTGGTCACTGCATCAGAGAGCTCATCATCTTATAGCTGCAGCTGACCAAGGCACACAAACGCACCCAAACAGCCACTTACCCATGCATGCACATCACAGATGCCCATTCACACGAACAATATGAGCTCATACTCTCACATGCATCTAGTGGTTGCAGACGCACACTCACACGCAGTGACAGAAACTGAGGAGGTCTAATTAGGATGAATTGAACTAACAGCCAAAGATATCACAACGAAAAGAGCTAAATGACGACAGGGATAACACTGTTAAGTGACCACACTCAGGCTTACTTTATCTTTTAAATGATTTTCTGGTGGGTGGACTAAAAACCTTGACATTAGAATTGTATAAAGTAATAAGGGGTCTATTTTGAATGGCTAAATGGTAAAATGGTAAAACTCTGACAAGAAAATTGTGTTTTTAACATATTATTGTAGCATTTTTCTGATGATGGAGGGCATATATAAAGAAAATGTAGCTTACGTTTAGTATTTATTTTTTCTAATCGTTGTGAATCAGGGGTAGATGCAAAAAGGCTTTTTGAAAAAGATTGTAGTTGTGATGTAAAAGCTACAATTGGCGGACCACGAGCTTCCTGCTCAGCTACATTCTGATACATCCACTTGTAGACAAATAGATCCATGGATGTCTTTGTTTTCCTCGTCTGAGCTGGCATCTGGCTCAAAACTGTACGACCGGAAAGCTCCAATATCGCTCCCCTTTTTTGTTGCACTGCTAAGGTTAGGTTGTAAGAGGCTGTAAACTAGCAGGAGAGCAGGTAAACAGATGGGTGACGGGAAGTGGGGGTGGGTTTACTTTGTGCCAACAGTCCTGCCAACAGCTCCAAGGTGAATTTCTGACAAACTACTGCAGGCCTACAGAAACTATCTCCTAGAAAACAACACAGTTTTTTTCTGTTGGCAAATAAACGGCATAAGTGAAGAGTGGGACTTTAAAGGGATAGTTCACTTTCTTAATTTCTTACAAGAAAACATTTAAACATTAATGGATTATTTTTAGATAAGATGCTGTCCTGACTAAAGAAAAAGAAAGTCACCACACTGATTTGGATTCTTTTATACCTGGCAGCAAATTAGTACAACTCTAGTGACTAATTATGTTGAATGACTGAGTTTTTCCATCAATCAATTCTTCTTCTGTGATGGAAGGGACATATTCCAAAATGACAAAGCCTGGAGTCATCTGCCTCATAAATTGTGAATGAGAGACTCGTGGAGCTTGACAAATCACTTTCACACTTGGATTAGCTACAACCGAGTCCAGAAATGACCTCTCCTGAGAATCTTTCCAACGTGCTGCCCAAGACTTTATCTGGCATCTTGACTTTTTTGCCAATGTTTTATGAAAAAGTCTTTTGGCAAAAACACATCTGTCATGGAGTGAAATGGCAGTAGGCTATTGAAATATAAAAAAAAAAAGAATGAAAGGTGATCCAACCAATGATGACTTTTTTGTTGTTCCTATTTGGGCAATAGCTGCATAAGTCAGTTACTCTTGAACAGCGTAAGTTTGTTTTAGAGTCAAAAGTGAGAAATTGTACAAAAAAATTGCAAGCAAGGCTTTAGATTACAGTGACGATTTCTCCATTAGTCTCATTTGACACTTTTTGTTTTCTAGGCTTGTAAGAAGGTGAATCAAAGACGTCGTTCTGAGGGGTTGTAGACTGACGTGACATTCAGTTAGGGAGAGTAAAGCTGCATCAAGCTTGCAATGCCTTAAAACATTTCCACTGTTAAGACTGTGCACGAGGCAAGGTTATTGTTGGCGACCTCTTTGAAAACATTCGAAAAGGTTTATAAGCTACGGCGCCTGTTGACTGTGGAAGCCTAACACAGTAGGTCTGAAATGGAATAATGAGTTTCTTTTGTCTTTGAGAAAAGAAAGTGAGTTGATAACTTCTAAATTGGTGAGAAAACTGCATATGAGGACTGGATATTTGGCAAGCATTATAGAGAATTAACATTATGGATGTTCTTTTCTACTTTAGTGTTTCTAAAGAAGATACAATATATTTCAGAGTATCAACCCCCCAAATAATAGTAGATATGAAGAGATGATTTCTGTGTTGATGGATTTGCCTACTATTTGTCTTTTATTTATTGTTATAGTTTCTATTTGGAGATGAATGCTGGGCTCAGAAAACACTTCATAAGCAAAGAACACATGGGATGTGTTGGTTTGGAGGCTAAACAGAATATGAGGAAAACTAGCTTTTGAGGATGTGCCCAGCAATAGTAATATTTGTAGTTTTAGGTGATAATCTAAAATGGTAACAAAAATTATGTCAAAGATGTTGAGATTACTGGTGTAGCAGAAAACTAACAATTTGGTTCCTAAAAAAGCTCTAAGGAACCTAAAGGAATCTGACTATTTTTCTATGCACTGGGTCCTCGATACTTCTTGAAATTTTCTTTACATACTCTGTACTCAGGACTTTGCCAAATAAGACATTTTATTTTGCCTTGTGATGATCTTAACAATAATAGTTGTGCGTTTATTAATTATCTCGAACAGATCTATGACCCTATTATGATACAGAGACAGGGCTGCAAAGCTGATTATCATGTGCATTTCTGCTGTTTTCTGCTCCTTTTTAGCATCTTTGATCAAAGTGTTGAGAAATAAACAAGTAAAATCCTTCAGATCGAACTTGTCCCACAGTCGGACCATTTGTTGTTAAAACTGACTTGTGCTTTGGTTTTCTGAAAATCCTCACTGTGACATCCTCCATAGAAAATGACTGGCTTCCGGCTCCAACAAAATATAGTCAATTCAGTCGTCATTTTTTGTGGTACAGATGTCAACATGTTGAAACCAGACATCATAATTAACAGTGATCGGTCCAGGTTGATCAGAGTCTGCATTGCCATGGCAACCGCTTTCTCCAATCAGGAGTGAGCATGTTAAAAGACCACACCCCTACCACTGCAAGCGGGCTTGGGAGAATCTGTTAATCAAAAAGCTTTGAACGTTCGACTTAAGACTAAGTACTCTCATTGAGGGATCAGTTGTAACGCTTGGGCTATGGTAAAAATATAATGAAAAAAAAATTTGCAAGAACGTGTAAAAAAGTATCAGAGCAAGAATGGCTATTTTGTTAACTATAATGACTGAGTAAATACTGTTTATTTCTCAGTAGAAGTCTAGGGGGTTTTGGCTTCTTGGGAGCAGCAGGTACTTCTTATTGGGATGTCAGTGGGGAGGAATCACTCAGTCCAGTTGTCTTATACAGTCAATGGTCTGATCACATCCTTCCCCTTGAATAGGTCAAAAGTTGGTTGATAATTTTTAGGCCGTGTTGTAACAAGTCTTCTGCTTCAGTTTCACTTCCCAGTTTAAAGTGTTAAATATCTCAGACTCACATACAGTAAAGGGTTTGTGATCTCAGAGACATCTCATGACTGCTCAGTTTTACACTTACTGCAATGGTCAAAACCATGGAAATGGAACCAAAATGGTCTTTGCTTTATTCTGTTTCCGTTCTCTGATGAGTGTAGAATAAATGCTGGATTTCAGCAGGACATTAAAAATGTGAATTTCCACAGATGTCATATTTCTTTAGCTTGCAGGCTTGTGTGAGTCTGTTGAACAGTAGCTTCCAGCTTGTCTTTTTGTCAAGCATAGGAGCATTTAGCAGCTATTAAAATGTGTTCTGTCAGTCCAGCCATTAAAATGACTGTAATGTAAACAAGTGAATAACAGCTAACTGCGCCACAGATGCTTTCTTGTAGTCCTTCAGACAAAGGCAATGAGATTATAATGAGACAGACTGTGCCGCAACTCTGAGAGAAGTGGTTAAACTAAAGTCATTATTTTGGGTGTTATTTTTCTCTCCCTTACTGCTGTCGGGGCTGAGGAGACATTGTCACTCTCAGATGTTCACTTTTTATTCTCTTCTTTCTTTCAGTGTGTCAGATTCTACCCAAAGGTGTCGTCTCCGTGATCGGTCCTGCCTCCAGCCCTGCTTCTGGCTCAACAGTCAGCCATATATGTGGTGAGAAAGAGGTGAGTCACATCTGCAAATATGTGCACCTATGTATTTCTAGTTTTTTTTTATGTACTCCTTTCCCCACTTACAGTACAGAACTGCTGTTCTTGCTTTTTTAAGTACCTCTCATGTAATCAACTACCATGATTGCTCTGGATTTTCCCCTTTTTTTCCATTTTAACCTGTTATTTTCCTTTTCTGCTCTCCCTCTCCACATCTTTTTTACAGATTCCTCATGTAAAAATTGGTCCAGAGGAAACTCCCCGTTTGCCATATCTGCGCTTTGCCTCTGTCACCTTATACCCCAGCAACGAGGACCTGAGTCTGGCCATTGGGGCCATCTTGCGCTCGTTCAGCTACCCTTCTGCCAGCCTAGTCTGCGCAAAAGCTGAGTGTGAGTGTACTCAGTCTTATAAGAAATGAGTAGAAAACCCAAAAAAAGTATTCAATTAAGAACTTCCCTTTTGTTAATATTACTCAAGTTGTAGTAACAAGGAGTAACTCAAATATTTACTCAAGGGAAAATTTTAAAAAGTAACATCAGAAAATCTACTGGAAACATTTACTGAGTAAACCAATCCAATTTGTATATAAAAAAATAGGTATCAAACAAAAGCCTCTTACAAATAAATGTTGAGGTATTTTAAAATTCTGAAAAAAAAGTTTACAGTTCTTGGGAACAACAACAACTTCACTGTTAAACAAAAAACATTTGGATCTATAAAATGTGTAAATATTAGATCCGATATTTTTTAACACAAGCTTGTGTTGCCTCTACAAGGTCTCACTGAGCGTTGTGTTATCAATCTTAATTTGTATCAGCAAATTAGGCAGAAATTAGGCAGGTTGGCAGAAGTTTTTAATACGACATTGTTATGAAACTATCTACACATAACAATCCTGCACTAATAAGGCTGTAAATCACTAGTATTTAAGTAACCAAGCAGACACAGCCCATTTTAGCTTTATTTGACCATTTTAGAGTAAAATGACTGATTTTTCATCATAATTCTTCTCTGTCAAAAGTAAAAATGAATCCAAAGAAATCAGTTTTACTAAAAGGTAGCTATGTGATGGAACTTCATATATGTTACTGGTTACTGCCTACCTCTGACTAAAGAAAAAAAAATCTTCCCTAAAAGCTTGTTTGTGTGGTTTTTGTGAATGTGTGTGCACAAACAGCTCCCTTTTTGGCAGATTTCTGCTGCTTGGGCAGTGATGACTGTTTGGCACTGTTGTACACTCATTTTTGACAGTCTGGTCATAAAGTTCTGTCTGCTGTCACAGTTTAGAATCATACTCACGATGCAGCCCCTCTGTTTATTACTCATGTTCCAACACAGCGTCTGTGCATAAATTCTAAAATAAACCCTTTTTCTAAATTACACAACATTCCAGTCATGGTTTCTACATGAGCTCGCTTAAATAATACTCCATTCAAATTCTGTTTTACATGTTTTGCAGCACATCCAGGTTCATCAGACTCACGTCATGTCTACTAGTGAGAAATCTCTACTTAACTCTATTTCAACAGTGGATATTAATTCTTCAACTCAAAAAACAAAATTCAACTTAAAAAAAGCAAAAAACTTTCAAAACTGTTTTCTTTAAATAACAAAAGCAATCATTTTAACTGCAGATCAATCAAGGTCAAAAAAACATTCTCAGAAGTGACATAACCATGACACAATATCCACATGCAGAAGAGTCCATTATTAATTATTCTAATACACATTGTATGCATACAGAGATAAGAGTTAATGAAAATTGCAAAAACTTTATGATCACTTTTTCTTTTTAGTGATGAAAAGCCACATTTATTAAAAACTTTGTATTCTTGAGCAGTTATGCTTTTAGTTTTCTTTTTTTCATCCTTGGCATTTGGGAAGATGTCTTTGCTGCAGATTGTGCCTCATAAACTGCCGCTTCAGCCAAAAGCTTTCTGTCTTTTTCTGTGCCTGTCCCTGTTAATGACAGCCCTGCTGCCTTTTATTTGCTTATCAATGCTGAGTTGTCGCACTCACAACGTGTATACAATGTTCCAGCTGCACATAACCTTTATAATACGACTGCTTGTGGATTAATTTATTTTTATTTTTAGAGTTTTTACCCTTTCTTGTTTCAGGTAAAGTGGCTTCATGAACTTGTTAGGAAATCAAGGATTTAAGGTTTTTTTCACATCATGAATTTCAAAAAATGCGTTGTAGGAAAGCCCAAATAAGCAACTAGACCTCCAGCTTTGAGTCCTTTCATTCTCTTCATCAAAAAAAATCTATTCATCCATCACTTTTCTGCTGCTTTTATGGGTCATGGTAGTCACGTTCTGGGCAGAGGTCCCTGTTCCCGGCCTTCTCCTTAAGCTCTTCTGCGCAGCAAGCCAGAAGACCCACTGACCTCCTTGCACAACTCTAAGGTCAAAGCAGTTAAAGAAAAGTTCACGTTTTAAATGCTTTCCAGCAGCAGATGAACTTTGGAAACACTTGATTTAGCTTGTCAGGCACTAAAAGAGCTCTAACATTAAGGGGTATTTTTGCGGGTGGTTGGAGGCAACATCCTTTTTGATTTTTAAAGAGGCCAATGTTGCTTTTATGTTTCTCTTCTTCAGTGACAGGAAAAAAAAAAAAAGGATTTTAGTTGGATGGATGGTTTGGTGAACAGATATTTGTGAATATTTGACACAAAATGCTTTATACTAAGAGGGGGCAATTATTGAGAATCCAGTTTTTTAAATCTTCTTCTGTATAAAAAAACTGGAACTTCTAACCTGAAAAATTACAACTCCTTGGTCAAAAAAGTGCACTGTTGATGGGCTGTGTGTTTTTGAAAGATCTCCAGTCTGACCACACTTTCATTACCTCCCTGCAGTCAGCAGCCCTGTTGCAGTTTCCTAAAACAAAGCTGAATTCCTTGAGGACTTGTCATTTTATTGAGCTAAAAGAGCTTTGAAATGGCATCACACATCCCTTTCAGTTCTGATCTTTAGTTGAATGGCTGAAGATAAGAGCCTCGTCTTATAGGTTTCTCCTCTCTGAAGAATTTAAAGGAGCAGATAGCTCCATAGTTGCTATCTGGGTCAGGGTGGAAAAATATGCAGCATTTACCGGCGGAGAAGCCGAGAATTACGTTTGGATGTAATGTATCTGGCTGTAAGGTGATCTTTACAAGGTTATCGCACTCAAAGACTCTGACCCACTTGGCTGTGCTATCTATCGCAGTGAAGCTAGGTGCCATGGCTGCCGAGTAGGTGCTAACTGCCACTCAACAGGCTTGTTCCGTACTCTGAACCACCGTGTGGGTGTGTGTGGCACGACATGTGTGTATTTTTATGTTTTTTCCGCCGTGAGCTCACTACACTTTCTTTGAACATGTGCATGTGTTGAGTGCAGGAGTGCATGTCCATAATGTCCCCTGAGGATGCAGTCTGCCCATGAGGGAGAGTGTGCAGGGTTACTTGATTGAATGTGTGCGTGATGCTCTGGGGTGTCAATGCTGAGGTTGGACATAGCACAACGATTACCATTACTGTTGTCCCAGTGGACCAACAAAAGTTTTTAGTCCTTAGCTTTTGTTATTGAAGCATGCAAACTGAGAGAAAAGTTCTTTATGACATGCTCTACATACGTATAATAATGAGTTATTATTGCAGTAGATAATCATTTAAACTCCCACTTTGATTTTTATTTATTTTCCCAAGTGTTCTCTGTGGTTTTTTAATTAGGATTATGCTGTTTTTAGCCAAAATCACAGATACGCAAGCAATTATGAAGCAAAGTTTGTTGGTACACCAATGGATTTTAAATATATGAATCATAAAAGAAATAGGTTGTTCATCCATATTTTATAATGTATTTTAAAACCTATGAGTGAGCTGCTGTTACATTGAAATGCATTTCTTTATATATATATATATGTATATATACATATATATATATATATATATATATATATATATATATATATATATATATGATACATTTTCTATGCAATGTATTTTTCTTTCGTATGGTCTATGATCTACCAGCTTTTTCCAACAGCATTTTTTCATCTGGTCCTGATTCACAACCAATTGAATAGAGAAATACTCAGAAACACATTTTTAATCTTAATGTCATTATATATGTCGTCCATCATGAGAAAAATGCCACAGGAACATGTTAAAAACACCATACGCATGCTCGTCAAAGACTTCCTGCCATGTCTAACACACCTTTCTTCACCTGAGCCTTGGTCAGAACTAGCTTATGCTATTATGCAGTTTCCAAGAGACAGATTAGGATTTAGAGCAAGCGGAAGCAAGAGGAGACGGCAGCAGCATAGGGGTACGATGAATAAAAGCTGGGAGAGATAACTGGAGCAAGGAGCTCAGACATGAGTGATAGAGAGGTTAGAGCTTATGTCAGTGAGACAGGAAAAATGTGTGAAAGGGGAGAGGGGAAGAGAGGAATCTGTACAGTACATTGATTTTTTTTCCCCTTTCTCCTCTCTTTCCTTAAACTAATTAAAGTTTTGGCCTGGTTCAGTAATTACCCCTCTGCTTACAGAGGCTTTCTGCTGCCAGTAGCACTGCCTTCTACCTCTCCACAGCTCCTTTTGTTGCTATGTTCTTCCACTCTGTCCACAAGATGTCTAATTCATCACTTATTTACATAGCCATAGGTGTTTTACTCTGAAATTATGGTCATCAAGCAACTGTCTCCTTCCTAATGCAGGTTTTGTCCTCACATGATATCAAGTAAAAGTGAATAGACATTGCTTTAGCCTATTTTCAAGATGATTTCACCTGAAGCAGCGGATAACTTTGCTCATATCAGCATCAGTTTCTTTCTAAACAATGCCATTTGCTGCTTTGGTTTTTGGTATAGAAGGTTTAAAAAAAATCAAGAACCTGCTTCTGCTTTTGATTGGCACAACCATTTCTTTAACAGGTGTCAGGAACTGTAATGATTTGTTGATGGCATCCATATGTCAGGAAGGACGCCTGAACCCATTTAAAAAGTTTAAGTGTCGTTTATGAGATTCATTTTACCCGAGCCATTCTCATTGGCGCTGAAGAAATCAAGGTGTGATGGAAAGTTTAAAGAAATCCAAACAGTAAAAAAATACACAAAGCTGTCAGTCCTGCAATTTTTTTCCCTTTGAAATTCTTCTTCTTATTATTTTTGTTATCGGTTTTATTTGATTTGTACACCCATTGCTGAAGCCCAGGCTATCAACTCAGGAAAATTTGCTTGGAGTAAAACAATGATGGTTTTTTAAATGGATGGCGTGAAAGTCGAAAGGCAGAATCTATCTCCACCAAAGGCAGATGGATGCTGTGTGCTCCAGACCAAAACTGAAAACAATCATCCAGTCAGTGTGTTTTGTACTGGAGGGTAATTTACATTTTTGTGAAAGCAGCATTAATTCCGAGATGAAAATGTAAATCTTTCAGGAATGCCCATGCAACAGAGCCACTTCTTTGTAGACGTTTTAAAGACAGAGCTGCAGAAGACACAGGGGTTTAATATAAACACCTGAGGGCCCGACCCAGGGAGCAGATGGTCTTAAACCGACCCGCCTTTCCATCGTCTTAACATTCAATAAAGCCACATTTAGACAAATCTTAAGGCAGTAATTTCAACCCTTATAGATATTTATCTAGATTTATTTCTTTTTCATCTCTACTTTAAAGCAAAAAGAAACATTTTGAATCACAAAACTTGATTTTGACTCCATACTTTACAAAGTGCACATTTAAATTCTACCCTATTGGGGTCATGGAAAGTGTTGGCTTTATGACATTTTTTTGGAAACTTTTTTTGGTTAAATTTCATTTTTTCATTCTAAGAGCAAACTGATAAATGTTTTGTGGGTCCAATAAATGTTTTTTTAGTTGGTGAATATGCAGCTACTTCCAACGTTTAACAGATAAGTATCTTATTTTCAGTCAGTGAAGCTTCCGGAATATCAACAGATAGTAACACTTCTATTGCTGCAGTGGAACAGGGGACAGACTGGGTTACAAGGATTCCTTAATTATTGTTTATACTAAAAATATTTGGAAATTTAGATAACCTAATCCACAGAAAAAGATTCCACAAAATACTCGTTCACAATGTCTTCAATGGTGAAACTCCTTTGGTCTTCACTGTGCTCCTAAACAAATATGTACGACACATTTTTCAATATCTTGGGATGGAAAAGGTTTGCTATAAAAGGCCAATGTCACAAGAAAAATTAGTGAGCTTTTAGGGAACATTTAATTTCTAAAAAGATTAAATATTTTGCTTCTTTAGTAACAATAACTCAAGTTCTCACTTGTAATTAAAGAATTGTATTTAAACAGCAACAAAAATGACAACACTAACAACAGTATTTGAAGTATTTGACATTTTACACATTTAACGATTTTTTCATTGTTGTGCACAACTAATATTTATGACACAGCTGACCTGCACATGCTAAAAGTATAAAATACGCATAAATATGCACGTTACAAGATGATGTATATGTTGTTTTGCAATATTCCCTGGCATCCCTGGAGTGGTGATGAAAATGAAGTTTCACAAAAATATCTCACACATCTATGTAAACAGATGGTTTAGTGATAGAATAAACTGCAAAAAAGCTTAGCTTTTAATTTTTTACATCTGTGGGAATTTTTACTCCTTTTTCAGTGTGATGGATAACAAACAAGCAAAAAAAATCTTAAAACCACCTTTTAATCTGGGTTTGTTACTTAAGATCAAAAGATGCTGTATACTTCCAACATAAATGAAAGAACTCCTGTTAGTCTGGCCTGATAGAATCTGATACAATTGCATCCATTGAAATTAGCAACTGGTCCTAATCCATAATTCAAACAAGGACAGACCTTAACATCCTTCTCCTAGCATTGCAGATTGTTTAAGTGGGAGTTTGAACCATGTTGACTGAGCTCATCATTGATCTACTGCTTGGATCTGCACTGCTCCTCCCCAGGCCTGCTGAGGCTGGAGGAACTGGTCCGTCGTTTTCTCATCTCCCGGGAGACGCTGTCGGTCAGGATGCTGGATGACAACCTGGACCCCACGCCGCTCCTCAAGGAGATCCGTGACGACAAAGTAGCCACCATCATCATAGACGCCAATGCTTCTGTGTCCTATCTTATACTGAAAAAGGTCAGGTCTGAAACATCAATATGTTTTTTTCAGAACCACCCACACATGTTTGGATTTTAAGTTGCTTGAGCACAGAGCAAACAGAGAGAGTCATCGGGATTTTTTTCCTTGTTGGAAAATTCACCCCTTGACAAGTGTCCCATACCAGTAGAGGTAGAGTGCACTCAGGTTCATAATAAAATGTAAAATGCATGAAACCACTTCTTTAATGTTCCACAGGCAACACTTTTGTTATTGCAAAATGTTTATATTTTATGCTTTTAAGGCTAAACAAAATAAAGATGATATCAATCTGTTTGAATAAAATATAAAGTTGATATAGATTGTCAAAAAAATAATATTAAATTGTATTTTGTTGATTTTATTAGACCATGTATTGCTCATTTTAACACATTTTGTCAGATTTTTCTAATCTTGGAAATGAAATGGATAAATTTTACGAATATCATAAACAGACCAGAACTCTACTACCTCATCTCACACTGGAGTGCAGCTGATGGAGCTGATTCATTGCATATTTTTACAATAAATGAATGTTACTATATCTCATGAATATTGAGCCCCCACTTTCTGTTTCTGAATTTGATGCAAACCTGGACCAAGTGTTATGAAATGCTGTTTGAGTTGGGCAAAGCAACCTTTAGTCATTGTTCCCACCCCACCTCAGGATTTGCTTTTACTGTGAAGAATACAATAAACGACATTGGAGATTATATGTCCTGCTATGCATGTCTATGATGATAAACTAAGACTAGAAAAGCTGTTCACGAAATGTATTTTTCTGCAAATTATGGTGAAACTATTCAAGAAAAACTTAGCATTATTTTTTACAGCATATGTACAAGTGACATTATTTTTAATTGCATTTAATTTGGCACTGTTGAGTTTATTTTTGGATCGTTGTGCAAAAATCTTCCCTAATTGCAGCTTGTCTGCAGGAGTGGCAAGAAGAGCTGTGTGTCCAGCTGTTTGTTTTTTGGCCGCGAAAATTGAACAGGACGTTCTAAATGATCTTTCAAGCTTCTTGTTCTTCTCACTCATAGTGTTGGGTTCTTTTCAGCATTTAGCTCAAATAACGAATATTCCTACTCCAAAGCAGAGGGATTTCCTTCACTAAGCTCTCTGGAATTGTGCAGTTGGCAGGAAACTTTTCCTCCTTCGACTCACTTTCCATGCCTCAGCTGGTTAATTTACTCTTGCACTTTGTGAGGAGTGTGTGAACATCATCCCGCACTCAAGGAGAGCAGGCTGACTGACACAAGATGGAAACAAGCAGCACAACGTGCCAAAATAAACCTAAAGATCTGAGTCACTTATGTAAACAAATTGGACAGGGAGCCCAGAAAAAGGTTGCTTTTTTTCACTTTCTTGTGCGCACAGCAATTATCACAACAGGCTTAGAAATTGCTGTGCATGTCACTTATACTCCTCTAAAAATGTTGACAAAAAAACATCTTTGACCTTGATGGAATGCAGATGTTACCCGGGCTTGTTCTTGTTCATTTTAATTCCATTAGCCGGCTGTCAGACAGTTGGAATGGGATGTGTTCTGGTGGAGTGGCCGTCTGCCCTCAACAAAATGTTCAGTAAGCTCTGTGATTAAGCTCCCTTTTTCTCCTTTACACTCTCCCTTGTTTTGTTCTTTGACTGTCTCCTTGCTCTCCATTAACTCTACCTCTTTGTCCTCTTTCTCAATCCATCAACCTCATTCTCTTTTCACTCCCATGTTCTACCTGCCTCTTCTTTATTTGTATCTGTTCACTGTGTCCGACAGGCTTCAGAGCTGGGGATGACATCAGCTTTTTACAAGTACATCCTCACCACCATGGTAAGGGAACAGCAGTTCTTCACCTTCCTTTCTGTTGTCTCACGCTCCTTCATTTTCACGATTCACCTTCCTGCTCCTCCTCTGTCTTGGCGCGAGCCGAGGTGTTAAGGCGGAGGAACGATTTGATAAGGGGAGGAGAACAGAGGTAACGAGGAAAAAGTTAGAGGAGATGAAAGAGGGAATATAGGGAGGAGCAGATCTGAGAAACAAACATGTTGTTCAAGGAACGGAAGAGTGTGAGGAGGCGTGAAGGTGACAACAGTGCGTTTTTGCTTTCGCCAACCTCCACCTTCTCTACACTTCCACGCCTTTAATCTGCCTTTTGATGTGCAGTACTCTCATCACCTTTTAGAATTTGAATTAATATGTCGTTTCGTGTTAGATTTTTTTTTCTGTGCCCTCTGTGTGTGATGTGTTTTATGCACATCAGTTTGAAAAGCTACTTGAGTTGTTTCAGCCTTTCTTGTTCTCTGCATGGCCCCCCAACCCTCCGCCTTCTCAGCAAACCTTAACCTTTCTTCCACCTCTCTGTGTCAAATATTAGATGTTCTCCTCCCAGCAGAACAGAGTTTCCTTCATTGCTCTAGTCTTTGCACAGTTATTTATTTTTCTGAGATACTGTGTCAACATTGTCAGTCACTTAAATTTCCTGTTTCTCTCTGCAAACACCCCAATCCTCCTCTGCTGCCTTTTTCAGGACTTTCCTCTCTTGAGGCTTGATGACATAGTGGATGAGCAATCCAACATTGTTGGTTTCTCCATGTTTAACACCACACACCCCTTCTACCTGGAGTTCATCAGGAGCATGAACCTGTCCTGGAGAGAGGGCTGTGATCTAACGTACCCCGGCCCTGCGGTTAGTGTCATAAAAAAGGATGGATGCAAATGATTAGGATACATTTTTAAAGCCTGAGTGAAATGTTTCATAAAAAACGACATGGTCTTCCTCCCTCTAAACCATTTAACAATATTAGAGATGAAAAAACTCCTTGTTTGTTTTTAATAAGTGTTTATGTATCCATCTACGAACCCTTCCCACTTGTTCACACATTCCCAACATCCCTTTTGTCTTTTCTTTTTCCTGCCTCACCATCCATCCTTGTTATCACTTTCAATCATATTTGCTTGCATCTCTGTCTTCATTACTTTCTGCATTCTTATCTCTCCGTATCTCCTGTACATAATTTCCTTCCACAGCTCTCCTCGGCGCTGATGTTTGATGCGGTGCATGTGGTGGTGGGGGCGGTTAGGGAATTGAACCGCAGCCAGGAAATTGGAGTGAAGCCACTGAGCTGCACCTCACCCCAGATCTGGCAACACGGGACCAGCCTCATGAACTATCTGCGGATGGTAAATGCTTCATGAGCATGGATGCTTGCTGTATGTTTTGCAAAATATGTTAACTTATGCGGTATATGTGAACACCCAAGCACACATACACACACACACAGCGCAGCATGTTGATGGATTAGAAATACATTTCTGGTGTGGTAAGAAACAGATAGTTTATGATGACTTAGTCTCCACAAAAGCTGTCAGTTGTTTTAGGACATATATATTTTTGACTTTACAGCTAAAAGTTAAAACAAAACATGTCATGAAATTATTCAATATTATTTTAAGTCTCATTTTTGTTCAAAGGTCATCAAATCATACACGTTTTTAAATGTTTCACCTGCTCCAGTGATTTTAGTGAGATCAGAAAAATTGATCAAAAATAGCTCTTCATCATGCAAACCACAATCAGATTTTTTTTTTCATTTCATAAAGATGAAACTCAAATATTATAAAAAGGAATTAGTTTTTGTCCTGTCTGGAATAGTAAATAAATGAAATCCTGTACTTCGACAATACATTTTCCTCATCAAAAGAGACACGCTTGTGGGCTTAATAGGTCTTTAACCTATGACAACTTTTGTAGTTCAAGTACTTTTAAATTCTTTAAAACAAAACTCACATTTCTTCTTTAGTTTACGCCCACTTATTGGTTTTGATCCTCCAAGCGGAGAGTGTGCGGATTATTAGTGATAAGGCATCAAATACTCATAAATAACTTAACTGAACACCTAAGCAACAAAATATCTCTTTTATCTCCTTGATAAACACTTGAATTTTAACCTTTTTTAAATGGGTCACTAGAACAGAGGGACTGTAAAGCTCAGGTTTTAATCAATCTAAAGGCAGATTTTTTACAACAAATAACTGACCATAGAACTTGCAAACCAAGAACATTTAATGATTATTACTTTGAAACACCAATCAGTAATCAGATTTTTCTCGTGTCTTCTAAAAGAAAAAAAAACATCTGTTATGGCCTTGTGATTCTTTGCATGATAGTTTTAAAACTAAAATGCTCATGCAGTTTTTAATTACTGCAAAAAGGCTTACTGCAAAGAAAAAAAAAAACGTCTTCATTGCTTTTGATTTGCTTTCTTTTTATCAGTGTTTATAAAGAAAGTTAAATTTTAATATTTATTACAAATATATCACTAAGTTTTTTATTGTCAGAGCTGCACAAAATGAAAACAGTACCACAAAATTTTCTAATAACTGTTAATAATCACTTTTCTGGGCATCTGCAAACTTATCTTTCTACCAGACAGACTTTAGATTGTCAGTGCATATTATTTAGAAAGTAAGGCCTATTTATCGTTTTTATTTTAAATTAAATGCTTTTTTTTGTCTAAAATGAAGACTTGGATGAGCAGTGAGTAAACCAGCAGGCTCATTGATCCTGCAACAAATCAGGAGAGGCACTAGGTAAAGGCCTGGAATTAGGATTTTAAATTAAGATTGAAACATTTCCCTGCTGAAAATCAATGCGCTCATATTTTCAATCAATCAGCTCATAAAATACTTCTTTAGTACAATAGGGTGTGAACTGGTTCCAGCTTGTAAAGATGAACATTTGTGTCTCTTTATTTAATTTAGTTTAGGAGTGCTTTATTGATCCTTTAAGGGAAATTAAATTATGTTAAATTGAAAACTAAATCTTTGGGTTTTGGACTGTTGGCTGATATTATGACATGATTTCCATCAAGATAATAGGAAAAGTAATTATATTATTTAATTGTTGATGAAAAAAAAGAAAAGAAGTGAAAGGTGTGTTCTATATCTGAAGAAATACAATCCAAAATTGCATTTTTTTTTTGTTTTTCCACTGACGTGATGTAAAAATGTAACCACACAGTGTGTCATCCACACTCCATGTTGCATGTAACCTCTGTCTTTTATCGTTCTTTCTCATCTCCCATCTCTAGTCATCTGTTTTTCTCATCGACGACCTGTTGTCAAGGCAGCCCGAGTCCTCTCTCTCATTGCCAGCGCCCCATCTGCCCGGCATCTGTCTTTGTTAGTCAACATCATGGTGTGCTCCATCTTCAACACTCTGCCATTCATCATAGTTCCTGCAGTACAATGTGTGTCAGCACCTGGGTGTTGGAGTGGCGGAGCAGAGCTGTGAGGTGCAGGTCCAAATCTCATTAGAGAGCTATTGTCTCTGTCTTCTGCCCTGTCTGAGCCTCTCCATCAGTCAGTTTCTTATGGTTTATCTGTAAACTGATCATTCTTGTCGCGTCCAGCTTTAGCCACCAATCCTATCTTTTTTTCTGCTGACTTTTACCCTCAATTTTTCTCCCAATCACTGCTAGCTGTGTTCATTTGATGAAGGTGGACAGTGATAGGATGCTTGGTTTATAAACAAAGCCCTGACTTTGTTATTTTGTCTTGTTTCATTTTTCCTGTCTAAATAATCTCCTTTTTCATCTCTCTTTCATCATTTTTGCTATTCCTTACTTGTTTCTGCTGCTTCCGAACAGGTGGAATATGATGGCCTGACAGGGCGCGTGGAGTTCAACAGCAAAGGTCAAAGGACCAACTACACCCTGCGGATCCTGGAGAAACACAGAGGAGGCCACAAAGAGGTCAGGAATCACCTGCAATCATGCAGCAACCGGGTCACAGCGCCCTTAGGCTTTGGGTTGGTTGCAGGTCACGCGTGTGATTTCACAGAGCCTGGGAAAGCGTTTAACACTGAGGGCAACCTCATCTCACGCTCTCCTCGTGGTAACATAACCTGCATTTTGTGAAGCAGATTTGTGTTTTACCTGACAGCCCCTAAGTGTAACATGTCAGCAGATGTGACTTATGTGTCACATCTAAATATGTGTAACATTTATTTTAGCTGAGGGCTACAGGAATACATTAGCTGCTCTGAAGCTGTGGTATAACGGTTGCTAATCTCTGTCTGTCTTATCAAGTCCAGTCAGTGTTTTGCGTCTTTGGACTGTCCATGTAGCAAACAAAACAAGTTAATTACTTTGCAACTAAAACCATAAAAGAAATTGTTAATCTTAGACCTCAGTTTTGATTGATACACATTAGAAATTGACACTAATTAATTGGATTTTACATCTCTGCTTGTCAATTATGTGTTTCTGTAGATTATTAGTGAAGTTTATTTACTCTTTCATCTTGTGCAGAGCTGGATTTGTTTAAAATGCATGCTTATCAGTTTATTTATGGTTTTGTTGTTAATTTGAATTTAAATTGATCAGGGCTTGTAAAATACAATAAATAGACACAATTGGTCTTGACAGCTTTTTTCCTGAATTTTCATTACTGTGGATCACAGAACATGCACCATGATCAAACTTTAGGAATATGGCTTTGGTTTCTCCTAATTTAGAGTATATTTTATGACCCAAAAAGACAGTTGATGTCTTTATTGCCTTATTTTTCACGTAAACAGGGTGTGGTTTGGGCCAAACATACTTTTCTTCTACCAGTAACCCTGCGATCCTTTCAAAAGATGAAAGTTGAAATTTTGCTCTGCTTTTCCTATGCCGGAACATCATTAGGATTTTTCAAAGTCAAATTTTTGGGTGAAAAGAAAAGCTGAAAATACAGCAAAAGCAGCAAAACAAAAAAGGGTTAAACACTTTTAGGTTTGGTGATGCAAACTAATTTTGAGCTCAGACATGAGCATAACATAGATGAAACATCTGTGCACCAGCACAATGTGGATTATTGACAATATTACATAGGCCTATCAACTATCACACTTCTGTAGTGGAAACATTCTGGATGAAAGAAAAACAAAACTCATACAGCGTTCAAAGGATTTATTAAACAAAAGACAAAAATATACAAGACAAGATATACTTCTTAGATCCTTTAACATTTCCTTGTTTGGTATAAAGAAACGCGGAACATGACGTTCCGATTAAAGCCAGTTCTTTAAATAAGTTTCCAATCAAAAGCAATATTTATTATAACACATACAAGCTTCTTAAAGTAAACTCTTTCGATTTTTGTGGCAGACCCTTGAACAAAGCCTGCTAGTGCAATTCTTTATAGATTAACCATAAAAAATACATTTCGGTTGTATTTTTACTTAACCAGCATTAAGGTAAGAATGCAAAATCTAGTTTGTCTTTAGACTCTATTTATTTTTATGTTTGACCAGAAAGGATTTAGTCAAAAAATTCTTGAAATATGCATTTCATTTTTGGTCACACTAAGGGTCCCTTTATTAACGTTAGTTAGTGCATTGTTTAATAGTTAAACAACGTGTTAACAGACTCTTTTCTACATTCATTTGCATTGCTGAGCATATTATTTAATAGTTAAATAATGCTTAATTATGCATTGACTAATGTTAATGTTAAAAGTGCTACCTATTTAGTTAAATAATCATTTATTGTCCTTGTTTAGTAAGCATTAGAAAAAAAAATATATATATAATACAATTTTGCGTTTAAAGCTGGATTTTAAAAGGCGACAAATATTTTCTTTTCATCCGTTTTCAGCAAATACCCCAGTCACCTGCTCTCGGGCAGCAGTCTTTAATGATGAAAAAAGCAAAACATAAAAGAGAAGATGGAAACTGAAGGCTAAACTCAGTGCAGGGTATTGTTGTTGTGCAATTAACATTTTAACTCTGCCCACCCCTTTGCACAATGACATCCCCACTGTAGGCAGGCAGCGGTGTTTGCCCCTCTTAAATGTCGGGGCAGGAGAAAGAATGTCATAGAAACGCTGTGATTCTGTTCGCTGGAACCATTACCTCTCTCTCAACCTGCTGAAAGAGTAATATCCGAAAGAAATGCCTCTGTGAGCAGCTGATCCACCCAGAACAGAGGCGAGGTCATAATCACACACTTATGTACTTAGGTGACTTTAGTAGAACCATAAAACTGAAATAAATATGCTGTTCTGCAATTTAAGAAAGGTGTGAGTAAAGGAAAGTGACAGGACAATCAAACTGCTCATCTGGAAAGCTTTCCATTTCCTTCGTTGCCATGCAGCTCTCAGTTTATTGCACTGAAAGGTTCCTTTTTTTTAAAGAATGCACTGCACTACAAGCACAGTTATGATTTGCAGCTGTTGAACAGTGAAATAAACCAGAAGGATTGAAACTTGATGTTATTTGTAACTTTCTTTAATCTTAAGCTGTTCCATTGAGGCATTAATAATCATTGATTTTCTCTGATGCTGTGCTCTCTCTTAGATCGGGATCTGGTACTCCAACAACACTCTGGCAATGAACTCCACCAGCCTGGATATTAATGTCTCAGAAACGCTGGCAAACAAGACCCTCATTGTCACAACAATTCTGGTAAGGTCAGAGGAACTGTCAGTCTCTTCACTCTCGAAGTTGTTTTAGTTCTGGTGCAGCTCATGCAATTATTTGGTCTGTTTCTGGCAATTTAACTGTCGCTGTAGCTGTCATCTGCTGTGACAGAGCCTTGAAAACAATGTGTTAGTAGTAACACAGGATTCCCAGAATCCCGTTCTTCTAATAATGTCTGTCTGTCCTTCAGCTGGATGTGTGTTACTGATGCAGCCGCTTCCGATCAACAGCTGCTTCATGCGTGTGACTTTCAGCTGATTCTCAGCTTTTTCTCAGTCAAGTCTGAGCCAGATTTTTGTCAGGCTCTGGCTGCAAGCTGGCTGAAAATCAACTGATCGTGTTTTTTTTTGTGTGTTTTTGTGGCATTTTTCTCATGGTGGAGGAAATAAATAAATAAAATTTGGCTTAAAATTACTTTTCTGAGGATTTCTTTATTCAAATTGTGGTGAGTCAGGAGCAGCTGAAAAAATGCAGTCTGAAAAAGCTTAGAGGCTACAATCTGTGGGCCATAAGCTTTCTCCATTCTGACACATCTACTTGCAGACAAACAGGTACGTCTTTGTTTTCCAAGGTGGCATCCAGTTAAAAAATGTACAACGGAATAGCTCTAATATTGCTCGCCATTTTTGTTGCACCCATAATGTTAGTTTGAAGGTTTGAGCGGCCGTTAGTTAGCAGGAGATAGCGTAAACATGAGTGGCGGGAAGTGGGGGCGAGCATTCTCTGCGCCAAACAATACCATCCACAACTGAAAGGTGAATCTCCACTGAACTATTGCCGCTCTGCAGAAAATATGTCTCAGAAAACGACACAGGTTTTCTTATTTGAACTAAGAACGGCATAATCCTAAAATAAAAGACCACTGGAAATGCTTTTAAAAAATATCAAAAGAGGATTAAAGAGGGACTTTAAGAAAAGCACATTTTCCTATTTCAGTTGAGATGCAGAAACAGTTTATCTTTTATGTGGTTGTAGAGCTTTGGTCTTTTTGTTTAAAGCTAAACAAGGTTTGAACAGACAGTTATTAAAACATTGGGGAAAGTGCAGACATGTACCAATCTGGTTGTAGAAGATTATATTCACTTGTTATGTTTTCATCTTTATGCTCTTTTCCTTTATGGTCACTGTTCTTCTGTTAGGCAGCCTCTATGTTATTTGTAATACATGCATTCTTGTATTTTCCGAGACTGGAAAATGAATTTCAAACCTTTAAAATGGGGAAAAAAAAGAAAAAATTGTCAAACATCAAAACGTCAGCATCTTAATCGCACAAAGAAACTTATTTTTTGGGTTTTATGGACATTTTCGGTGAAAACAACCATTTTCATTAGAGCTGTGATACCTCAAACAGACAACAGAGATAAGTTAAGCTGTCTTGGTGACAGCACTGCCCGGCATCCCATGGTTTATCTGCACCAATTTACTATAATGGTCAGTTGGGGGTCTTTTAATCTGAATTTATTTTTTACTTTCTCCTCTGCAGTCCCTTTGACCACCACCATCACTCATTGTTGTTAAACATTTTAAGGTTTCATTCATAAGCGTTGGATGGATGCAAACAGGTTTTTCAGAATATTAACTCTTCTGATCCTTTTACTGCCTGCTTTTTTGTTAGCTGTATTGGTTAAGATAAAATAAAACTGGAAAACCCACAGAAAAGAATGGCGTCTCCAGTGCCTCACAGTGCAATTTTCTGACATTTATCATGTAATTACTGAGAATTTAGTTTGCTTTCATTTTTTGAATCAGCATTAATAAAGTACTCCCAAGGTCTCTGCAGGGCTAACGCGTAGATAAAAGAAACCAGCAAGAGACAAAAAGATACATTTTAAAGCATAGTATATGTATATTTAAAGCATAGTAATGTAACAACTTTTTTAGACATAAACTGTATATCAGGTGGAGATAACTGTTTTTTATGCTTGCATAAAACATTGGGATGGAAAGTATTATAACGTGTACATGAAGTGAAAAAATGGCTTCTCGATTTTCTGATTTTAGCAGCAGCTAAAACAAGGCAGAAAAAAAAACTTACCAAAATATAAACTTTATAGATGATAATTAACGCCATAGCAACAACCGAGAACTAAAGGATGTGCACCATAGCATGTTTGGCAAAAGTAGATAACTCCTGTGTCATAGTTACCTGGTGTTACTTAGTTACATTGTATTTCCAGGAATTGCTACACCAGGATTTCCTGGAGAAAACGTGTTTTGGCTTTCATAATCTGGTTTTATATACAGTTTATATACAGTGCACTCCGAAACGGAAACTTTGTCTCTGGAAGATTGTTGGAACTAGAAATCATAGCAATATGTACAAAATACCATTGCAATTGAATTATCTGTACTAAATCTAGTCAGTCTGGGTGGCTGTTATTACTTTTCCTCCTTGCACTGTGAAAAAAGACCTTTGTGCCACATATGATCCCAGCCATTGTGAAGAAGGCACGGCATTTTAAAACAGAGAAACTGGAACAATTCCTGACATTTATGCACAAACATCTCGTGTTTGCAGAATGGCTTAAGTTGTTTTTTTTTATTCATTTATAGAAATGATTAAAAATGTTGCTCAACTTAAAGGAAAACATAAACAAAGCATTTTCATAAGATATGGCTTAGAGGAAGAAGAGCATTGCGTTGGCTAATGGGTTGGTCGCTACGTTTATTGTTTAACATATATATTTAGTTACTGTGCAGTTGAGGCATAAAAATGAGTCAGAGTGAATGTGAAAGATTCAAGGAGTGAGGGAGCAAATGTCAAAATGTTTTTACTTCTTCCTGCTTCTTTTTATACCTAAGTGAAACAAAATATGTGTTTTTTTGTCTTGATAAATAATGCTAATTGTATGATTCAGTCTTTTTTTATTTTCTCATTTTTGTAAATAAATGCATGTAAGATGATTGTGCCCCTTCGTTTGATTTTGGTTATGTTTTCTTGGCTTTTGTCTTATTTTATGTGTTCCCCTCATCACAATCTTACCTGAATTAATTGGTGAATTATCCACAGCAATCTTAATTTAAGTGATAAACAATGTAGATGCTGTAAGTGTCTGTTTTTTAGATCATGTAGGCCAGGTCAACTCTACAAGCTACAAGCTTTTCAAACTGCATTTTTTTGTCTGCTCCTAATTCACAATGATTTGAAGAAGCAATTTTAAGCTTAATTTTCTTTTTAAATCTCCTCCATCATTAGAAAAATGCTGCAATAATACCATAAAAAACACATTTTTCATTGGAGTGTATCTTGAATGTAATGTTATTATTAAAATTCTGCAATTTGAATGAGTAAAAAAAGGCTGAAATGGTTGACATTTGTTCTTTGGAACTGAAGGTTCTCGTGTGTTTCATTCATGCAGGAAAATCCGTATGTGATGCGTAAAGACAATTATCAAGATTTCCAGGGCAACGACCAGTACGAGGGCTTCTGTGTGGACATGCTGAGGGAGCTGGCAGACATCTTGAAATTCTCCTTCAAGATCAAGCTGGTGGATGATGGGCTGTATGGGGCCCCAGAGCCCAATGGCTCATGGACCGGCATGGTTGGAGAGCTAATCAACAGGGTGAGTGCTCTGCAGGACTCGCAGGGCCGTGCACAACAGTGCTTTACTTACGATAACAATTATGTTCACACACCCTCATTTTACTCTCACATGCCTGCTCTGTAGCCCCAATCCACAAGTCGGCTGTAACTTCCCATGTCTCAAATTGCCCTCAGAGGAGAATCAGACTCTTTTGTAGGACAAAGGCTGACTTGATAATTCTCCAAAAGAGAGCAGTGGAACTGCCTGAATCTGCTTGCGGTGCCTTTTTCCACTGTACCCTGAAACTGCTGTCACTCTCGCCTCCCTGTCCAAGCTTTGGTGCGTTTCTGACTGAAACTGGTTGAAGCGAGGTAATGAGACCCCCTCTCTGCTTAATTACCGTACAGTATACTTCAATTACCAGACTGTGGTCCCTGTGTGAGGTCTGCAACACTGGTGCCCCCCCCCAGCTCTCTAGGCTGCCTCTCCCTCCCAACCCCCCCGATTGCCTGATCACTCGGCTCTAATTAGCGGTCCATGTTCATCAATTAGTGGTTAATGGAGGAGATGGAGGGAGGGCAGAATGACCAGGGACCTGCAGGTTTGAACAGGTGGAAAGACCAGCCATCCAGAGCTTACCTTCAATTAGACCCAAACAGAGGGTGGATAAATACTGCCAGGACAAAGTTCATATCTATTTTTGAGTAGTTTTTTTTAACGGCGCAGTCAAATTTTGAATGCACTCCTAAATTCAGGTTTTATTTTGCACTGTGCAACATCCGTTCTTTCTGTCTTTGCACCTCAATACTTGTCCTTTTTCTCTCCCTGCCTCACAACATCTATCTCCCCCTCTTCCCTGCTGCTATCTAACCACCTTATCTATCTCTGTCACTCCAGAAAGCAGACCTGGCTGTGGCGGCCTTTACCATCACATCAGAAAGAGAGAAAGTTATTGACTTCTCTAAGCCCTTCATGACCCTGGGGATCAGCATCTTGTACAGAGTTCAACTGGTAAGGGTGTTATCTGAGGCTGCAGGGCCCCCGCTGAGGTGATGTTTTTTAGATCTTCCACTGGATTTGATTCCTTTTCATTCACTGTTTTAAGCCGACAATTTCATAAAGCAGAAATCAGCCCACACTTAAAAAATAAAGCAGACTTTCTGTTGCGTAACACTTGACCTCTTCTTTGAAGCAGATGATTGTGTTTCTATTGTGTGCTGCTTTCTGCATCCACTGAGTCCACGCTGAAGTTTATCGTTGTAATTTATTTTGCTCAGAAAGTCAGAGCTCTGTGACCGGGTAACAGTGGCAGCTTTACATTGCTAATGAGGTTTTGGATGCGCTCCAAGTAAGCTAAAGCAGAAGGCGGTGTGAAAAAGGCCATTTATGGGTTGTAGCATTAGAGTAAGCACTGCAGACATTGCATCAAAGTGCAGTGAAATATACTGCCCTCCTGTGGTGTAAATGGGATCTTTAATAGCACCACAGCTCCTGCCCTTCAATCAGTCACTGCCAGTCTGTTTCCTCATCTTTCTACATCTTTTTTTGTGTGTCAGGGCCGGAAGCCAGGTTACTTCTCCTTCCTCGATCCTTTCTCTCCAGCTGTCTGGCTCTTTATGCTGCTCGCCTACCTGGCAGTCAGCTGTGTGCTTTTCCTGGCAGCAAGGTCAGTTCATAACATCACACTCTGAAGATTGTCTGCAGCTCAAATTCCAGCTCGATTGCTATTTAGTTTCAAGTGCACATGTCAATCTTCTTTGCCTCATGCAACCAAATCAGGGTTGTGTAACCCATTGGCTTGAATCAAATGACAAGACACAACTGCATTACAACTTGTCATAATTGATTCTACCTTTGTATCTCCACTAGGCTAAGTCCATACGAGTGGTACAACCCTCACCCATGTCTGCGAGAGCGCAGAGACATGCTGGAGAACCAGTACACCCTTGGAAACAGCCTGTGGTTTCCTGTTGGAGGGTTCATGCAGCAAGGATCAGAGATAATGCCCAGAGCCTTGTCCACCAGATGCGTCAGTGGTGTTTGGTAAGTTTCATTGCAGCTCTGTTGCGTTTGTGTGTCTCTCAGTATGTTTTATATCCGCTGCCTCTTTCTTGGAGGTTTGACCTTCCCTTTGTTGAAGGATGTGTGCTGAGATGGAGAGCTGTGTTTTCTGTGCTTTCTGTTCTCTGCAGAGAAGAGAAAAAAAAAACACTTTCTTGATTATTATTTGAAAAGCTTCCAAGGAAGCCAACAGGATTTTTGCCTTCTGACTCTTACCTTCAATCAAATACCCTTTT
>BSAI01000207.1:8366557-8427066 GCA_036245035.1 Adrianichthys oophorus | reverse complement strand
CTGTGTGGGCATATTTATTTTGTCTTGTTTAGTAAATAATTCTGAAAGACTTTCACATGTGACAATATTGACACTGCATATGTGGTTAAAGAACATTTTCTCCTTGCAAGTCTTTCTGAAATACAAGCGTTTTTTGAAACGGAGTGCACAGATCTGTACATAAAAGGAGAAATACCTCATCAGGTGCACAGTCAGCAATCAACCTACTTTCAAAGGCCATGTAAGCCGTTTTTGCTCACACACTCTTGAGAATGTCTGCAGGATCAGCTGGAGATTTTCTGTATAAAGAACATATTCATCAGTGGAAAAGCTCAAGTGACTCCTGGTTGTAAAACACAGGAAGTGTGAGATGATGCTCAAGTTATGCAGTCAAATTCACATTGAGTGTGAGACGAGGCTCCATGCCAGTGGGATATTATGCTTGTTTTGTGTTGACATAACAGTGTTTGATATAGTACCAATGTGCACGAGAACAGCAAAGCGGTTAGTGTATTCACATGTGGGCCCATTCAATTATTTTCTAAAATTTAATACTGTGGAGTTGGCTTGATATACTGTGGAAAATGTCTGCAAAATGTCAAGGCTGCAGTGCATGAGTAAATAAAGCATATCAACCATGTTTAAACAAAGGCAGCTGCACACAGTGCGGCCCTGACTTCATTTTCTGAGTGGATTCGTTCAAATGTTCGTGTGATTTATGTGATTTCTGCATCTCATGTCATAATGTCATTAATCATTATTAATGTACATTTTATTACCTGACAAGGTGCTACTGACCCTCTAAAAAGGTCAATTAGTTAGTAAGAAACATATCTAGGCTGAGAGATGAAGCATCTTCAGGTTCCAACAGGCTTCTTTTGGACTTTTATTACCTTAATGAATGAGACGCACGGTTTCTGTGTGGTAATATGATTTTCTGATGGAAAAGAAAAGCTTTTTTGCCAGATAGAAGAGTTAGAAAATATTGCTTAGAGAGCTAAGTGAACTTAGGCTGTGACGTCATCTGTAGAAAATAACTTACTTCTGGCTCCAACGAATTTAAATCACTTCAGTCATCATATTTTTGCGATACGAACGTCCCCATGTTTTCACCTGAAAATTGTTTTTCCACATTAAGAAAATTTTTTGTGTTTAAACTCTTTTGTGTGTTTATTACTTCGTAACTCGGCTAGTTATCCAGTTAAATCGTTACAACACCCTACCACTTGAACGCAGACTCTGTCAATCAAACTGTCCGATGGGAGACCACATACTTTTATTGAGGGATCTATTTGGTCAGTTTATAACTTGAATAACTTGCACTACAGAAATGATATCATGAAAGAAAATTTGCAAAAGCAAGAACATGTTAAAAAATGTAGCAGAACCAGACTGTTTATTCTGACAAATATAATGACTGAGTGAAAGATGTTAATTTCTCTATAGAAGTCTATGGGATTTTGGCTTCTTGAAGCTGGTGTGTTCTTCCTGTTTGGAACGCCGGCGGGAGGAGTCAGTCAGTCCAGTTCTCTAATAAAGTCAATGCCTCACACGTGTCATTTAAGGCGTATGCATGTCTTAATAACATTCTTTTTAGTTGTTTGTTTTTCTTCTTTAAAGATGTGGACGTTCTTCTCATAAATTCCTTACATGTTATCACTAAATTAAAAGTGAACTAGAGATTGACCACTGATGCAAACCAACTGAAATACTAGCCTGGTGGTGCTCTTTTAGTAACTCACTGACCTTGAAAGACATGTGCTCAGTATTAAATAATTGTCACTAAAAGCTGTGGAGATGAAGAGTGGAAGAGAAGAGGAACAAAATTACTCAGCTGAGTGATATGAGGATTTTATCTCTGAATTAAGTTTGTGGTCAAGATTGTTGAAGTGGACTATCTGAGATGAAGCAGGTTGTTTTTTTATTTAGATTCCTCACATTTGTGAAATAGGTTTTTAATTGTATACTTTTTGGGATTTTGATTGAGAAACCACTTTGCATTTGACAGATGTTTCTTTTTATTAGGTTTCCTGTATAGATTTTTTTCTAATGCACTTTGATATTCAATAAATCTATGTGACAGACCTCCTTCCTGTGTCTCCATCATAGGTGGGCGTTCACTCTCATTATCATCTCCTCTTACACGGCCAATCTAGCGGCCTTTCTGACCGTCCAGAGGATGGAAGTTCCCATTGAGTCTCCAGACGATTTAGCTGACCAGACCAACATCGAGTACGGGACCATTCATGGTGGTAGCACCATGACCTTTTTCATGGTAAAGCCCACAACACATTACACACTGTAATCAACACACTGCTTGTCAACTTAGTTGCTGAAGTTGTTGTGTTTTAATGCTTTATTTGTCTGAGGAGCTTCTTTTTGGTCAGTTGTGGCCGGTTTTGTTATTGCCGGTATTGTGATTGTCTGTGTTTGATTTATAAAAATGCTTCTGGCATCTGAGTCGACATCTGTGTTTGCCATAGTGTGTTTCTGTCTTTTTGTGTAGGTGTGTTAGCCTATGGGCATGTGTGTAGGTGAGGCTTTAAAAAAATGCGTTTACTTTTCTGTGTACATGCATGCAAAGTGGCTACAAGCCAAGTGGCATTTTGATTTTTTCATTTTCTGGTGTTTGTTTGAACTCAGGATACACGGTAAGAAAAGAGCAGGCTGTGTTTGCCTACATAAGCTGGTTTCATTGCCACAGCACATTACCCCATTCAATGCTTAATCCTCACAAACTCATACTTTTACACACAGATGCTACCCTTTCTGCTCTTTTCCTTTCTTCTACCATTTTCAGATACAACGTGTAATTGTGTACTTAAAACACTTAATCCTGTTGGAGCTCGCCATATGTTGTCAAGAGCTCAACGATCCACTGTGTGCTGTTTTACCAGAGTGGATTTTCAGTTCCTTCCCTGTTAATTTGTCAAAAGCATCTGTTTGGTTTAAATCTTCACTCTCGTTTTATGACAGCTGTTTATTTAATTTTTTGAAGCTCAGAGTATCACAGACATTGCAACATTAGCATGTTTTTTTTTCCCTTTCAGAATTCACGTTATCAGACATATCAGCGTATGTGGAACTACATGTACTCTAAGCAGCCCAGTGTGTTTGTGAAAAGCACAGAGGAGGGAATCGCCCGTGTACTCAACTCCAAGTATGCCTTCCTGATGGAGAGCACTATGAATGAGTACCATCGCGGCCTCAACTGTAACCTCACACAGATAGGAGGCCTGCTGGACACCAAGGGCTACGGCATCGGCATGCCACTGGGTAACTATTCAGAAATATTACATTCCCAACTTCATTCCTGTGTATAATAAACCAAATGGACCAACTGAATGGAAATGAAGCATAATTTTTCACACAGATACAGCAGTAGCACTTTCAAGGATCTCTTGTTTTAAACTCTTTACCTCTTCACTGCTAAAATCAAACTATTTTTATTAGAATTAAAAGCAAAAAAGTAATTATAATAATGAAAGATATTGTAAAAATCCAAGTCTGCTGTAAAAACATTTTATTAGTATTAGTATTTTAATTTTATTCCAAAAGACTTTTACAGAGAAAAACAGAAAAATAAACACAATGAAATTTTTAAAAAGTTAAAAAACGTTTTATGTTACTTTTAAAAACTTTCATGGATATCAATTGTGTGAATCGAGGCTTAGTCATAAAATGTTTAAGATTCACAATAATCTATCCTCAAATCACATCAGATGACTCACTTAGACTCTCATCTGCTGTACTTTCAGCTTTCTTCCCTAAAAGGAAGAAAGAGATGAATAACAAGACAAAAATCAGACAAAAAACAAACTCTGTTTTACACAAGAAGACACATTTATACATCTTTTAGGAAACTTCTGAGAGGATTTTCATAAGCGGTGTAAGTATTATTGTACATTAATTTGTTTTCTCAGGCTTCAAACCCAAGAATATTTCATGTCTTTGGGTGGTGATTAGCCTCATCAGGTCTTAAAAGTCACAAAAACTGCTTTTATCTGTTTTTTTCCCTATGTTGAAGAGATTTTTAGACCAGTACCTCTTCATTCAAGATGGTCTTAAACTATCCCATAGTTGTATTTTGTATATCTTTATTTTTCAATGAATCTTGTCTTGAGTTTTTTCTTACATTTGTATTGTGCCTCTAGACAGCCTCAGTTGTAAATTGGCTAAAATAAATGTTTTTTGTCTTTTATTTTTGTTTTTAAAGTTTTATTACACGGTGAATCAGTAAAAACAATCCTGAAAAGGAAGACAGTCATTCACTGCAAAGATATGAGATTTTGTTCTTTTTTGCGATCCTTAATGCAGGACTTTTTGAGGCGCTCAGATGTGAGACTTTCTGTTTGTGATGTCTCAAAAGAATAAGTCTTTGAAGAAATGTGTTCTTTTTTATCTTCTAACAGTTTGTGACAGGATTATTAACAGCTTTTACAACTGCCAGAGGATCCAGTGAACTCCTGGGGAAACAAAGTGGACTCTAAATCTGCCGACAAAAAAAAAGTCAACAGAAAAATTGAACTGTTGTCAAGAATTGTGCAGTATTGCTGAGACTGAACTTTTCCTACAGAGAACATGAGTGACAGGAAGCCACCAGTGAGCTAAAACTTTTAACTTTTACAAAAACAACAAGGCAAAAAAGCACAGCAGGAACGACAAACAGCTGCGTGTGATCTGCTTTTTCTTTTTTTAAAGAAACCTGTTTGGGGCTGAGTTGTGCAATTAGTTCTGAAAAAGTTTGTATTGATTTTCTTCTTCAAAGAGCGTGGGATTTGTAGGTGTTTATTCTGTAAGTAATGACCATGGAAGCAATTGTTGTTCTACACACACACAGCACTTGTGCACTATCCTTTTCTTTATGTGTAGCACACAGGGAGAGCTCTTTAAATCACAGAGAACTCTTCTCAGGAAGAGTTCAGTCGTTGCTTGACAGTCTGTCATTGATCGGTTGAGTGGAAGAATGAAGAGCTGGAGCTGACATAAACAAGGAGATATAAGACGAAGGGAAGAAACATATTATGCTTTAAAGCTAAAAAGAGTCAAGAAAACATTACCAT
This sequence comes from Adrianichthys oophorus, assembly GCA_036245035.1. Taxonomy (NCBI): domain Eukaryota; kingdom Metazoa; phylum Chordata; class Actinopteri; order Beloniformes; family Adrianichthyidae; genus Adrianichthys; species Adrianichthys oophorus. Next base: position 8,422,024 of record BSAI01000207.1, on the reverse strand, counting down.
TCTCTAGTCCTGTAGGTGTATCACTTTTTGCAAACAGGAGTCATTGATTCTTTTTTTGAGGAAAGCCATCCTTTTCTTTTTAACTTTAGTTTCAATACAGAAAATAGTGTATGACATGACACCACACTTCATTTTGCTTAAAAAGTTTACATCATGTATATTTTACTGCTCAAACCAAATGACTCCTCTTTCAAAAACTGTAGCAAGCTTAGTTTCCTTTTGATCCAGAATTCCTGTTATTCCTATTAATTCATAGAAAAGCTGTCAATGATTTTCCTAGACCAGGCATCTGCAACCTTTAACGCTAGAAGAGCAATAACTTAAAGAAATTAACCAAAAATAACCTAACTTATTTTTTATTCAAATGTTTTCTTTTTTTTTTCAAAGCCAAAGAGTTACATTGGAGATACAGAAGATTTCAGAGTCTTAGCTTGCAGACCGGCTGCACGGTGGCGCAGTGGTTAGCGCTCCTGCCTCACAGCAAGAAGGTTCCCGGTTCAAGTCCTGGCTGGGTGACCTTTCTGTGTGGAGTTTGCATGTTCTCCCCGTGCATGCGTGGGTTTTCTCCGGGTACTCCGGCTTCCTCCCACCGTCCAAAAACATGCTTCATAGGTTAATTGGTTACTCTAAATTGTCCCTAGGTGTGGATGTGAGTGTGCATGGGTGTGTGATTGTGACCCCTGCGACAGACTGGCGACCAGTCCAGGGGTGTACCCTGCCTTCGCCCATGAGTGGCCGGGTTAGGCTCCGGTGACCCCGTGACCCCGAAAGGGATAAAGCGGATTGGAAAATGAATGAATGAATGAGCTTGCAGACCCCTGTCCTAGACTGTGTTGACATTCTTCATATGATCTCAATACTTGCATTTAACTATGAGAAACCACATTAAATAGTGTGTGTTCATTCTTTATTAGTCCTTTGCTCTGCTCTTGAAAATTTCCTTCATGACAATGTTGATTTGTGCATAAGCAGCAGGTGTACGCTGTCTGCTTCTGCTTGTAATCTTGTCGTTTATCTCTCTAATCCCCTCTTTCTATTCACCACAAGATCACTTGTATCTACTTCAAAGCCATAACAGCACTTCTTTCTCTTTTTTGTCTGCATCCTGCCCTCTCACTATCCCCCATGTCCCCCCCTGACTCTTCTGAAAAAGCCTCTCTTGAGCTGCACCTTGTCCACCACTGGCTCTTATCTTGCTTCCCTGTCATCTGCCAGGATCTCCATTCAGAGATGAGATCACTCTGGCCATCCTCCAGCTGCAGGAGAATAACAGACTGGAGATACTGAAGAGGAGGTGGTGGGAGGGAAGCCAATGTCCCAAAGAGGAGGACCACCGTGCCAAGGGTGAGTTGACTGCATCTGGCCGTCTCCTCTTCCTCCTCCACTCTAACGTTCCTAGTAATGGTTTCCTCACTCACTGCTGTAATGCAGCTAATGTCTAATGCCTAACCCTGTGTCCCTCTAAAGGGTGTTTAGCTCACTCCACTTTCCCAAATGTATTAGGCTGGTCTCTGACGTTATGTAATGAGAATTTCATTACTGGGAGTGTGTTTATTCATGTGCTAAATGCATAAATGGGTGTTTATTCTCGACTCTTGTATGAAAAAAACTAAAACTTTAGAATTCACCAATGATGGTGTTGTATGAAAATCTCTTAAAAGCTTGAACTCCAAAATATTACTGTGATTTGAGCTTAGAAATTCACGATATCTTTTATAAAGAGCATATTGAGATACCTTTAAAAAATTGTAAATGTGATTGAACTAACTTTAGAAGAACACAATCATTTACAGCTGTATATTTTACTTATTTTTTCTAAGAAAATTATCAGACCAATTTACTCTATATTTGTTTTTTCTTAGTATTTCAAAAATACAATGGAAAAAAATGTAATTCATCTATTAGTAGTTAATGTCTCTTTCTAAATAAATAAATAAACATGTGATCCCTAATTCAGGACCATGGACAGCGCTCAAGTTTGCTGTAGTGAAAGGCTGGTTTAAACTAAAGAGGCTCGGATGCCGGGCTGTGAAAAACTTCAAATGTTTAATGAGCCAAACAATAGTTCTTAAACATAGTGAAGACATAAGTTTCATTAGGATAATGACTACTACACCCACCACTGTAATAACTCTGGAGATGTGGTCTTCGTGTGCTGACGTGTCTCATGTTCTCTGCTCTCAGGTCTGGGAATGGAGAACATTGGGGGCATTTTTGTGGTGCTGATCTGTGGCCTCATCATCGCCGTATTTGTGGCCATCATGGAGTTTGTGTGGTCGACTCGCCGGTCAGCGGAGACTGATGAGGTATGCCCCCATACCTGCCCTCGCCGACCCCACAGACACACCCCAGTAGGTTCCCATGGCATCCCGCCAACCCTTTTCTATTATGTTACTCTGCCATGTGTGTTTGAGTGACAGAATAGGCAGATTTTCTTTCAGCTTCTGTGTCTGTATGTGTTTGTGTGTCCCCTAACATTCGAGGCCCTGACTGTTTATTGTGATGAGAAGCATTTTCAAGTATGTGACTCTGACTGTCTAAGAGTAGAAGTAAAATGATCTGACTGCATGCTCTTCCTGTTTTGTTGCCTTCAAGTGTTCAGTGTTTAATAGCATGGCAGCAGATGTTTGTGAGCTGTTCATAGGGGTGTAACGATTAGTTTTAACATTGATTCGATTCATATCATAATTTGCGGCTGATCATACAATTTATATTGGTTCATTTTTAACAATCCGATTCACTGACCTAAAATCGATCCAGTACATCTTTAGCCAAATCTTTCAGGATAATCAAGTGTAAATTAAATATGTGTACAACAACCAATCAAACAAGAATTAATAGCAAATCCATTCACATTTTAATTTCATAGAGTGCAGCACACTGTTGTTTTCTTCATAAAAACAATACAAAAAGAACATTATTAGAACATTCTACCACACTGTATGGTCACATGTCTTTGTAAAGTTGAAAGTGTTTTCACACATTGGACTGTAATGATGGTTGATCATTTTTTGCCGCTGTCAAAATTGTGTTGTTCTTTGTGATGACACTTGGTCATGTTCACACTATAGTAAAATAAACCTTCCATCGCTCAATCCAGATGGTATTTGGCTAAATTGATATAGTCGATTCATCTCATTTCAAAACGATTTTTTAATGATATAGGGTGATTTGATTGTTATCTGCCTCAAACAGATTAATCTGGCTGGATCGTAGGAAATCTAAATCGATTCGTCGATTAAGTCGATAATTCGTTACACCCCTAGCTAGTCATGATAGACTGGATAAGCAATATTGAGAGATGCCAATATTTGCTTGCATAAAAATATAGTGATATTTTTCCCTGGCATTAAATGTCATGATGTATCTTCTTTTACATGCCTCACATGTATGCTGGTATTCTTCGTTCCCATTACTGGATTACTCCTCACCCATGTCACTGTGCGTCTCCCTTTCTCTCTCCAACACACGCACACTTCATCATCAGTGTTTGTTCTCCAATAACGAGTACTGTTTCTGTTTATGTGAGCACATGACTTTTGATCATGATTTCAAAGATGGTGTTTGTCTGTAGCAGACATGTGGTTGTTTGTCATGTGTTCGAAAAACAGTAGTCATGTTGTTGGAGCAATGAAAGAGACTAATGGTGTGTGTGACTGTTTGTGCACATGACTGAGTTTGAGTGAGGGCTTTTATATGTGTGCAGGCCTGCCTGTCTGTTTATAGCACCATAATGAAGTGCACATAAACTAAACAGCATTTTGGTGTTCTTTGTGTTTAGATTATAATAACTCTCTTTGCTCCTTGGATATCTTCTCATCTCTATCCATCTCCTCATCATTCCCACCGTGGCTTAATTTCTGTTTCAAATCTTCTGCAACTTCTTTTGTTCCATCAATGTGTCTGTTCTTTCTGTTTTGGTGCCGCCTACTTCTTTTGCTTTTTTCTTTTCATTCTTCTGTTGCTTTCTCTCCGCTCTTTTTACGTTTACACTGCCCTGTTGTGCTGCCTGCCTACTTTGTGTCTGTGGCTTCTCCTCTACCTTTGCCTCCTTTTCCTTTTCTTTCCCCCTCGTCTTTTCCTCCCCACCCTTCCCTCCTTCTTCACTTTAGGTGTCTGTCTGTCAGGAAATGATCACAGAGCTGCGAAACGTCGTCTCCTGTAAAAAGAATTCCCGTATGCGCCGCCGGCGGCCTCTGAGCAGCTCAGCAGCGTTGCTCCATCCCACCCGTATCGCTCTGGGAGCCCCCCGACCCTTGCGTTTGGTCCGGGAGATGCGGCTCAGCAACGGGAAGCTGTATAGCGGAGCTGGCCCTCTGACGGGAGGATCGGGAGGGGCAGGGACAGATCTGGGGCCTGGACCACAACGGATCCTTGATGATCTACTAGGTGCCAACACCACCCCGCCTCCACCTGCCCCCACCCCAGTGTTGCTGCCCAGCCGCAGCTGCACCCATGTGCGGATCTGCCAGGAATGTAGAAGGATTCAGAGTTTGCGGCCAGGCAGCAGTATAGGGTCAACATCAACAAGAATACCACCTTCATCTGCCCCCTTACCCCGGCTACCTCCACCTCCACTCCCATCCTCATCCAACACGGACAGTGAGGGTGGAGGGGGGCCAAGCCCCAGGCGACGGCATCACAGCCCTCCACTTCATACTCCTCAGCCCATTCCCCCTCCACAGAGCAGCGCCAACACAGACCTGCTGGGGGACCAGGACTGAATGTAAAAGAGGCTGGGGGGGAGGAGATGAGTGATGTCACTGTGGGGCACTGTGCTGCTATAAAACCTCTATTTCCACAGAGTTATTAACGTTTTTCAAAGAGGTGAAAAACATGAATAACTGTAGGATATGAATACACAGGACAGGGCCATTTCTGCTGTTGATCAGAGGTGTGCAGATCCAGAACTCACTTGGATGGTCTGCAGTTAACCCTCTGAGAGCATCTCTGAGGAATAGTTCAGTTTGAACAAACTGGAGTGGAATTGCACATGACCAAAGGATGTTGTCCTTTGGCTTTTTACTGCTGTCTGACTTCACTTTCAGACTTGAATGCGCCGGTTTTCTTCCACTGACACTTCCTGGAAGCCAACTGGCCCTTTGGTAAGAAGAATTTATCTTGCTGGACGACATACTATGTTTGTATGTGATTAAAAAAAACAGCAGCTAAAAAGACTTCCAGAGAATTATTTCCTGTTGTTTGATTTATTTTGTTGTCCTTGGTTTGTTACTATTGTTAAGTGGGAAATAAATACAGATTATGTGTGATATTATGGTGGATTATATCATGACTACAGCTCATTGTGTTCAGGAGTTTTGTGTCCCTCCCCCTGCCCCATAGCGGCTGTGACAGAATCAGGGAAATTTGATTAAGTGACAGTAAAGTTCATATTGTTGAAAGAAGAAGCTGGCTATAACATTTGTGTGCCTTGTAATTCTGCGTCAAACTTCTAAAATAAGAAGCATGTTCTCTGCTGCAGCACCCTTCTAACAATGTTAGATAACCAGAAAGCCACAAAAAAGGAAGGCAGAACTACTGTAGCAATAAAAATGTAAAATGAATGACCCTCGTTATCCAGAGTAAGGCTCGTCAAGCCTTTCTGCTCTTTTTTTTCTCTTCTGTTCGCACAGTGAAAGCAAAAAAGAGAAACTGAGTGAGCCAGAGGGGCAAGAAGGCGAAGAACTGAGAGAAGATGGAAAGAGCCAGTGAATTTGAATGAGAAATCCTAGCCTGAACTATTTCCATTATTAGATCTGTCCTGATCTGTTAATTCTGGGCATCTTTAAAGGGCCCTCATGCGCCAAAAGGCTGAAGCTATTGCCCCCCCTCCAATGCTCACCAGTTACCAGACTGATCTGGCTGTCCACAGAGCTAACTCCAGTCAGAATGAAAGGGAAACACAGCCTAGTCAATGCTGTCTGAAGTTTTTGATCGTTTATTTATTATCCTTACTGTCTTGGGATTCATTCAAGAAAAGGATGGATGACGGTGCTGAGTAAAAAGATCCTAGAACAAATGGCCCTTTTTTTTCACCTTGGCTGCAAAGGAAATGTCAGTTTAATTATGTTTCTACTTTGCTGCTCAACTGTGTTTTAAAATCCAGCCGACACTATGTGGAATTTATAAAACATACATCAACGAGCTGCAGCAATAAATCCTACTGCCTGATACTGTTTACTGCAGAATACCTTTTATCCAGCAAGGCAGTTGGATGGGAGCGTTCAGAGACGTCTGGTACAGAGATGGTTGCAGGTCTTTTGGTGTTTGCATTCAAAAAGGGGTTTCTGTGGATCCAATATTTCACACTGCATAGTTTACATGCTTGATTAGTTTTAGGTTTGGGAGCCTGTGTCAATGCCTCACTCTTGTTTTTGTGCCCTTCAAGCGGTTCCTAAAGAGATTCTACAATGCACAAGGGTGCAGTTTCCAGCTTGAGGTGTATTTGCTGTGACAGAATGCCATTACCAAAGCAGGAGTGCTTCTTATTCAACAATTTTCCTGGAACATCACAAAATAGTATCCACTTTAATGGATCAGACCAATCTTTCCTGACAGAAAATTGTTATGTAAAGACCAGTACTCTTTGGTGCTGCTAATGTTATGTCACTGATTTTTCAAAGGGTACGAAAACTTTAGATGCTGTCCTCCATCCTCAAGCGACCACCGTTTCCACGCCACATGCCCAATGAGCATCTTCTTCATTTTATCATTGTGAAACATTGATCCCGAGAAAAATAATAAATCTAGTAGCCAATACATTTTTAATAACATGCCAGATGCACTTTTAAAGTCAAAGCTTGTGATATCTGCAGTTCATTTTAAATTAGTCCCACATACACCCTCCATTTCTGTAAGACTTATCTGTGCCTGAAAATAGTCCCTTTCAATATATTAAAATATTACCATGTCTTAATATCTGCTGAAATTTGATGTACCAGCTGTTTTAATTTCATCTTTTTAAATGGAATTACACTTTTGTCTGATTTAAAGAAGTGCTGTCAGTGATAACATCTTTCCTCTTTCAATATTAGCTTCTGAGCCGCTTAATCATCTCATTCATGCAAATGCAGTTTGCTGCTCTTTTTGTCTGTGAATAAGTGAAACTGATCACTTTGATGTTTGTTGAAATTTGATAATTACATAGATACAGTTAAGAAACCAGCAGCTTTTAAAAAGCGGTTTGCCCGTGCGGCGTCTTTCAAAAAACTCATTATCTTAAAATTCATGCACTTGCATGCACTTGATATCCACTCCTACTTATTTTTTTATAAAGGTTATAAAAGCTTCTGAGTTTGGATGGAATGATTCAGAAAAAAAGAACTTGCATTAGAGGTCAAAAAAGTATCAGATCAAATCGTGACAAGTGTGGAAATGGGACCCGAACCCCTTACATGGCGTGTAGCCAATAAGTTGAGTGGTCTGTACGCAGAATCGTGCAGTCTTTATAAAAATGAGCAGGGAAAAAACACAGATGTGCAGATGGAACATCTGTAGTCTGCTTTTTTTTTTTGTTTAAACAGAGGCTTAAAGCGATGCATGAGCCAGCTATCAGCTTAGTCAGCAGTCAGAGATCAGTCAGCAAGATCTCAGAATACTCCAAGTCACATTTACAGCATCTTCTAGCCCTGCAGAGAGTCATCCAAATGTTAGCTGCAGTGCTGTCAAATGACAACCTGGTCAATAAAAAAAACAGACAACTCTAACCTTTCTGCTGATTGTGTTTTTGTCAAATTGCCTTCCTCATCTCATTAACATTTTGTACCCATGATTTTTTTTCGTGGATAATTTTACCACCCAGCAGGTGGCAGTCTAGACTAGTGTGCATGCTGCCTGTCAAATTGCTGCTGAGTTCCGTTCAATATCACTGCAGGTTGGTGACTCATTGCTGCTGGAGCCTGTTTGTCATTAAGTTTCCTAAGTATTCACATTTGAGAAATGCTTCTCAGAGAAGCTACTCCCCTTCAAAAATACATTTTGTTTTGGAAGTAGAGAATTCCAGGTTACCTTCAAGTAAAAGCCTCCTCTCAGGAAATCCCTGATTTAGTTCAGGGTGCTGCCTTTTCTGTTTTTCTGAACTGTATCATTTCAGCACTTCTCCTTTCACCAGCCAGCACACAAAGACAATGTGAAGTGAGCAGCAAAGCTAGTGGCTCAGAGAAAGCTATGATAACAACAATACCACTGTATTGTTGAGTTTATTGTGCATTTTGCAGCGAAGCGTATTTGTTGACACCTTTGTGCAGCAGATAATGAGTGAAAGCATTGTTTGCACATGTTTGGCTTTTTGTCTGGATATCAGACCGGCTGCATTTGAAGCTTCTCTCTCTGTTTCTGTTTACTTCTCTCTTTTTGTTCAGGATGCTGAGGAGACAACAACACAAGCCTGTTTCCAAAGCACAGAGGTGCACAAACAAAAGCTGACTTATCAATCATATCTCTATCCCTGAATGTTTTAGTGAGCAAACTCTGAAAGCTTAACGGTTTTTGTGTGCGCGGTGTCTTTAACACTTCGTTATGTAAATTCCTCAAATCCTCTGTGGCATAAAGACACATATTAAAAGGGATGTCTGCTGCTTTAGGCCACATGTTCAAAGTGCTTAAGAGTGACAAAATGTTAATGATGAGAAGCAGGAGAAGAAACCCCCCAAAAGGCAAAACATTGTTTGTTTTACCCTGTGAGGGAAGGGGACGGTCACAATACGACTGAAGTTGAGTGTCTGATCTGTTATTCAACCAAGCAAACACATCGAATTCCTTTTGTTATTTTCTTTATTATATTTTCATCTTTCTATGATAGTGCTAAATGGATTGTTTATCTTGATAAATAATGTAATGAAATTGTTATTGTTGCTATTAAAGAGCTGAAGGCTCTGCTGTGTGCTTGTGGGTGAAAGGTTGGAGAAGGGGGTGTTGGGATGAAGTTAAACTGAAGATCTTCAGAGAGGACAACCTGTTTGAGTCTGAAGACGCACAAAGTTCTTTTTTTAATAAAAACTTGAACATTGTGTCAATGTTTTGGTGAATACACGGTTATTTCTGTTTATGTTTAAGCTCATAATCACATGAAATCACAATGAACTTTTTCAAGTTTTATGTTTTTTTTTATCTGGATAATTGTAGTTCCTTATAGTATTACTGGCAGGACCAATCTAAGCATCAATAACTTTAAGCATTTGTTTTCTCTAAAGTGTAGTTTGCCTCTTTGTTTCATTTGTTCATTTATGTTCAGTTATTCAAAGATCTCACCACAGCATTTTAAGGTTGAGAGCTCCTGACTGGAGTTCAGCTCGAACCTTTTTTTTTTCTTTTTTACATTGGTTTTGATCATCATTTAGTTTCAATCAAACATTAACTCTCAAACATATTTGGCAAAACATTATTGAATTCTTAAAGAAAATATGACTTTTGGGTGTTCAGATTGTGTTGCTGTAAATTAGGTCCCTGTCATCATCATTAGACTTCTATGTCTAAGGCTGTTTTCAGACTGGACACACTTGGTTCGCTTAATGTTAACCGAAATTTTTGTCTAAATTTACCCAAGTGAAGTCTGGTCTGGGACCAGGAACTGCTCTCTGACCCATTTTTGAGGCGGTAGGAATGAAGGAACTGATGAGCCGCTGACAAACGTGCCGCAATGATGAGACACAGCAACTCATTGAAATATGGTCGAATTATGATGAATGCAGGCTCATTAAAACAACTTTTAATGTGATACACATTGCTTCTCACACTGTTTTCCAGACGATTCGTGTGTCATAAACACTTATCAGCGTACCTTCAGAGCTGTTGTCTCGCCAGTACCCGCCTTGCAGCATGCCTCTGCTGCACCAAAGTAGCAAAAAAAGTGTTGTATCTGACATTGATTCAGTCATTCGAATTTTGTCAGCAAAATATAAAGTTTGAATAAGTGAACTATCCCAACAAGGATTACAAAACTTCGGACTTCCATTATTCTTTCTCTTGTTGCTTTGCCCTGCCCTCGTAATTCCTGGCCAATGACTGAAGAAATCTTTAGTCACATGATTTTGTTTACAGGCTTTTGTTCAAAATGGAAATGTCTGTTTTGATGGCAGTCTGAACACTGACCAAATGCAAGGTTCAAGACTCGATCCGGACCAAATTAAGTGGACTTGGTCCGGACCAACTGACTTTTCCAGTCCAAATACACCCTGAGAGATTAACTTTCTGGAAATTAGCAAATAGGTGAGACAAACCAGCCTGACAGTCTTTAACTGTTACAGTTACCAGTTACAACATGGCTAGTAAGACTATTGTGAGGATATGTGTCACGTCCAAATACTTTCACTACACACTTCTTAGTGCTCTAAAGTGTTTGCCAATGCATGAGCTGCCCAAATCTACAATTCTAAAATCCAGAAGTCTCTGTGAAAAACCAGTGTGCATTGATGCCCTCTAGATTGTCAAACGTAGACCACAATACATTGATTTTTCATGTGAAAAAAATGGTTTTAATTCATTTTTTTTAAATCATCCAAGTTTTCATCTTCAGAACACAGTGGAGTATAAAAAGCCTTCATAAAATGTTCAAATTTATTTTGTTTTTACTTTTGTAAATCAGTAACGTCGTATTTTCTGACTCAAAAAAAGTAGTGAGCATGGTGTCCAAATTGTTTTTCGAATCCAGGGCACTAGATAGTCAAGCACTATGTAGTTTTCTTTAGTAGTTAGGGAGTAGGGAGGGAATTTGGTCAAAGCCCTGCAGTTTGCTCTCACACTTATCAGTTGTTATACTCTTTTAGCACTGAACTTTAGCAATAATGTTTTTTTTAACTACTGTAATTAACCATCTGCGAAATTTCTGCAGACTCTGAAGTGGAGGAAAGCATCCTTGTGCAGATATGCAACACCTTTCAGTCGTGAAGTGCTTACACACAACATAAAACGAAAAACGACTGCACCGTTATGCAATACTTTACGTTATTATTTACATTAAAACAACAACAACATAGTGATAAAAAAATATTTTTAAAACTCAGACTGTAAGTATATGTATTTTTAATGGTCTTATACTTGAGTGAAATAGGTCTGACTGGTTAACTGGTTATAAAACATCTCGTGGTTGCATAAAGAACTGTGATCGGCTTCAATTACTTACATTTTTAAACAATTGCTTTAATCCAGAAACATAAGTTTTTAACAACTTTTCTGAAACAAATCTGTTCTCAGTAACTCCATTGATTTTGAATCCAAGGGAATTGCTCAAAACCTTCCAGCTACCAGTTGTTAAACTCGCCTGCTCGTCTTGATTGAAACGCTCTTGGCTTTTTTAAACTTGAAGCTATACATTGTTCTTTTTTTTTTTTTTTTTTTTTAGATATTCAACTTTTATAACTAGCATTTTTAAACTTGTTCGGCGACCTTGAGTTCTGAGAAAGGCGTCTAATAAATAAAATTAATTATTAATATCATTAGTTATCTTGAAGCAACTTTTCGATTTTAGACAGTGTGTGTTTTTTGTTTTTTTTCCATTAACTTGGATAGAAATTCATGAAGTTGTATGAAAATTTAGCAGATAACATTTAACATAAAAATATGTATCTCGAGGTGATATTTTTTTATTTTTTTATTTTTTTTTTTTTTTCCAGAGGATTAACTAACAAATGTATTGATAGGACATTTTAATATAAGTTTATCTTGGAAATAAAAAAAACCTTAAAAAAAGTTGTGTATAAAAATCACATTTTCTTTCCTCATCATTCCCAGCACAGAACTGTGAGACTGCAAACAGGAAGATTTTAGATGCATTTCTCTTTGATGGCTTCAGGAAAGAGGAACCTTCTACTTCAGCTTTGCTTTATGTAACATTATATTTTAGTTCCTTCCTAAAAATGCTTTTACTGTGGTGCTGTTTGTCTGGTTTGGGTTCATTTTAAATTGATGTACAGGAAGAAAGATTGCATTTACTGGCAAACTGTCAAAAAATTGTAAAGAATGAGTCTTTGTGAGGGCTGCACGGTGGCGCAGTGGTTAGCGCTCCTGCCTGACAGCAAGAAGGTTCCCGGTTCAAGTCCTGGCTGGGTGACCTTTCTGTGTGGAGTTTGCATGTTCTCCCCGTGCATGTGTGGGTTTTCTCTGGGTACTCCGGCTTCCTCCCACCGTCCAAAAACATGCTTCATAGGTTAATTGGTTACTCAAAATTGTCCCTAGGTGTGGATGTGAGTGTGCATGGGTGTGTGATTGTGGCCCCTGCGACAGACTGGCGACCAGTGCAGGGGTGTACCCTGCCTTCGCCCATGAGTAGCCGGGTTAGGCTCCGGCAACCCCGTGACCCCGAAAGGGATAAAGCGAATTGGAAAATGAATGAATGAGTCTTTGTGAAAGATCTGACACACTGATAGCTTTTAGGAGGAGAATTTAACCACTATGCTATTTGGACTGGTAAAAGGAGATCCTCCATAACACGGTTAAAGGTGTTTTATCTCTTAGTGGGAAAAATATCACAAGTGCTTTCAGGTATCTTCAATTAGTTACAATAGTTTTGTTAGTCTATGTTGTCAGATAAAGGAGTAACATCTCAGTGTGTGGACCTGGGTCCAGGGTGTACCCTGCCTTCGCTCACGAGTGTCCGGTTTAGGCTCTTGCAGCCCCGTGACCCCGAAAGGGACAAAACGGGTTCAGAAAATGGATGGATGGATCTCAGTGTGGGCCAAAAATTATATTTATTTACCAAAAAGTCATGCTCAGCCTAGATGATCGTATTTAGTTATCATAGATCTTGATGTAAAATGTAAAACTGTCGCTAATTTAGGATAAGAGATAACTTTGCCAATTTATGTGCAATCAACTTCGTTTGTCTGGGTTTTTTTACTAATGGAAACCAGAAGTAATAAAATTGAAATGAAAAGTCAGCAAACTAAAGAAAACAATGTGACTGAAACAACAGAAACTCTCCCAGAATGGAGGACAAATTATTTCCTTCTTCTAATTTAATTTCAATTTGAAATTCATGTCAGACTATGAAATCCAGTTGTGAGATTACATGTTGGCTTTTCATCAGCCCAGCCCAATGAGACACTTCATTCTGACGGGATTTCTCATCTTGGAGTGATTATCCCAAAAAAACATTTTCTATTTTGGGAAAAACAATACAAAACAAGTGGGCTGCACAGTGGCGCAGTGGTTAGCGCTCCTGCCTCACAGCAAGAAGGTTCCGGGTTCAAGTCCTGGCTTGGGGACCTTTCTGTGTGGAGTTTGCATGTTCTCCCCGTGCATGCGTGGGTTTTCTCTGGGTACTCCAGCTTCCTCCCACCGTCCAAAAACATGCTTCATAGGTTAATTGGTTACTCTAAATTGTCCCTAGGTGTGAGTGTGCATGGGTGTGTGATTGTGGCCCCTGTGACAGACTGGCGACCAGTCCAGGGGTGTACCCTGCCTTCGCCCATGAGTAGCCGGGTTAGGCTCCGGCAACCCTGTGACCCCGAAAGGGATCAAGCGGCTTGGAAAATGAATGAATGAATGAATACAAAACAATGCATTTTGAGGATACAACTCCTTGAAATGTATTATTATTAAATTATGCATTTCTTATTTCAGCATTTACTGATTGTGTTTTTTCTTCTGGGGAAATCAGCCAAACCGGCAGTTAAAAGTATGTTGAATTTCATCTTCATCTTTCTGAAGGAGATCTCTCTAAAACTGAGACACAATGTGATATTTTGTTGTTTGGGTGAACTGGCACTGCAGGGTTACGTCGTGTCCCAGTGTGTACTCGCTTCAAGCTGGGTTTTCACTTCAGATGCTGCAGAAGGCACCTGCAGATAAACACAGTGTCAGAAAGAAAGAAAATAGATGCAAGTGCCTAAGAAGTCTACTAATTACTTGAATAATCTTTTTCCCCCCTGAAGGCACAAGCAGTGCAACTCATACTTTCATGTAGCAGGAAAACAGCGCAGGCTTTAAATTACAGCTAAACTGTGCAAGCATTACATTTTGTATTGAGAGAGTTTCTAAACTAGTCAAGTAGATTGCTGCAAGCAGATTAGAAGTGTACAATTTCCAAAGTGACAGTAAGTTATACCTTTCTGGCACAGATGTGAAAGAAATTGAGATTTGAAATGAAAAATCAGTTTAAAAGCTTTTATTATGTACCGTGGAGGAAATAAGTATTTGACCCCTTGCTGATTTTGTAGTCTCTAAAAAAGAATGTCAGTCTGTCAATCAATTGAACATTGAGAGATGGAAATCAAAGAAAATAAAGAAATTGACTTTAAAGGATTTAAATTTCTTCTTAAACCATTCCTTGATTGCCTTGGCTGTACGTTGAATGCCATTACCCTGTTGGAACCCCCATTCACCACCCATTTTAAGCCTCCTGGCTTAAGGAGGGAAGGAGGTTCTCGCTCAGGATTTGACAGTACATAACTCTGTTCATCCTCCCATCCTCACAGATTTGTGCCCTGTAGAAAAAAAAATATCACAAAGCATAATATTTTCACCTCCGTGCTTGACAGCAGGGATGGTGTTCTTGGGGGGTCATAGGCAGCATTTCTCTTCCTCCAAACACAACGGGTTGAGTTGATGCCAAAGAGCTCTGTTTTGGTCTCATCTGATCACAGCACCTTCTCCCAATCACTTTCTAAATCATGAAGGTGTTCATTAGCCAACTTTCAGCACATGTGCCGTCTTAAACAGAGCTACTTTGCAAGCACTGGAAGATGTTAAACCATTGTTGCATAAAGTATTACCAACAGTTTTCTCGGTGACTGTGATCCCAACTGTTTTAAAATCATCAAATAACTCCTGCTTGGTTTTTTTTTTTTGGCCGATTTCTCACCGTTTTCATGATTATGGAAACCCCACCAGGTGAGATTTTGTTTGGAGCCCCAGAGCTGTAGGTGGATTGATGGCCATCTTCTTGTATTTTGGCACAATGGCGCCAACAGTTGTCACCTTAACCCCCAGCTTCTTAGTGTTGGTTTTGTAGCTCATTCCATTCTTGTGCAGGTCTATATCCTCCTGTAAATTCTCTGAAAGTTCCTTAGTCTTTCCCATGTTAGAGAGTCTGACTGATTCTGTGGACAGGTGTCTTTTATACAAAAAAATGAGTTCCGGTGGCAGGTTGATTCGGAGAATCTAACTCGTCTGTGTGAACCTGAGCTCTTAAAAGAAGGATCAAAATCGTATATCAGTCAGTGAAGCTCAGTGTGCTTGTGGAAGAGTGTCTGCCCTGAAACTGGAGAGTCAAGAGTTCAAGTCCAGGGCAAGTCATACCAAAGACTCTAAAAACGGGACCCAATGCCTCCCTGCTTGACACTCAGCATTAAGGGGTTGGATTGGGGGTCAAACCACCAAATGTTCCTGAGTGTGGCTGTGACAGCAGCTCACTGCTCCCCCAGGGGAAGGGTCAAATGTGGAGAACAAATTACACACACCTAGATGTGTGACAAGTGATGGGACTTTAAATGTAAAGTCATTCTTTAAAGTTGTTTTCTTTGTGATTTTCTATCACTCATTGTTCAAATGAACCAACTATTAGGATGACAGACTTGTAATGGAGAAAAACTTACAGTATACTCGATCATGTTACACAAAAAAATAGAAAATAAAAGGAATACTAGATGAAGCACTAGCTTGTTTTCAAGTTAAATTCAATGTGGTTATGTTAACTTACTTTATTGATTAGTTTATGAGGTGCAGCCAAAAATATTGTACTTTCACAATAGCGACAAACAGACAGTGACTTCCTCATGCCCAAGACTGGTACAATGATCAGACTTAAACTGGCTCTGCTTTAATAACCACTGCAGCCTGTGATTGCGCAGACACACACAAAGCTTTTTTTGGGAACAGAAGAGCAGAATTGCTTTAAAGAAACCTTCTCAGAAATGAACAAATCACAAATTTATCAAAAAAGGAAAACAAATTCATTGCAGAAATGCCACATATATATATATTGTATTTCATTAAAATATGCAAGACTCCACTTATCACTTATAAAGAACAGAATAAGAGAGGAAGCCTCTTTTAGTGTTGTCCACCAGACAAGCGGACTGTCCACACAAGGTAACTGCTGGCACAAGACAGGTTTGAGTTTAAAATACATTCTCTGACTTGAATGTTTTAAAAAAATGACAGCAGGACTGCATATTGAAACCACAGTTTCTCTAATATTGCAATGAGACTTGGAAAGTAAAAAAAAAAAAACATAAAAAAAGTATTCGAATGAATTATGTTGAAGTTGTCATTGTGATCCTCCTGTCAATTTCTTTCAAACTTTCACCTTTTTAAAACTCGATGAAACATTTTAAATAAATACAACTTTTATGGTAAGAAAAAAGATCATAAAGCACTTATCTTGTCTGAGTTCCTGTGCTTTATCGTTTGGGGAGAACATTTTTTCTCTGTTGTGGAAATCTTTGCACTTTTCCTTTGTGTCACTGCTCGTGACAAAAAAAACAAAACAAAAAAAAAAACAACAAAAAAAGCCGCCTTTTTAACCAGTTCCTTTAAACAGCCTCATCTCATCTTTTTCTGTTTCCTCCCCCTCAAAAATAAAATGAGCGAGCAAAAGATTTATGTCTGTGGAAATATTTACTATAGCCGCAGCAACAACAGGAGAAACCTTACATACAACCTATTTTAACAAGTCTAACAAGCAAAAAAAAAATGTACATTTTTAAAAATGTATTAATATAATTGACTTAAATGGAAAATTACATAATATTGTACCACAAATCAAGTACTCCTAAGCAGAAAATAATCTTGCCTTGAATCAATTTCACACTTATAGAGCACAGCAGTACGTTTGACACATCTGTTTCCTTCAGTTCAACAGCTCACATTCACAGCATCACTTCATCAGGAAACGCCGTCTGTACAGCAGCGAGTGGTTGGTGTTAACTATTGCCCAAAAGTTGCAGGTTGCAGAAATTGCAACTTTGTAAGCCATTTGTCACCTTTTCAAACAACTTCAGATTTTAACACATCCTGTTTGCACAAGAACAGGCTGAGTAAGAACAGCGAACAAGAAAAGAGGAGGAATTTGCATAAACTGATGTGGTTTTTTTTAACTTAAAAACACATTCAGGGAATTTCAAAAAACAAAATGTAATTTCAACAAAAAGTAAAACTGAAAATACTGAAACTATTTTGACTTGAGGCTTGACACCGAAATTAGGTTTTATTTTGTTTGTTTTGTTGGTTAACTTATTTTTCCTGTTATGGAATTTTTTTAACTTCTTCTTTTTTTTCAAATATCTTCCTCTTAAGAAATAGAAACTGTCTGACAGTCATGACTTCTCCATGGCATTGTTTATTGTTAGGACCATCATTAAAGATCACATAACAGCCTGTGAAGCAGACAGTTGTGTCATTTTGACATATGTTAAAGGTAAACATGTACACAAAAGGGAAGTCTTGTGGTTGTTCTGCTTTGTTGAAACTCACGGTGGCATCGGAAATTATTTTACTGGTTAAAGAAAATGTGATAGAAAACTGCTTTAACAGGCTGATCAGACACGAGCTGTGTAACAAAAATTGTGTTTTATGAAAGCTGTTTCTGATGACTTTAAAGACCCAAAAGAAATCGTGTTTTTTGAGTGTTTTTAACATGTTTTGTGGCATGTTCTCATAATGGAGGACATATATGGAGAAAATGAACCTCAAAATGGCATTTCTGAATATTTCTTCAGTCAAACTATGATTGACAGGCCACATGCTTCCTGCTTTGCTCCATTCTGATGCATCCACTTGTATGTCTTTGCTTTCCTTGTCTGAGCTGGCATCTGGCTCAAAACTTCATGGCTGGATAGCTCCAGTGTTGCTCGCCATTTTTGTTGCACTGCTAATGTTAGGTTGCGGATGTGAGGGGCTGTGAACTAGCGAGATAGCATATGAACACACTAAGAACGCTTTTAAAATAGCTCGAGAGATGATCAGAATGGGACTAATGATGTCAGCTCAAAATGTTTATTTTTACTGAAATTATAATTAAGATCTGTGTGAAAAGGCTCAAACTTACACACTCAAAAATACTGACGATAAAAGAACTTTCAGAAGATTTATCACTTTTTTCAGAGAAATGCATATGGTCCAAGTGTTTCAAAGATACCTGCAAAATTTCAAACTTACATTATTGCACATTATATGCAAACTGGTATATTTATGCTACAGCATAGAAGTATGAGCTGCAATAGCTAGAATTTTAATTTAAAACAAAATGTACAGTTAGAATAAACATCCATAAAAGTGCACTGGATTTAATGTTTATACTGGACTAATAGAAAAACTTGTGTAGTGAAAGAAAATAAAAGGTAAGATAAACCTCGTCACACTGAAAGATACAGTATATTGCAAGTCAGATAGTAAACAATATAGATCTATAGGTTTATCAAAAACCAAGATGAAACTTTTTGGATTTTTTTTGTCCTCTATTAACTTCATGCAAAATCATCCATCTTTCTGTTGTCTTCTGCTTTTCTGAGATCTGAGTCACAGCAGTTTCAGGAAGGTTGCAAAAAGCTTTATCTCCTCAGACGTCTCTTCCAGCTCTTGCAGAAGAATGTTGAGGTGTTTTCATGCAAACCAAGAAATAAAAATCTCTTCTGACACAAACAAAAAAAAGTGACACTTTTAGTGGATTTTCTATTCTTTTCTTGTATGCAACAAAATGTCAAGAAAGCTCGTATGATTCAGTCTAATTCAAATAAACAATTTGTCCTTAGTAATGTCAAACATGAAAACTCATGGGGCGTAAAACAGTAACTTCAGAGTATGTGACATCATCAGCCTGAGTAGAGACTCTGTGTTTGTCATCAAATGATGGAGCAGCAAATTGGATTCCTTTAAACTTCACATCAGAGTAGACCACATCCTAAATGAGTGTAGAAAAAGAGTTAGTTCTACTTTTTTTTGGAGCATCAGTTTTATTTTATAAAACCGAGAAGTGCTGAACATTAACTTAAAAATGTAACTTGAGGAAGAAAGCTCACCTGCTCTCTAATAAAAGATGGCCTGATTGGTGCAGCCGTTGGACCGAATGAATCTGAAACAAAAGCAGGCTTTATTAAGAGGAACTGAACAAACAGAAGCATTTGAATTAGACCATGGAGAAACATTCAAGCGGATTCTCACCAACACGGACTCGAACCCGACCCAAAGGATTATGTCTGTGAGAGAAATACAAAGCAGCTGTGACAACATTTCAATGACAGTTATTGACAAAACTTTTCTTTCAGATTAGACTTTAGGAGAAACTGAGTCATGGATTTATGATCTCCCTTAAAGCGAAGGTTCAAATGCAGACATGGAGAAGCTCACCTTCTGCTGAGGATGCAGTATGCAGTGCCTGACAGGGCCATCAACAGCAGCAGCAAGGAAACCGAGACAATAGCAGAGACTATTCCCGCTGACATCGACTTATGTTCTGAAAATAAAAAAAAAACACAATTTAACTCACCTCTCACACGCAAAACTATTCAATTAAACATTTTACTATTTGTGGAAAATGGGGGTAAAAGCATAAATGTTTGGAAGACTTTGGGGAGATTTTCAGACAGATTTGTTTAGAACTGCAAGCTGCATTTTGATAACTAGTTTGATGCTTCACCAAAACTTCCTGTTTCACTTGTATTTTAACCGTTTTGTTTCAAATGAAATAAAATAATAGACTGTGGTTGCTGGTCACTAATTCTCCTCATCATGATGTAGCATATATTTACTGTTCTTTCAAGGAGACATTTTACTGTGTATTCACACCAGCCTGGGTCGGTTTGGTTTAAACAGACGACAGATTGCTTTTTGTCCAGTCATGTGCAGGATTAAATACACTCATGTAAACTCTGGTGAGAACCAATCAAGTGGACAGAGACCTGAGTGTTTAGCTCTGCTGCACAGAGCAGCTCTGCTGCACAAAGATCTGCTGCAAAATCCACAAACAGGTATTTAATGTTGACATCTTTTCTTTTGCCATTGTTCCTTTAACCAAAAAGCTTGCACAGCAAATTTCTTAAAACCTGGTTTTATTTATTCTTCAAGAAAAGTCGATTACTCACCACCAGATCCCCCAGGATAGTTTGGATGAAAGTTCACAGAGTTCAATGGAACAAATAGAAGAGAAACTCACTCTGGGAACTCTATCAGCAGATCAGAAGTCTTCAAAACTACGTTATTGCCAATAAGTTGTTAATATTTTGGAACTTTTTGAATAATACAAGTATGTCCTATTGATTATTCCAGTAACAAGTCTGAGAGAGACTTTATTTTGACTAGGATGATCAAGCATTTTTTTTTAACAAATCTGTATCTGCATTAAAAGACCCACTCCAATAGAAATAGTTTTTTTTATTGTGTTTTTAACAGGTTCTTGGGATTTTTACTCATGATGGAGGACATATATAGAGAAAATTAAGATTCTAATGTCATTTCTGAGAATTTTTTATTCGAATTGTTGTCAATGAAAATTAGATTAAAAAAGCTGTTTCAAGTGTGACATACAGTACATGCTACTCTGGCAAGCCACAAGCTCCCTGCTCCACTCCATTCTGATGTATCTGCTTTTAGACAAATAGATCCATGTACGTCTTTGTTTTCCTCATCTGAGCTGGCATTTGACTCAAACCTGTATGGTTGAATAGCTCTAATATTGCTCTCCATTTTTATTGCACCGGTAAGGTTATGTCTGGGTTGCGAGGGGCTGTAAGTTAGCAGGAGAGTATGTAAACAGATGGATGACAGGAAATGGGGAAAGGTTTACTTCACCCCAAAAGTCTCTCCCATAAATCAGAAACAAATGTCTAATAAAATCTTGCTGCTCTGCAGACACTGTGTCCTAGAAAATTACACGTCTTTTGATTTTGGCTAAAAATATCCTAATCCTAATTAAAAGACCACTGGGAACACTTTTACAATAAATCAGAAGATGATCAGAGTGGGACTTTACACTGTAGAACAAAAAAGCTGAGTTTAAATTTAAAGCAAAATTACTAAAATAAACATAAAATAAACATAAATTGAAGTCAACTATGAGACATTTTACTGTTTATTCTGTAAGATAAAGTTGTTCTTTATACTTATGTGTTTGTGTGCTTAAAACATGAGTGACCCATAAGGGTGTCGTATTTCACTTTCTACGTATATACCTTGTGACGTATGACTGCCAAATCTGCCTAGCAACAGCGTGCTCAATAAAAGGGTCCGATCGAGGAGGGGCGAGGTGAGGAGAGACAGAGTGAGTTCATCTGAGGGCAGGAAAACTCCAAGGAAAGTCCTCTCTCCCGGTCGCGACCGAAAAAACTATTTCCAGTCTCCAGTCTCATTTTTCTCAGTTGGTCTTAGGTTTTAAGATAACAAGTACTTTAGATCTAACAATTCACAGCAGCCTTGGTCGGTTTGGTTTAAACCTTGGTCGGTTTGGTCAACTACATTGACTTCCATTTAAATTTACTGTAAGATATCAGTACTGACTAAATGTTTACCTAATTAACAGACATTTTTAAAAACATGCTAAAGAAAGAAGCATTAAATTAAGTGGCAGCTGTGCAGCTGCATAAAAACTGCATGCATCCTCAAAACTTGCAACATCTGAGGTGAGATGGATAAGACAACAGAACTTTCTTCTTAAAGTGTCTTTTAATTTTGGCCAGTAGAGAGACACCAGTGCAGTAGTCATGCTATGTAGCCAGTGTCACTGTGGTGGATGCATTTTCTGATATTTCAGATAAATATCCTGTTTGAGAACTTGAAATGAGATTCGCACTGCAAATGTGCTTGGCCCAACCCCTCTCTCGCCACGTCGCAAATTTGCTACTAGCCTGAGATTGCTGAGATTTAAGTTTTAAATATATATTTCAATTTTATTAAGCATAAAGAATACATAATTTTTTAAAGAAATTTCTATTAACATATTTTTTAAAACCAACAAGAAAATTTAAACTAAAGGTTACATAGACTACATTTATTTGTGTTAACTATGTATTAATTAAAAAAAAAAAACTCATGGCTATAAAAAACACGTTCCAATGACGTTTCAAATCCAAAGAATGATCCTGATGTTTTTAATAATATTTGTAATAATGTGTTTTTAGTAATTTAGCAGGAAAAAAAGGAAATTAGATTCAATGAACTACGAAAGCCGGGTGTGGGATTCAAACCCGGGTTCTTTGTATAACAAAATTACAATGCATGGGCACTAACCACAGTCACCACAAGAGTAACTGACCCTAAAGTGGTTTGTAACTTTATAAAGACAGCTACCCACAAAATGCTGAGTGAAGAGCTTGCTCGGGTTGTCATGAAAAGATTTGTTCATCTATGTATTTTTTTGCGTTTTTAAGCAAGAATTTTGTGTTTCTGTTGTAACAGCATGTTGGTTGTATGTTTGGGCACTTAAAAATGAAAACTTCACATTATTTTATGAGTTTTAAGTAGCTCATATGCCAAAAAAGTGTGAGCACCCCTGATTTAGAGGTTCTCTGGGTATAGTGTGTCTGGATGACGGCTGCTTCCGCTGTGTTTCCGTCTCTCTCTGACCATGTTTGAAGCAGACTGTCGCCCAACAGTAGCGGGACAGGTTCGGGAAACTCCGCTGTCCCAAAAGGGATACATCAGGATAAGAAAATGCATGGAAGTTCAGGAGATCCGATCCCCCATATTGGATGTGTATTCTACCCGCTGTCAATGAAACCATCATGTGCCCAAAGTTGAGTCCCTGATTGGTTGACACAGACGTGGCGACCTTCCCAAAGTTTAGTTTCCAGACTTTGGCGCCGCGCTGGCCACTCAATTCGTGCCGCAGAACCTCAAGCGTCTGAACCAATGACTTTAAATTGAAACTGGCCATCTCAGCCGCGCCAATCGCGTTCGTGTGTAAGCACCTCTAGATCTGTGAATTTAGCTTGTAACAAAGTAAAGCTAAAAATGCAGTTTGTATTCATGACAAGTTTAAAAGAAACACCAACAAGTGACTGAAGTTCAGAAAAGATCATACAGAGGTATTCTTCAGCCCTTTCCTAGATTAAATAATTTATGTCCTGTGTCATTGTGAAGTAATATTAGTTTTTTCATTCATTCATTTTCCAATCCGCTTTATCCCTTTCGGGGTCACGGGGTTGCCGGAGCCTAACCCGGCTACTCATGGGCGAAGGCAGGGTACACCCCTGGACTGGTCGCCAGTCTGTCACAGGGGCAATATTCGTTTTTTGTTCTTTAAAAATAGTTTTACTTTGGTAACCATTATTTAAAAAAAAAAAAAAAAAAAAAAAGCTCACTGGATGCGCTGTTAATATCCATGAAATGGCTAAAAACTTGAATCAAGACCACTGATGTTTATATTATAATTAGAATATATTAGATTATATTATAATTTTATATTATAATTATATTCTATAATGTATATAATTATATTCTCTAAATCAGGGTTCCTCACCTGTAACCTGTGAGTCTGCTAACCACAGAATTTTTCAGAAAGCTGCTTTTTTTTAACTTCACACTGTATGAAATATTAATCACAATGTAAAAGATGTTTGATGTCAAAGTACACATTAACTGGACACTTGTATGAATATTTTTATACTCACCTTGAACTTGCAGTGTGGTGGTTTCATAAAATGATCCAAGGGGAAAATTGTTGATGGTGCAGATGTAAGACCCTGTATCTGAAAATTCTACATTCTTAATTTGAAGTGATAGATCATCCATGTCCACTCTCCCCTTCAAATGAGACTCATGAACAGTTTTTCCATGTTGTTTGCTAGAAACCATAATAATTGTTTTATTTCCCTCTGGTGACTGGAATTCCCACTGACTGTGGATAACACTGGAATTTTCTCTCCCTTGAATGAAACTGCATGGCAGGGTGACATCTTGGCCAACATATCCAGTCACTTGAGACAAGACTTCAGCTTTTTGTGCCCAAAAAACTGTAAGAATAAAAAGAATTAGCGTTGGCAAAAGAGAAGAAGTCATTTAAAGAAAACATAGTATTAAAACCCTTTTAAAATATATTATTACTGTTTTGTGTCTTAAAATTATAATTAGGATTTTTAGTTGTGACTAGTCATTTGCAGATAGTCAGCCGTTTATTTTAAGAACAAAAAAGAAAAAAATTCATAAAGAAAAAAGTGTAAAAACTCCAGACTTACCAGGCAGTAATGTGATGAAAATCAACCACAACAGAAGATGAGAAAATCTATTACAAGCCTTCATTATGTGAACTGAAACTAGTGAATAAAAAACAGGCTACCTTTTTTCAATTTCTCATGTTAACATCCAAGCAGTCAAAAAGTAAACATTTAATTTAAAATTATTTTTAAAATAGCAGAGTTCAGATTCGCTAAAGTTTGTCTTTCTGGGCTACAAAACAAACTTGGCAAGAGAAGCCATCTGAGATAATGTGGAAGTAACAGGTACATGCCTGTAAGAGACAAGAAAAGTAGAAAAAGGAACTCAGCTGCTGTGAATTAAAATCCCCACATCATAGTTATCAACAGGCTTTCTATAAATCAACTTTAGTTCCTGTACAGTCTGGGCTAAATTCCTTGTTTCTCTCAAAAAAAAAAAAAACTTGTGAAGCATTGAATTTCCTCACGATAAAAAGTGTGCTTACTTGTATGCATGTTGGTCCTTCACATCTATAGCATTCATTTTCAAATGTAAATGAGCTCCTCAGAGAGGTTTAGAATAGAGGACTAGATATATATTTTTTATTTCAGTCTATAGGGCAGCTCCAACTCTGTCTGACTATCTACTCTGCAACAGTGACCTCGTGTGGTTAAAAAGTAGAAATGCTTTGACGGAATCAGAAATCAGATCATTTAGAGCTAAGATGATCAAACAAACAAAGAGAAATAAATAAAATGTTTCCTATTGAGGAATAGGAGACATTTTAATGACATAAGCATATTTTCTGTAATGACACACACTGAAAAGGCAAATGAAGTACCCAGTGAGTGGTCTGGTAGTTTATAAACTCTTCATTTTCCACCAGGTGACAACTTGCTAAATAATGAATTTTGTCTCCAGCCTGCATCTGTGAACTTAACCATCTCTACTATCTTTAACCACGTCAAACCACAAACTCATCCAAACATTTCCTTGGAGATTCCTAGAGACAACTGGGTGGCTACATCTATCGTTTTGTGCTATGGATAGGACCATCTCACAAAGACGGACAGATTGTTAGAACACCGGAAACACCAAAAATAAACAAACAAACACATGCTCTTTGACACACTGTAACTCATCGACAGTTCATGATCAACGGGAATCAGATGGTCCTGACTTTCTTTTTCACTTTTTCATAGCAGCGAGCTTTGCACTGATATCCAACACATTACAAGCGTAAAGTGTTGGATGTCAGTGCCAGGCTGCTTTTCTGAGAATCCCCTGGTATTTTGTTAAATGCCGAAACGGTAGTTACGGTGGTTGAAATTATGTAAACACTGGAGCTAAACCTGTGGTTTTGTTAGGGTTTCTCTTCTCTTTCCTGTTTGTGGTTTTGTTGTTTTGTGCTCATTTTTTCTTTCTTTCTTTTTTTTTTTTGCTTCTTCAGAGTATGTGGGAAGGGGGCGTGGCTGTCTCTCATCCTGGTGCTACCTCCTTGTACGCCAGCTCCACATCATCAATTTCCACCTCTTTATAAGCATGTCTCTGGCTACTTCTCCTGGCCAGATTATTCCTTTTCAGTTTGTTCAGAAAAAAACGGTTAAAACTTACCCCTTACTGCTGACTCTGCTCTGGGCTCTGCTTACTTACCCTGACAGGTTTATAAAGGATTAAGCAACATGAGGAACTAACTAATTGAAGAAAGCACAAAAAGGGAAGGAAAGACACATCTTTGAAAATAGTGTGGTTTTTAGTTTTTTAAAGATTTTTTAAAAATATATATTGTTTAAGTATATGAAACAAGTGCATTTCCGTTTATGTCTGAAAAGCACACCTGGAAGAACAACCCTGCTCCAGTGGCAGTTCTTGATGTGGTCCACGTGGGCGGTCGCCCAGGGTGGCATTTCCCAGGGGGCGGCAGGACGAGGGTAAAAAAACATTCTATTTATTTAATATGGACAGCGCAGCGCGCCTGTTCTCGTTATCTGAAGGTGGATTAAAATGTTAAACAGCGCCCTCTGCTGCACGACACTCAAACTGGCACCCTCACCTCAGGAACATGTGGAATATACCAAGTCGAAAAATGCAAGAGGGGGGCGCAATTTGCTTGTGGCTGGGTGGGTCACACACAGGTACACTTTTCAGTCAAACGCCCATCTCAATCTCAAACTACTTACAAATCAAACCACTTTAATTCTTCACACCAAATTACGAAAGTTACAAGTTTGTTATTTTGTACTTTCATTGATGCTTTAGATTCGCCTGCTGCATAAACTACAATGAAAAAATGAATTTAAACAGTGGATGCTGTTTTTAAAAGTAAAAATGTCTTTCTCTGATACAGTACCAAATGCAAGTAGTTGAATAATGCAATAAACAGTTTCCATTTGATTTTTTGGGGAAGAAAGGATTGTGCGTCCTTCATTCTGATGATCCTCTAGAAACTTTAGTAAACAAAGATGTTCACTCTTCTTACAGTATAAAGAAGTAGGTCATCACCAGAGACACGTTTAAGCTCGTGTTCAAGTTTCTGCTTGTGGAGTCCACCATATCTGATCATCTCCACACTTTCCATGTTCTGTTTCTTTAAATAGGAATATATATCAAGTGCATTTTATATATTATAATAAATAAAAATGCTTCTATGTGGAGCTTACCCCAAATAATAAAAATGACATCAATATATTTTTTCTGGTAAACAATTAAATGAAACATTTCTAAGTATCTCTTTATGTTTTTCAAAAACAACACACAAAGAATGGAATAAGCTAAACTACTTGACAGTAGAAAACAATGAATAGGAACTGTGAATTAAAAAATGCTGTCGCCATTTCATTGTGCTGTTCATAAGGCAAGCTTTCATTTTTTACTTGTAGAAACTGTTGCTTTGTTTTTATCACAATTTACAATATTACTTATGTTAGTAATTGAGAAACCTTCATTTCTGAGTCACAAGTAAGAGCTAAAGAGGCACATATGCAAATGAATTGTAAGAAACATTCTATTTTTTAAATAACTTTATTTTATTATTTCTTTTGCTGAGGCTGAAAAGATCTTTTAAAAGATTTTGGAGTTCAAACATAACACAAAAAAGAAAACAAAATTTCAGAAAAGTATTTGAAATTGATTTGATTATTGTTTTAAATATGTATGTGTAAAATAATCACAATCCAAGAGTTTCTAGTTTTCACTTTGACATTTTAAAACAGAAAAAATGAACAAATAAAAGTACTTACTGGAGATTTTTATTTTAAATGTGAATGAGAGTGTTTTGTTTACAGAAAAATAAAACTACTGAATAAATTTTATTGACATTTCTTGGTAAATAATTTCACATTTTAATAAACAACTTTTGAAATTAGCTATTCTAGTGTTTTAAACTTTTTTTCATGAAAAAAAAACACTTTAAAATGCACAAAGGTGTTTTTTTTTTTTTATTTACCAGCATTTGAATTGACTAATGAAATTCCCTTATAGCTCTAGCTTTAACTCTGAAACAAAAGAACAAACAAAAAACCTCTTGCTTCAATTTTATTAATGTTGTGGTTTTTTGCAAACATAGCTGCTGTTTGAAACACATTGCTATAAAAATGGAAAATAAAAAGTTTCAGGAGTAGCCTTAAGCTTTTAGACGTAGATTAGTCATATAAACAGATGATAAATAAGGAGTTAAATCGATTCTGTTTTACTTTTCTAGGGAAATAACAGTTGTGGGTCATTCAGGCTGATGTTCCTCTAAAAACTTTGGTGAAAAACATTTTCACTCTTCTGAAAGTACACAGAAGTAGGTCACTGTAAAAGACAAGTTTATGCTTGTTATTTAGTAATTTATCAGTCTTTCTGTTGAACTTTATTCCTAAACTGCCTTTTATCCCCTCATAACAGCCTTTATGTAAATTATGTATTAAGATTAACTTATTTTTTTATAGACAGATGTAAATTCATAACTAGAATAAGGACTACATTCAAACAACTTGTCAGATTACCTTAAGATGACTTTACGTTTGTGTTTGTCATGTTGGATATGTTTTCTACCCGTTGAAAAACCTGAAAAGGTGCCTGAAGTTGAATCCCTGATTGGTTGATGCGATGCGGAGACCTCCCCAGAGTTTTGATTTTCTGTAAGTTTTGGCCTGCTGTGGCAAGCCACCGAAATTGCGATGCGCCACTCAAATCGTGCTGCTACCAGATCTTCCCATTGCGTCTGTACCATTGCATTAACATTGAAACTGGCTGCCACCGCCACTCGAATTGCGTTTTTGTGTGAACGCAGCTTTCCCTACTGATACCTGTCAACACATTACTATCCCTATCCATGACCACCCTAACCTGCTGCATGTCCTTCTCTCTACATTGCTAATCTGTATAAGCCAGTTTGTTGTTCTTTACTACCCAGCCTAGCATACAAGTCATCATAAGCCATTTGTTTGGCCTTTGACATCTCTACAGGGCCTGAATTCACTACAGGATTGCGGAAATTGCGCAAATTAAAAAGAATTCCTACAAACTCTTCTCTTATAATGCGGGAAATTCCCACATAAAATGAATTGCAACAACAAAATCAGAAACAAAGAGTAGGACTGAAATGATGAAGATGTTTGGAGTAAGGTTAGCTCACTCAACTCTCGCACAGCGCAGATGTAAAAACAGCAGCAAAGAGAAGCTTGCTCCACGAGGTCGAGAGAGAGAACGCTAGTTTCACAATATCACACATTTTCAGTCAATAACTTCACATTTCATGTTTTGAGATTTTATTTTACCAAATTAAAAAAAAAAACAGTTTAAAACGCACAGATCAGAAGAACTTGTTTATTTATAAACATTTTCATGGACTGGTAACATTTCCTCATAAATTGGGTTTTGCTCTGAAAGAAAGAAGAACAGACTCGTGAAACGAATGACAAAACATTTAATGTTTCAAGCCGAGAATCGAATACTTTAATATTAATAATTGGTTATTTCTTAATAGAGCGAAGGAAAGATGACAAACATACCTATATGACGTGAAGAAGGATCAGGTTTTCTGTGGTATCTAAATGTTAATGAAATGTAAAAAAAAAAATACAATGAATCTAGAAGATTTTACAATCAGTTTCAATAAACAGCAGCACTAAACAGAAAAACTAAGAAGTAAAGTTTGAATTTGTGAGGTTGATTGTACGACTGTCAACCCTGCGTCAATGTTATAACATGTATCAATAAATGGAAGAAATAAAACAAAAAAAAGTTTAAGAGATCCCTTTTGAAACATTATGTTCTTGACATTATACCAGCTGCCATGCTGTTGCACAATCTTAAGACAAACATTTAGAATCAGTAAACTAAAGCCTACTTTACTTATAAATCTCAACAAAGCTGAGATTAGTTGACTTAGAGAAGAACCAGGAGACAGGGACACATTTAAAGAAAGGAATGGCGCAGGAAAGTTCATAAAGGTTTAATAATAATAATGTTTGCAGACGATACCAATATTTTTTTCATTCATTCATTCATTCATTTTCCAATCCGCTGTATTCCTTTCGGGGTCACGGGGTTGCCGGAGCCAAACCTGGCTACTCATGGGCGAAGGCAGGGTACACCCCTGGACTGGTCGCCAGTCTGTCGCAGGGGCCACAATCACACACCCATGCACACTCACATTCACATTCACATTCACACCTAGGGACAATTTAGAGTAACCAATGAACCTAAGCATGTTTTTGGACGGTGGGAGGAAGCCGGAGTACCCGGAGAAAACCCACGCATGCACGGAGAGAACATGCAAACTCCACACAGAAAGGTCCCCCAGCCAGGACTTGAACCAGGAACCTTCTTGCTGTGAGGCAGGAGCGCTAACCACTGCGCCACCATGCAGCCCCCAATATTTTTTGTACATGAAAAAAAAATATTTATGAGTTGGTGAATGTAGTTAGAATTTATTTTGAATAAAAATGGTTTTGGAAGTTATCTCTAAATTAAATCAAAACAAAATTTTTATGATTTTCTTCTGGCAATAGAAAAGTTGAAAATGTTAAATTATATCTAAATGTTATGGAAATTTAATTTGTTAAAGAAATAAAGTTTGTAGGTTTAATAATTTATGATAAATTGTCTTTGAAATCTCATATAAATTATATAAAAACAAGGTTTCCTGATCTATTGGTGTTCTGTTTAAAATCAGAGATGCATGAAACAAAAAGAGTTTGTATCTTGTTCACTGTTCATTGGTTGTCCCATATTTTTCATATTGTGCAGAGATTTGGGGAAATGCAGGAAAAAGTATTATTGAATCCTTGGTTAAATTACAAAAAATAAACTATTAGAATAGTTACTAGAGCAGGGGAGTGTGAACCAAATGTTTCATTTAGTTTAACTAAAAGTTTAAAATTAAAGGACATTGTTTATAGAAAAGTATTAGTTAAAAAAAATGTAGTTCCAAAAAATATGCAGCCTATTTACTTTAAGAGTAAATTAGCATAATTTAGGAGGTCTTAATAATTTAAGGTTAAAGTTCAAACTAATATTAAGACAAGATGCATATTAGTTCTTGGTGTGAAATTACGGAATGAATTGAGTGATGAATTAAAATTAAGTGCTTTTTAGAAAAAGCCTAAAACGTAATGTTTAAATGCTTATAAAACACATAAATAAAAGGATTTGATTTACTTGTCTTTATTTGTAAAGGATTGTTGTTTTTTTTTTATTGTATCGATTTGGTTTGTTCTTTTTATTGCTGGTTTGTTTTTTCTGTATATTATGTAAAAAATTCAAATGGCAAACTAAACCAATACCAAAGAATGAAGTATATCATCGTATTTACTTGATCACTCACCGTTTTTTATTCACAAAGTATCCTCCAGCAGAAGCTGCAGCAACAACAACTAAACATCCAACTACGATTCCAGCAATGCAACCAGCAGAACATCCTGATGGGTTCTCTGAAACAACAACAGCTTGTTGGACTCAAACTGTGAATAGATGCATCAGTTCCATTACTTACCATTTATACTGTAGACTGACCACAGCATCACAAAAACATAAAAAAGCCTGAAGTCACTGCTGTGTGTTTCTGTCAGCAAGCAGAGTTCTTGAACGTCTGTTGATAATCTGTCAGTAAATCCTCTGTATGTTCCTCATGTTTGCTCTGGTCCCGTTTGACGAGGTTGACGACAAAAATGCTTTTTTCTTTCATGCTGGCTTTTTTACTTGCTGCTACACATACTTTTGTTTTGAAGTTAAAATGCTCCCCAATGTTTTCAACAGGACTGTTTTCTTTAAGCTAGCAGTTTATGTGCATCGTTTATGTTGATGATTCAGACATGATTGACACACAACTATATTGTTCTGCACCCTTGATGTCCTGTAGACTCAACAGAGTTGAACATGTAGATCATGTTCTACTCAAATTCAAAATACTTCAAAAATCAACTGAAAACTTGCAACATCTGGGGTGAGATGTTGCGCCAGACAACAGCACTTTTTTTTTTTTTTTTTTTTTAAAGTTTCCTTTTCTTGTGGCCAGGTTCAGAGACACCCGTCATCCTGTGTCATTGGTGTCTTGCCACACCACTGTGGAGGTGTGACGCCTTTTTTCTGAGGGATAGAAATGTTTTTCAACTTTGTGAAAATGTTTCAGGGCAATATGCTTTTTGAGAACCTGGAATAATAACAGTCTAGATCTGTGAATTTAGGTTGCAGCACATTAAAGCTAAAAATGCAGTTTGTATTTTTTGTCAGGTTTAAATAAATACAAACAAGTGACTGATGTTCATAAAAGATCAGACTGAAATATTCATTCATTCATTTTCCAATCCACTTTATCCCTTTCGGGGTCACGGGGTTGCCGGAGCCTAACCCGGCTACTCATGGGCGAAGGCAGGGTACACCCCTGGACTGGTCGCCAGTCTGTCGCAGGGGCCACAATCACACACCAATGCACACTCACATGCACACCTAGGGACAATTTAGAGTAACCAATTAACCTATGAAGCATGTTTTTGGACGGTGGGAGGAAGCCGGAGTCCCCGGAGAAAACCCACACATGCACGGGGAGAACATGCAAACTCCACACAGAAAGGTCCCCCAGCCAGGACTTGAACCGGGAACCTGCTTGCTGTGAGGCAGGAGCGCAAACCACTGCGCCACCGTGCAGCCCCGACTGAAATATTCTTTAGCCCTATTCTGGATTACAAATATTGATATCTGGGGTTATTGTGTATAATATCATTGGATTCTTTTTTAAAACTTGTTTCAAAACTGTAACCAGATTTTTTTAAACCTCTCTTGAAGTGGTATTAATTGCCAACATACGTGTTAACTTGTAGTTCACCACATCTTATCTTAAGTCTGGTAAATATTCTCTAAATCTGGGTTCCTCACCTGTAACCTGCTAGTTTGCTAACTATAGAATCTTCCAGAAAGCTGCTTTGGGAAAATGTTAGCTTTTACTTCATGCTGCATGAAATAAGAGTTAGATTAAGAATGCAAAACTGTGATGGATGTCAGTAAAAGTGTGATGACAACCAAGGCTTGAGTCATCATTAGTGCCATTAAATACTGCCTGGAGTTTTAGTTTCTTCTTTCTTTTTTTTTTTATTTATATGTAAAAAAAGAGTTATTACACATTTCAATTTTTCACTAAAAACTGAAACAAACTGAGTTGGTTTATAAGTTAAGCTGATTTGTCATTAAGATTTTCAAAGTACACATTAACTGGACACTTGTATGAATATTTTTATACTCACCTTGAACTTGCAGTGTGGTGGTTTCATAAAATGATCCAAGGGGAAAATTGTTGATGGTGCAGATGTAAGACCCTGTATCTGAAAATTCTACATTGTTAATTTGAAGTGATAGATCATCCATGTCCACTCTCCCCTTCAAATGAGACTCATGAACAGTTTTTCCATGTTGTTTGCTAGAAACCATAATACTTGTTTTATTTCCCTCTGGTGACTGGAATTC
Organism: Adrianichthys oophorus; assembly: GCA_036245035.1. Classification (NCBI taxonomy): domain Eukaryota; kingdom Metazoa; phylum Chordata; class Actinopteri; order Beloniformes; family Adrianichthyidae; genus Adrianichthys; species Adrianichthys oophorus. The sequence continues at coordinate 8,389,018 of BSAI01000207.1, read as the reverse complement.
CCACTGACTCTGGGTAACATTGGAAGTTTTTCTCCCTTGAGTGAAATTGCATGGCAGGGTGACATCATGACCAACATATCCAGTCACTTGAGACAAATATTGAGCTTTCTGTGCCCAAAAAACTGTAAAAGTAAAAAGATAATTATGGGTGGTTAAAGAACAAAACAAAGAGATTGATTTTCAGCAACTAAAGGGTTTTTTTTTCCATTTCTGTGCTCAAGACAATTATTACAAAACTATTTAAGAAATTATGTGATTAATCTGATCTAAGTTTTGTTTGATCTATTGCAGACTTTGAGCTCTTCAAATTCAGAACAAAAAAGAATGTTAGCTTTTGTATTAAGTATGTATATGTAAGAATAAAAACTGTAAGAATAAAAAGAATTAGCGTTGGCAAAAGAGAATGAGGCATTTAAGGAAAACACATTACTGAAAACTTTTTTTAACATTGTTGTTTTTGTGCTTTAAAATCATGTGATAATTAAGCATTTTGTTTTGTTCAGGGTTTTAAGAACTAAAACGAATTCATAAAGACAAAGGTGTAAAAACTCTGGACTTACCAGGCAGTAATGTGATGAAAATCAACCACAACAGTAGAAATCTATCACAAGCCTTCATTATGTGAACAGAAAATAGTTAATTTAAAAATGGGCTATACTTCTTCCAGTATCCAATGTTAACTTCCAAAGAGCCAAACAGTAAAAAAATATTTTGAAATAAATAAAAAGCAGAGTTCAGATTCCATAAAGTTTGTCCTTCTGGGCTACAAAATAAACTTGGCAAGAGAAGCCATCGGTGAAAATGTGGAAGTAACAGGTACATGCCTGTAAGAGACTAGATAAGTAGAAAAAGGAACTCAGCTGCTGTGAGTTAAAACCCCTACATCATAGTTATCAACAGGCTTTCTATTAAAAAAAAACTTTACTTTCTGTACAGTTTGAGGTAAACGTCTTCTTTCTCGTGTAACATTGAACTTACTCACAATAACAAATTTGTTTGCTTGAATGCATATTGATCCTTGACATCATTTTTAGAATGCAGTTTAAATTGTAAATAAGTTTCTCAAATAGGATCAGAATAGAAGAGATCATTTCTTTAATTTCAGTCTAAAGCAGCACAAACACTTTCTGATTGTGTACTGTGAAACAGTGACCTCGTATGGTCAAACAGTGGAAGTGAGACTTAATTTATTCCCAAGGGAAATTATGTCATACTAATTATAAATGCTTTGACAGAATCAGAAATCAGAACCTTTAGAGCAGCTATTAACTTTCTGAAACTTGTCCTGTGATTCAGCTTTGACTTTGGGTCTACCACACTGCTTCCTGTTAGTTTCCTGCAGTTTCCCACAGTGAGCACCTTTTGCTGCTAAGTTCCCACTGATACAGTCCCTTTAATATGCAGTTTCTCTGTAAAAAGCAGCTAAAGTTTTGTGTTTTGATGCCATCTCTTCTTTTTTTGTTGACTTTTTTACATTTTTGAAACAACACACTACTTTCAACTGTACAATATGGTTGAACTAAAGCTCATAAAGGGCAATTTGTTACAGTGTGTTCCAGTACAATCAGCAAATAGAAAAGGCTGTAAGTTATCAGGAAAAGCTGGAACACTTGTAAGAGACCAACAACTTAATCAACCTTTGTTTCACATGAACAGCTTCAAACTTTCTGAAATGTAGAGGTTTTTAGTTTCAGATCACCATACTTGTTTTTTTTAAACCTCTGGCAGTTTTCAACCTACTTTTCTACTATTTCCAGGTGGTAATTGTAGTGATGTGCGAGTCATGAATGAATCATTTAATACTTGCAAGTCACTTTACTGACTTTTGTATCATGATTTCTCTTTCCCACTGACTCATGAACTGACCCACACCCTTCCACCACTAACTATCTGCACTTGTAGAGAACTATCCAGCTTATCATTGCAACATAACTTTTTCTCCTCCATGTTCTAAGAAGTCAGAACATTCAAAACCAAGCTCACAACACAAGAGAATCACCCAATAGCTTGTAGCAACACCCCTCTGTTGACAACATAGAACTTTGCCACCTTAAATTGAAAAAAAAAAAATCTGATTGAAATGCATATCTTTTCCTGTTTAGACTTGTGTAACAATTATTACTTGTTTTATACATTTTTTATTGACTATTTATATTTTTTCTAAAAAAATATAATACAAAAATACTTTGTTGATAGACAGTCTCATTCATCCAGGTTATTTTAAATGTTAAGTTGTGACATTTAGTCCAGACTAGCGTGTTTTGTCACTCAGATTGGAAATCTCATATTTTTCTTTGGTTTTGGCAGCTCTAATAATAAAATACTCTAAAATCTGATTGGTTCTTTATTTTAATTAAGTTACAATTCTTGAAAAGAAATAAAATTACAATATTGTACATGTTTCTGAAAATGTTTATTCCGAACAACAGTCACAGAAAAGATGCTCGCAGAACCCCCACCCCCCAGTCTAGAGAATGAGGCTACAGGATGGCGGTAATGTCTACTTACCTCACTTCAGCCACAGAATCTATCAGAAAGTTCAGCTTCACCACTGTGTATAACATTTGTGTTGCAGGTGTGCAACACAGTTTTACAAACCTATTCCTATTTTTGTAAACAGTGAATCTGAAAGTCATAAAAACTGAACCCTGACCTTAACTTTGAACAGTGCTTAACTCGGCATAGTCAGATCACTGACAGAGATCACAGAAACATTGTCATTTGTCCATTTTAGTTGCAATACACCAAGCAACAGACAGAATCCTTTTCTCATTTTTTTTCACAGACCAACACAAAACAGAGCTTAATGAAGTCAGTGTTTTCTGTTGAAGGAGTTCCTTCTCTAAAGACTGTCGAAGTTTCTTCTTTTGGTTCCATCTCTGAACATCTTCCTCCTTTGTTAGCACCAGAACATTTGTTTTACCAGTGTGAACGACTATATAAAGCATTAAGAAGACAGAAAATTCAATAAAACACAAAACATTCTTTTTTCATAAAATTTTTTAAATGTTTGGATGGCTCTATTATTTTTCTTCCCAAAGCTTGAATAAATATTTTTTTTTTACAGCAAACCATCAGTGTCATGCTGGGAGATAGTTTCTGTGTTGAACTGTCTATTTCTGTCATACATGAACTGCTTTAAAAGGCTTCATTATATAGTTCAAAGATAGAAATAGAATGAAATGTATTTATAATATTTGATTTTACATAAATACATTTAAAAGGATGGGTTGCCAGCATGAAAAATACTTTAAGAAGATTTCAAATGAACATAAATCTAGTATGAAGTAGCTTGTGGATACTATTTTAAGACATTGATAGAGTTGAGAGACGACACACATGCAGTCACCCATTAGTGGAGACGGCTCCAGTTTGAAATAACATGTCTGAGGGAAAAAAAAAAAAATATATATATATATATATATAACATTATATATATATATTTACATATAGAATTTTTCTGCACTTAAATGACCACTTTGAGACTAAAAATGAACTTATAGATACAAACACACCTTCTACGAAGGGAATATGCAGTGACTGACAGGGTCATCAACAGCATCATGAAACCACAAACTATGGCACGGATGAACAAAAAAGACACCGGCTTTAGTTCTGGGGGAAGAAAAAGAGAATCAATGGTAAGTAATTATGTGTGAGAAACCTGATGGTGGACTAACAACATTTATTATAGCTCCACGTTAAAACTGGGACAATTTATCACATATGATTTTAATCATAAGGATGGATAAATAACTATATAAACACACAAACTGTAGTAAAACATTGCATCTGAAAAAAAGATTAGTTTGTGTAGATTTATACTTTTTTATCCTTTTTATTACTTAAAAGGGATTGTAAGTGCTGAAATGTTTCAGAATTTTCATGTTATTTTTCTGAAGAATGGTTTTATTTTGACTAAGCTGAATAAACACTCATGTTTACATGTCTGTGTCTGATTCATTGTACTTTTCACTGTAAGCAAAGTATTTTTTTATGGAACTCTCCTTGATTTAATAAATTGAAGTGTTCTTCTATTCCTCAACATCTAAATAACAATACAAGATTTTTTTTTTACTCACCTTGAACATGAAGTTTTGTGGTTTCATGAAACATACCAAGAGGAAAGGTGGCAGCAGTGCAGATATAAGACCCTGCATCTGATAATTCCACATTTTGAATTTGTAGTGATTGATCATCCATGTCCACTCTCCCCTTCAAGTGCGACTCATGAACACGTTTTCCATGTTCTTTGCTAAAGACCATAATAAGAGTTTTATTTCCCTCTGGTGATATGAAGTCCCACTGACTCTGAGTAACATTGGAATATTTTTTCTCTTGAATAAAACTGCATGGCAGGGTGACGTCATGGCCAACATATCCAGTCATTTGAGAAATTTCTTTAACTTTTGATGCCCAAAAAACTGCAAGAATAAAAAGAATTATCAGATGCAAAAAAAAAGAGATTAAAGAAAAAATATATATTTTAAACATTTTAAAAATTGCTTTCCCTTCCTTTGCCTTAAAAAGATTTGATAATTAAGGATTTTTGGTTGTGCTTATAGCCTTTGCAGATAGTAAACAAGTTATTTTAAAAACGAAAAAAATAATTATAGCCTATGCATTTTTCAGACTCCTTTATTCATAAAGAGAAAAGCGTAAAAACTCCAGACTTACCGGGCAGTAATGTGATGAAAATCAACAACAACAGTAGATGAGAAAATGTATTGCAGGACGTCATTACATGAACTGAAACTAGTGAATAAAAAAATTGCCTTTTTTTCCAGTTTCTCATGTTAACATAGTAAAAGTTTAATATTAAAAATGTAACTTGATTTTTTTTAATTTTTTTTTAGAATAAAGTTCAAATTCCATATAGTTTGTCCATCTGGGCTATAACAAACTTGGAAGCAGAAGCCATTGATGATACTGTGGAAATAACTGGTACATGCCTGTGAGAGACAAGAAAAGTAGAAAAAGGAACTCAGCTGCTATGAATCAAAATCTCTACATCATAATTATCAACAGGCTTTCTATAAATAAACTTTAGTTCTTGTACAATTTGGTCTAAACTCTTTCTTTCTTATAAAAACTTGTGTAACATTGAACTTACTCACGATAAAGAGTGTGTTTCCTGGGATGAATATTGGTCCTCTACATCTTTAGCACTGAGTTTAAATTGTAATTGACTTCCTCAAAAGGATCAGAATGGAGGAGTAGATATTTTCTTTCATTTCAATAGAGCATCACTAACACTTTCTGACTTTCTACTGTGCAACAGGGACCTCATGTGGTCAAACAGTGGACATGCTTTGCTTTTGCTACTCTAATGTTTAGACTTTAAAATATATATATTTTTAATTTTAGTGAACTTCAGAAATGAAAAGATGTTATAGTTCACATTTTTGGAAGATTTTATTAAACAAAAACAGTCACAGAAAAGATGTTCACAGAAGCATCATATTTTCACACCATGTCCGCAGTATCATGCTAGAGCATGGCACAAATGTCTACTTACTTCCTCACTTCAACCACAGAACTTATCAGAGAACAACCAGCTTCACCACTGAACAGTACATTTGCGTTGCAGGTGTGCGACACAGTTTTGCAAACCTGTTTCTATTTTTCAAACAGAGACACTGAAATCCATAAACAGCTGAAAAAATGACTCTGACCCCAACTTTGAAGAATAATTTACTCAGTGTAATGAGCAAAGAAAAGTCATTAAAAATAAATAGGAGTTTTGCCAACTTCACCAAGAGAATGTATTTTTATTTACATCATTATCGACGGTTGCTGCTACTTTAACTTTGCTGCCATATAGAAACTGATCCAGTGAGAGCAGAGTACAACATTAATATTTCTAAAAATACATTTTCCATTTTAAGATGAGTTAACTGTGTGAATTCAGAGACTGAAAAAAACCTTCATTTGTAACCTTACAAATTTTGACCAAAACAACAAATGTATAAACCAGCAAGACACAGAATATAAGTTAAACCGCAAACTTTTTTTATGGATTTATTTAATATATTAGTAAAATATAATAATCAATTATAATTATGAGGTTATTTGCAGTAAACGGCTTGCGCACTTTTATCTTAAATCGAAATGTTGTCAAAATGTGAAAATAAATCAAATGACTTGTAGAGAATGGCAAATAAAAAAGAGAGAATTTAGTGATGACACATGTGCAATCAGTGGACTCTGCTCCTTTTTGTACAATCGCATCTGAGGAAAACAGAAAAAAAGTTATAATTGTTCTGCACTTAAATGACCAATATAAGACTAAACATGAACACATGTACATACAAGCACCTTCTGCAGAAGAAGTATGTGGCAACTGGCAGGGTCATCAACAGCAGGAGGAAGCCAAAAACGATGCCACGAATGAACCGAGACGACACGAGCTTCACTTCTGGGGAAAAATGTAACAGTCATATTGCTTCTTGTTGATATTGGGACAAATGATCAAATATAATGTTATTAAAGTGTTGCATTAAAAAAATGATCCTAAACTATGCAAACTGTGTGCAATATAACACTTAAAAACAAAAGTTCATTACTTTGTATTTTTTATTTCTTTCTGATTCTCTGTTATAAAGAGACTGTAAGTGCAAAACATTTCTGGATATTTACATGATTTTTCTGAAAATGGATCTTATTTTGAGTAAGATAAATGGTCATGTTTACATGTCTGAGTCGGATTCAGGACATGAACTTATAGCAAATGACAATGTTGTGCTTAACATTTACTGTGAGAACGTGTTTGATCCAAGACAGCAAGCAGCATTCAAAGGAGAAGGTGTTTGTTATTATAACTTTGCGCTAAAACCAAATAAAGTGATAGCAAAATGTTTAGAAAATCACCATGTGACTAATACTTTTTAAGTGTGTCTGGCCGGCTGCAGGCTACTGTATTTACACTTCTACAAAAAAAAAAGTTTGCCTATCTGCTGGAGATGTTTTCTCTTTTGTTAAAAAAAAAAAAGAAAAAAAAAGAAAGAAAGCTGAGAAACTTTAAACTTACCTGGCTGTAATGTGATGTAAATCACACACATATAAGAGAATCTCTTGCAAAGCTTCATCATGAGAAACTGAATCCCTCCCCCCCCAAAAAACCCCTGAAATTTGCCAAGATTAAAAATAAAGTAAATGTAATTAAAACGCTTAAAAAATAAATAGTTCAGATTTGTAGTTTTTATTTTACAACATAAAATATCTGAATATAATGGATGTCAGAAGCCAATAATAATGATCTGGTAGAAGTAACACATGCCTGCTCGTAAAAGGGAAGAATAGCAGAAAAAGGAACCCAGGCGTTGTGGCTTAAAACACTATTTTACAGTGACCAACAGGCTCTCTGTAAGTAAAGGGTGTTGCTGTAAGGTCTTCATCCTTCTTGTGTAAATTTGTGTAACTGAACTTCCTTATGAAGAAGCCTGTTGGACTGTCTTTTCATCCCCTGCGTAACAGCGGCCTCGTCTGGTCAAAATGAGGAAAGGCTTCGAATGAATCAGACGTCAGTACGCGATAGCTCAGTTTGACAAACAAATAAATAAAAAATAGAAGAATAAATAGATGTATAAGCATCGTTTCTAAAATGACAAACACTGGAAGGTGAAACCATGGACACACTCTGTGGTCTGTTAGTTCCTAAACTCTTTCTGTTGTCCGTCAACTGACAGTTTGCTGAGTGATGAGATGTTTGTACACAACTGTGAACTCTCTTTAGTCAGACACAAATTTGATCTGAAAGACCCACTAAATGAAAGAGGCGTTTTGTTCTTGTGGCATTTTTCTGATGACAGAAGCATATATGAAGAAAATGAAGCTTGAAACTGCATTTCTGAGAATGTCTTGTCAATCAGCGGCAAATCTAGAAAATATGAAAGCATGTAGTTTGAAAAAGAGCTAATTTATGACGTAGAGAATATGCTGGGCAGCTCACAAGCTCCCTGCTCTGCTCCATTCTGATGCATCCACTTATAGTCGACTAGATCCATGAACGTCTTTGTTTTCCTCGTATGAGCTGGCGTCTGGCTCCAAACTGTACATCTGGATAGCTCCAACATTGCTCGACATTTTTGTAATATTAAGTTGGGATTGTGGGAAAGGAAAGTATGTTTGTAATTCACAGAAGAACCTTTACTTTTTATCAACTTGTGTTGCTGATATTTTCATATAAAACTGAAACAGAAAAAGTTGTTTCGTGGTATTGAAATGATGCACATAATGGTCAAATGATTAGATTTATGTGTGTTTTCATTCATTGTAAACAGTAAATGAAAAGATACAGAGAAAATCAGAATAACAGGATGAGAAAATAGATTAGCACTCCTGTCTGTTTCCTCAGTAAAAGGACTTCAGCCAGAGAATCCCTCCTTCAGAAAAGGTTGACTGTAAATCAGTGAATGACATTGGCTCATGTGTGAAGTCCATTTGCCCTGCATTTGGTTCAATCCTGCAAATTAGTCATGTTTTTTCAGATCTTAAACAGAACATAGAAAACCTTTTCAGACATAACCCTGTCCTCCAAAATACTCTTATGGTCAGGCAGAATTTTCTCATTTGTTTTTCTTAAAGCGTGTGGCTCTGTCTCAAAAGACGTCACTTTAAAGAATCGTCCTCATTTTGTCCTTACTCAAGTTCAAACAAGACTGACAACATTATCAAAGTCTTTTTATTTTAACATCATACAAACGTTAATAAAACATAGTTAACAAATGAATTATATAAAAAAAGAAAAATGAATTAAAACAAGCAGAAATTCAGCAACATATTTTATAAAAGAAGCTGATTTATATAAAAAACTCAAAGTGTAAAATAAGCAGACATGAGAAAAAAAAGCATAAATTGATGGATAAGCAGAAGTTATGATTCAGAAACACAAACAGCGTGAGTTTGTTCAATTATAACCTGTAGTCATTTATTTTTTTCCATGCAATGCCTCATTTGATATGAAATTTTGAGTTTACAAAGATAACAAAAGTGATGTACCTTTGCACATCTAACTGATTAAAAAGGCTGAACCTGAAGAATCTTTGTTTTTTTTCTTTTACAAAACGTTAGTGCATCAGTGAGGGACTGTGATCTTTTTAAAAAAACAGACATATCAAACACAACATTTTTTGTACCAAAAAGACACAATTGGTGTGATTCAGGCTGTGCTTTTACAACATAATTACAAAAAGTCAAATTTGGGGAATTTATTGAAACATCCCTTCTAAAGAACAAAATATCTATGTTATTAAATGTGTTGATTTTTTTTCTTTTGCTTCGATGCAGCAGTCATGAATGTTTTCAACAGTTTATTGGGTTGAAATCAAAACAAAAACACTTTGTCAATGGTTTCATGTTTGTTGTTTCCTCTCCAAGGAAAATCCAGTAAAGAATTTCACCTGAAAACAACAAAAACTGCATCAGTAAATGTTACAAATGGTTTGCAGTTGAAATAAAAAGTCGTAATGAAAATCAGTAGTCACACACACCAAAACTTACTCGCCTTCTCAAAAAGTACATTCTCTGAGAATGAATGCACTGGTGACCAACACCAAAAAGGACCAGCAGCTCGCAGACCCGGAGGCTAAATTCAAAAAGATCAATACATTTACCAATCACTATGAAATATAAAACTGTCACTTAAAACATGAGCCTGTTACCTCTCAGGTTCAGAACTGTGGAGTTTTCTTTCATGGTCACCATGTTTATGGCAGTGCAGCTGTAGTCCCCGTTGTTTTGTGCCCGGAACCTCTGAATGACATACAATGATGTGTTGACATGGGTTTCGCTGCCGTTGAACATCCAGCTGAAGTTTGCAGGAGGGACTGAAGCTGCTAAGCAATGCAGTATCACTCTGTCTCCAGATGAAGCAGCAGACGGTCCAATAATGGACACATTATATGGTCCATCTGCAAAGATGACAAAGCTTCAAGTAAATAAAGAGGAAAAACTTCTGTTATAAATAGAGTTTATTTATTTGGAACACTCAGCGAGTTCTTACAGTTGACGGTGAGTTGAAGGGCAGCTGTTTGGGCGCTAACTGGGTTGCTGATCCGGCATTGGTAGGTGCCATGACTGGAGCTGAGGACAGGATGGAGGGATACTGTGCTGTTGTCTGCAGAAAAGTTGATCATGTCTCCAGCCTGGAGAAGGTGACCATCTTTCATCCACTCTCTGCTGCTGACTGAGCCGTCGGCCTCACAGGTTAGGTTAGTGGAGCTTTTCTCTTCTATCAGCACAGCCGCGGTGCTGCGGATGGTGGCTCCGGTTATAGGTGCTGGTGGTGCATGAAAAAAAAAAAAAACTGTTCACTTAAAAATAATGGAATACAATAAAGTCAATTAATGCATTTTGTTTCACAAACTGTATAGAATCCAAGTGGTTATAAAATCCACGAAAAAATACAAAAAGTACATTTTTTATAGCATATTTTTTTATAATTAGAACAATTTTACTTTGAGGTTATCAGTGTCAGCCTAACACACAGTTTGAACTGGCATCCGTTTGTAGTGTTTGGTTAAATTAGAAAACTTACTGTAAACGTTGAGGACGATCCTCCCCTGCGTCTGCAGTCCGCCGTCTGGTGTGATGGTCAGTGTGTACTCCCCGCTGTCCTGCAGCACCAGATTTCTGAGCTCCAGGGATCCGGTAGCTCGGTCTAATGTGATCCTGCTGGCATATCCGGGATCAATGATGTTGGTGCTGGTTGACGTGATGATGTTCACACCTTTAAAGTTCCAGTTGACAGACAGGAATGGACTCGCCGGGGGTCTGAGGGTGGTGTTGAACATCACCCTGTCGGCCACTGCTCCACTCAGGGGTCCTGGAGGTAAAATGTTCTGACCTGCACACAGATCTTAGAAACCACAGAAGGACAGGAAGAAAAAGTCTGTCAAACTATGTGAAAGTTTAGTTCAATTAGAATGCATTAAAAAACAAAAATCGGACATCGCATATCATTTTATAACAAAAAAATTCACTGTTTACCCGATAGAAGAAGCGTCACAAAAGTCCAGATGATTTTCCTCATGGTGGACGCTGACTTCTTCAATAACATCTTGATGTCTGGCACAACAACGAAGCAAAGAAGTTTCTCTAAAGCTCCTGCCCTTTTATTGCCCCCTGCTCCCTTAACTCCAGCCCCCGACTCAGAGATGACATGCTCAGGCTGTATTTACTCTCCCTGTGGACATTCCAGCAAACTGCCTCTGAGTCTATAGATTCAGGGGTTACCTGCACTCAGGCTGATGGATTTTTCCCAGAAAAATGCTTTGATCGCGTGAACCGTCTCAAGTTGTTTCGAAGAACAATGAAAGCTTAAAGCAAAGATATCTGATAAATAAAAACAAAAATATTACAAAAATAGAATGTTAGAAGCAGAACTAAACCTAAATTTTTTGATTTTCTTAAAATGACTTTAGTTTTTTTTATAGTTCAAACAGAAAACCCAGTTTTACAAAAATATATAAAGGTTAAAAATATGGAATATAATAAAATATCTAGTATTTTCTATCTTTATTGTTACCATTAGTAATAAGTTAGTCTGAATACCCAAATCAATGATGACATAAACATAGTTTACACCACTAAATAAAATAATATTTTTAAAAATTTTACCTTTTTTTATATTTTGAGTTCCAAACGTATAAATAGGATGATGAAATGTGACGAATAGAAATCAGAGACTTTGTGATTTGTTGACTTCTCATGCTGGTGATGTGCATCAGCTTAATGAGCTCCTCCGTCTTCAGTAAATGTTTTTTTAATATGTGGTCTGCTCCGGGGTCATGTTTGAGAAGCTGCAGTAAGCTGTGACATCGCTTCAGGATCAAAGACACCCAGGAGACTCTCAGTCTCCAGCGGGAACTTTACCCACACCCTGACAGACCACTAATCAACACAAAAGTAAAAGAAACCTTCATTTGATTGTTACTTTCAAACTGATTCTAAAATACAGTATCATGAGAGTTATTTTTTATCCAAAACATGTATTGTGAAATTTTGTCATATGAGAACAGGCAGTAAAATGGTTCATTAGTACAGAAGGACAGATCGACTAAAAATTTACTGACATTTATTTTTGTTACTAAAAATCATGTAACCCAGTGCTTTATGCAAGACTTCAAGGCATTGTCTACAGGGACACTGAAGGTAATGTGGGTCATTTGGTACTGAGTGATTAATGAGAGTTGTGCCATCAGTGACAGCAATGTCTTTGTCATTGACCTGGACCTGAACAACAACTGAAACTATTAGAAGTGATTTATGGTTCTGTGCATAAAACAATGGCAAAAAAAGGTTTCTGATGATATGTTACACACAGATTGAATGAACCACAAATCCTCTTGAGCAGTACAGGCAGATATAACAAGTTATTGTTTGTTTATTTATCTTATTTTATTAAAGTTCTTTTAGAAAGTCGCATTTAGAAATGCTCTAAGATTGATGTTGTTTTAATAAATCTTTCATCGCAATAAGTCTTTTGATCAAATCTCAAACTTACTGAAAACATTTGCTCTTTGACAAAAACATAAATTCTTTGCGATCTAAGTCATGCTCATCCAGACATCTTTTATGAGCTCTGACGAGACTCTAAGGCTGCTTTCTTGGTATATTATGCCATGAAAATGAAGTCAAAAAATTGCGTAAAAACATCTCAAGTACTTTCGAGAGCCTATGACCCATTTGTCAGTGTGTGCAAAACTCACACGAATGCTTTTTGCACATGTTCACTAAACTAAAATAAACCCATATTGATATCAATATCCCCTTTATTTAGTGAAATAGATCTAAACGCTGGAGATTTCTTGATTTAAAGGTTTTTACATCATTGTGAGATGATTCAGTTTTATCTAAATGTAAAACGTAGAAAACTAAAACGTAGGTTTTCACTGTAGATGCAACATTTCAAACTATGAGAAGTTGCCTGGGTTCATAATTTCTCTATGAAAATGTTTCAATGAAATACAAAATTTTTTTTTTTACACTTTTTAATTATTAAAAAATGTTGCTTTGAATATATAAAATATTTCAGCGCCCCATTCACATTGTTGCATAATTTTGGACTCCAAACATTGGACTTTTTATGGACTCCAAGTTTGTTGCATTGTTTTAAAAAGAAACATTTTTAAAAAATAACCTCTTGTGACTTTTAGTGACACTATTACCTTACGATCAGTTAGTTTAAAAATTCTATTTATGCAAAGACAACGAGTAAGAACACAGGAAGGTAGTTTGTGTGATCAAAAAAAAAGTTAAGAATCAGGAAAATACTTTCATTTGACCTCTTTAAAAACAGTTCAGCACACAAATGTTCGCAGCAAAGAAGTCTCATCAGGACTGAAGAGCGGATCAGTCAAACCTCTGTGGGCTTTCATCGTCCTCGTCTCTCTCTGGTTTCTGTTTTTCCAGGAAGCCAGTTCATCTCATAAAGCAAACAGCACTTCGCCTGCTTTTCTTGGAGGCTTTGATTGCTGTTGACATTTATGGAACTTCATTCAATTTTTCAAGCAGCTTTGTGCACTGATGTTAGAGAAGGTGAGAAAATGACATCATTAACCAGACTTATAGATCGAAATGAACCAGATTATGTTCTGTTTCTAGAAACAAAAGTTTTACCAAATATTCTTCAAATTGATAGTATTTTGTGTGATAAAGAGATTCCGTTTTGTTTCTGCCATAAGTAGCTATTTGACATACATTTGTGTTAAATCTATGTTTTTGAGGTAAGAGCACTCTGGATTGAATGCACATTTTCAAACTTAGCACCAACACAAACATCTTAATAATAAAAAGAAGAAACATTCAGTGTTGGTCTTCATACTTATGAGGAAAAAACCCTTTCTTCTTCCTAAAGAGGCATTTACTGCATGTAAACAGTGGAGAAAAAGACAGTTTCAGACAACAGTGAAAGAGAATGTAACATTTTGGACTTGTAAATATACTTATTCTTACCTTGAACTTGTCTGTTTAAAAATCATTTAAATGTCAATTGAATTTATCGAAGTTTTGTGATACAGTTTTCCATGATAGCCGTCACCACCAAAGAGATGCAGCAAAGTATAGTTTTACTAACGATTATGTAATAAGCCAATAAAACTCTTGTATGTTTATGGTGCCACTTCAAGCCTCAAACACACATATGTTCTCTATCATTGTTTGCCTTTTTTAGAGCCCCTTACTTTATGTGTTACATTACAATTAATGAAGGCAACACAACAAAATTCATTTTTGATTTAATCGGTTAAAAAATCATATAGGCTAAATAAATTGGACCAAAATACTATTTTTTGTCAATAATATGCATGCACACCATTCTGCTGAAGAAGTTTCAGTAAAAGCATGAAATTAAAACAGAAAAGTCTTTGTTCATTATTTTTTCCATTCATCCATCTTCTATCCCTGATAGAGAGCTGGGCCTCAGGGACAGCAGTCTATTCAGATTTCTTTTCTCTCCACAGAATTCACAGGAAGACATCCAGGAAGTATCTTAAAAAGACACCTTTGCCATCTCAACCGGGTTCTCACAATATTGAGAAGCAACAAATCCTTTTAACATTAATATTGGAATTGTTTTTTTCTACATACTGCAATAAGATGATTTATCTGAAGTTTTATCTTAGGATGTTAACTGTGATTAAAAGTTTTCATTTTATTTTTACTTTTTAAGAACAACTACATTTATTTTTGACATCACAATTTAGTACACGCAAAGCCAGTTTGATGAATGAGCACAGTTCCTCTTCTTTAAAATATAAGCATTGTAAATTACTGCATGTGTGTTTTCACCTAAAATGTATTCAAGCGGAGTGAAAAAATAAAAAACAATTATTCGTATCACACACATTGTCAAATACATTATTTCAACTTTTTTTGTTAAAAAATAGCAAAAGTTTATGAAAAGAACCTTCTCATTTCTTTGCAATAATTTAAAGAATAGTAAATGAATCCACAACTACTTTAAAAGACAAAGGATTTTCTTTATACAATCAATTGTGCCATATATGGGACACACATTTCTGAGACTGCTGTCTCATCAGGGAGATCAAAACTTTCCCTAAAAACCTGTTAGGTACAATTTAGTTTAGGTTTCTGCCCTCTAGTGGTTCAATATTCTACTACAGGTAGTTGAAGAGCGTTTCCCTGTCATTTCAAAAAGGCTCATTGCATCACAAAAAAGCACATCTTTTACAACACATTTTTCTAAAACAATTATTTGCTGGATTGAAAAAATGCATCATTTGTATGGTGTAATAATTATTTATTTGCACCATGTAAAAAAAAATGTATGAAATTTGAGACTGTGGGTAAATGAGTTGCTTTTTTCCCCCTAAACACTCCTGATTATTGAAATTTAATCCACATCAAGCCTACCAAAATATAAACCCATTCTGATCACATTAATCTGAATAATGACTGAAATGCCATCTTAAAAGTTATTTTTGATAATTTCATAACAGTTTCCCTGAAGTCACATTTGCTGTGTTGTGTAGACCTGTTTATTATTGATGTTCTGTAGTTTTAGATGTGAGACTAGAGGAAGAAGAGAGAAAAAGACAACATCCAAAATATTATCAGCACGATGGCAATACAGGTGACGCAGAGCAGTCAGATGAAGATGATGAGGAATGGATGCATGAGGCCATGCATGAAGACGGAAGTTTGAATAGCAGTGATGAGGAAGAAGAAGATGAGTGTTGTCCAAACAGGAACAAGCATTGAAGTCATAAAAGAGTCACAGAAGGGCAATGCAATAACAGAAGACTACAGATAGAGGAACAAGCAATATAAAGCTAAATTTTTCAAATTTGATTGTATGAGTTGAGGAAGATGAAAACAGATGTGACTAGACACCATACCTGTGTTTCAAATGGTTTGTCACTGATGACATGTTGGAAGAAACAGAAAAAAAAACCTATATAGCATACAAAAAGAAGACAAGTCAGGGAACACAACTTCCAAAGAGATAGAGCAGGTACTGGGCATTTTGCACATGCATGTGTTGGGGTTAGTACAGATGGCCTGTGTGAGAGGATATTGGTGAATAAAAACAAAGATCCTTGCAGTTTGTGCTGGGATGTCTCAAAATTATTTTCTTAAACTGCTAACAGGCATTGATTTCCATGACAACCTCAGTGTGTCTGGTGATGATTCAAAGAAAGAAGTGTAAAACCTCAGGCCACGATTACAAAACTGTAAGAACAAATGTTCTGCATACCTCCCAAAGAATGTCATACAGTTTATAAAATGAATGAACCATTCAAGAGAGAGTCTCATTTATGGGCATACATGCCTGCAAAACCTCATATATCAGGTTTGAAGATGTGGGGACACTTTTTAAGAAAATCCAAGCAAAGAAAGTCTACAGTTAGCGTTACAGAAGCAGTTGTGCCAAAAATGATCAACTCTATCAGCTGGGGGAAAAAAATAAAAAATAACACGTTTTTTGCAGATAACTACTCAACATCAGTTCCCCTGGACCTAGTGCAAAGCCTAAAAGAGAAAGATATCCACTATAGTGGCAGAAGCTGGATGAATAAAAAGAAAATTGTACCATGAAGAGTAAAAAGATGAACCTGATTTTCCCTTTTGTTGGCATTGAGATTGTGGGAAATGTGAAACATTAGGATTGTAAATCCCAAACCAACAATCATGGAAACATAGAAAAAACATGAAACAAGTTCACGCTGATCTCCTTCACCTTCATACCTGTACTTCATCCCAAAGACGGCACATGTACATCTGATGGCACATTGATACAGTGGCAATCACCAATGCATGGGACCTCTCCAGGAGAGACCAGACACTAAAGCCTGAAATGAAACCAGGTCTTGTAAAGGTTTCCAGCTTTAGCACTAACCTCATGAGTGCCAAAAGTCCAAAATCAAGTG
Organism: Adrianichthys oophorus; assembly: GCA_036245035.1. NCBI lineage: Eukaryota > Metazoa > Chordata > Actinopteri > Beloniformes > Adrianichthyidae > Adrianichthys > Adrianichthys oophorus. The sequence goes on along the minus strand of BSAI01000207.1, from coordinate 8,372,126 downwards.
CTGCATACCACGCTCCTCTCCAGGTGCGACTCCAGCACCACCCTGTAATGGGCAAAGCTGCAGTGTGCCTCCTGATGTAAAAAGGGATGCTGTTGATTTTTTCACTGTAAGAAACTCAAGTACTGCTTCTGTGAAAAGTTTAATGTATTTTTATTAAAAAAAAAAATTTCTGTCAACAGGGACCAAACGTGTCCTTGTTCCTAATCCAAAGGGATTAAACGGTTGTAAAAATTAAAAATGTTTGTTGAGAAATAACACAGCCAAATAATGCCAGAAGTGTTTCAGATGTTATAGGCGAACAATGTTGGCAGAAACTTACCAAATCACCCCATCTTTCAAGTTTGATCCAATCAACATCTCATTAATAAAAAAAACCAAGAAATTGGGAAACATTTTTTGTAGATTTTATTAAAGGGATTTATTATCTTGCATTTAAAAAAATGTAAGATTTCAGGCAATTCTTAGATAGAAATTTTCCAGAATTGTTTTTTGAAGTATTTACTCTACATTACAAGCGATGAGTGAATTAAAGATTCATAAAACATGCTATTTTAAATAAAGACAACGGCTATTTTTTTTCTAAAAGACTCAAAACAAGAAAATTGTTTCAACAATGATGGTCTTCTGGTTTTAAAACCTTTCCCCAAGATCCTCTGCAGAAAAGACAAAAAAAAAAAAGAATTTCAGAATTGGGTATCTTCTCAATAACTTCATCAGCAAGCAACACATAGATTATGGCTTTAAAAAATAACATGATTTTTGGTTAAACCTGAAAAACTCACCATCAAAACAAAATTCACTGATGAAATAAAACTGAGCTGACGTCATTTTCTTAATATTACACCTATATTGACATAGTCATGTTCTCCTGGAAAAAGAAAATAAAAAATATTTATAAAAACAATACAGTATATATATACATATTTAAAGAGACTTAATAAAATGAAACATTTAATAAAATATGTTTATTTTTATTAATATTTGAATGCTTAAAGTTATTTGCTGTCTTATGGGCTAGATTAGCTGATTTATATAGCTTTTCATTAGATATATTTACCTTCAGGATCCTCTGCAGCTCCAGGCTTGGAATTTGACCTTGCATCTAAAAAATAAAGTTACCAGTTGAATCTGTTAAATATACCTACAGTCATTAATGCCTGCTTAAACATATATAAGAAAACACATAAAAATATGATGACGGTTTATGTACAACTGATTGACAAAAATAATAAAGAAAATGTGTTTCTTTGCTGTTGTAACACTTTCTAACAATACAGTTTATACTGTAAAAAATGGGGGGAGGGTGGCATACAATGTGTTACATTTTTTAAAATAACTTCTCAATCTGTTGCAACTGTAATATTTTAAATGCTCCAATGCAAATATAACAAAGTAAATATAAACTGTATATGCAAACTCCACACATAAAAGTCCCAGCCAGAATTTTAACCAGGGCCTTCTGACCTTTGAGAAGAGACCGCTGACCACTGCACCACTGTGCAGCCCACTTGCCTGAAGTCAAGTCCATATTTTCTTTTTGTTACAGGTAGAGTTCAAGAAGCCAGATGCAGAGAAGGCTTGGATGCAGACAGGTAAGGTTGTAGCTGATTTTAATAAATGAACAAAAGATCACCTCACAAGAGGGGGAGGGGGGGTCAAGTAACTCAAACAACTAAGGAGCAACATCAGAGTACAATCACACAGAGACAGGCCTAAAGGACACAAAACAGGAACTGAAACACACAGACTAAAATAGACAAACACACAATCAACTAAACATGATACAGGTGTGAACACCTCCAGCAGGAGACACAGGTGAGTGGGAGGAGCAAGAGAAGACCACAGCAGACCTGCACAGAACAGGCAGTGAAAAACCAAAAACATAACAAGCAGAACACGTCACTTTTATGTCAAAATATCCAGTGACCTTGAAAATTACAAACTATATTATTATTCAGACTCCCCTGAATCTTAAATAGCCTTTTTTTTCTAAGATTCTTTTACAAACCAGAAATAGTCTATGACATTAAGAATTTTTAAGAAATAATCTGACATCAAGAAACAAGTAAGAAATAGTCTGACATTACTGGTGTCTACACAAACTTATACCATAGTGAACACTTGATTCTGATTAGCTTCAGGGTGGTGATTAAAAAGTGATAATGGACAGTGATAATATGCACCTAAAGAAGACGTTACAGTCACATTGTCTCAATGTTCTATATCATTGCGCCAGCCTAAACACCAGTTGGCATTTCGATTAACAAAAATGTTTAAACAAATAAAACAAAGGATGTCATACCTTATTCAACGGTTTATCAAAACAGCATGACAGTAGAAAGCACGAGTGATTTTACAGCTTACTTTAACCTGTTTGGTTAATTTGATCATTTTGAAGACTGGGGTGTAGCAAAAAAGGAAGATAGAAAATAATCTAAGTAGGAGGACATTAGACTCGAGGAGGAATTGAACTATTTAGGCTTTGGACTTTGTTTCTTTGAAACAAACTTTTGCTGCATCATCTGGACGAAAACAAGCGGTAAGAGGTGAACCTTCTCTATGAACTGATGCTTCATTTGACCTATGATCAGCATAGACAGTATGTAGCTTCCTTTGCCGCTGCAGTTGAGTTTGGTGCAGGCTCTGTAGCTGTTACCAGGACAACGCTTTACAGCACCTATCAAATAGCCCACTTTTTGTGAAAAAGCAATTTAAAGCTAAAAAACCTAAGAATGAAGCCCTAAAAGTTGATTGAATACATATCTCTTCTGTAAGTGTGCATTATCAAAAATGATTGGACTTCACAGAGCAACAATCCTTCGCTTCACTTCCGAGTTGTCCTTTGATTGATGATAATCCACTGTTTGTCGGCCATTACCTCTTGCATAATTCGCATAAAAATGTGATAAAAAATATGTCTTCATAGCTTACTGAATATGAGCAGCTGATATGATATAAAATGTATGAGTCACGTTTACAGCTAATGCTGGAACATTAACTGTGTAGATTAGTCTCATTTACTCATTAAAAAAAAATCTTGTTTCTTTATTCCTTTGGAGGTGGCAGTGGTTCTATTCCCGCCCTGTGTCAAAATGCTTGGGCACGACATTGAACCGCACCCTGCCTCTGTTGGAAGGGTGGTGCCAGCGCTCGGCGGCAGAGCCACCATCAGTGTGTGAAAGGGACTGTGAATTTAGAGCATCTTGGGCCTTCAAGAAAGGTAGAAAAGCGCTATACAAGTATACAGCATTTTAAAAATCTTTAAAAACAGCATTTCCACTATTGTAAAAGATGTGGGTCTTTCCTAGTGTTTCTGTATTTTCTTTTATTTCTTCTTTTTTGTCTTTTTCTCCTTTATGCTGATCTTCTATAAACTTTAGTAAACAAAGATGTTCACTCTTCTATAAGTATAAGGAAGTATGTCACTGTAAGCGACATGTTTATGCTCGTGTCCATTTAATCATTTAACAGTCTTTTCATTTAACTTTACTCCAAACTGCTTTTTATCACCTCATAACAGCCTCATTTTAAATGATGTATTGAGCTGAACTACTTTGGTTTAGTTTAAAGGTAGATGTAATTTAATATGACTCATTATCACTAAAAATATATCTAGAATCACACAGAATACATTAAGGTGACTTTAAGTTTGTGCTTGAGGAGTCCTCAATATCTGATCATCTCCACACTTTCTATGTTTAGTTTCTTTAAATAGTAATATACAGAATGTGCATTTTAAATATTTCTTGAATTTAAAATGCTCCCGCATAAAGGTACCCCAAACAATAAAACTGACCTCAATGGTTTTTTTTTCTGGTAAACATTTACAAGTGAAATTTCTAATTATCTTAACAAAAAAAAAGAACTAAAAAAAAAGAATGGAATTAGCTAAAGTACTTAACAGTTGATAACAATGAAAAGGAACTATGACTTAAAGAAAAAAAAAAAATGCCCCCAGCACTGAAGCCATTTCAATGTGCTGTTCATAAGGTAAACTTTCATTCTTCACCTGTAGAAAGGGTTGTTTTGTTTTTAATACAATCTATAATTTCAATTATACTAGGAATTAAGTAACCTTCAGTTCTGAGTCACAAGAAGGACAAAAGAGGCACATATAAAAATGAACTGACTTCTGTGGGAAATAGGAGGAATTCAACTGCTGTCCAACTGCAGAGAAAACTGAGAAAAGTTGAGAGACTTTTTTTTTTTAAACAGAATTTGTGCTGTTGGCTACTATTTATTCTACTTATTCATTTTCCAATCTGCTTTATCCCATTCGGGGTCACGGGGTTGCCGGAGCCTAACCCAGCTACTCATGGGCGAAGGCAGGGAACACCCTTGGACTGGTCACCAGTCTGTCGCAGGGGCCACAAACACACACCCATGCACACTCACATTCACACCTAGGGACAATTTAGAGCGACCAATTAACCTATGAAGCATGTTTTTGGACGGTGGGAGGAAGCCGGAGTCCCCGGAGAAAACCCACGCATGCACGGGGAAAACATGCAAACTCCACACAGAAAGGTCCCCCAGCCAGGACTTGAACCGGGAACCATCTTGCTGTGAGGCAGGAGCGCTAACCACTGCGCCACCGTGCAGCCCCATGGCTACTATTTACTGTCTGGAAAATGTGTGATCCCTCTTACTTTGAGGGGCGGATGACTGACAATGTAGGTCAAAAAGTGGGTTCACAGGACTCACTGTCTTTATTAAAGTTAATCTTCAAATGATGATGCAATTGTAGGGTTCAAACATAACACACAAAAGATAGCAAACAACATTTATGAATTGTATTTTAAAGAAATAAAGTTATACATATTTATGTGTAAAATCATCACAACTGAATGAATTAAAATCACATATTTCTTGGTGAACAATAGTGAACAACTTTTTGTAAGCAGCAAGCAATTTTGTTAAAAAAAAATAATGTATTTTATTAAATGAAACAAAAAAACAGTTTAAAATGCACAAAGGAGCTTTTGTTTATTCACCAACATTTTTGTTGACTGATGGCATTTCCTCATAAATGGTTTTGCTCTGAAAGAAAAAAGAACAAATTTAGACAAAAAAGAAAAAAACTCTTTTTTTTATTAAGCTGAAAATCTAACATTCCACAACATAAAAAAGTTCAAAGTCTGACCTCAAAGATAGCACAAAAAAAGAGGAAAAATAAACCATTATAGCCGCCCTTTACATGTTTAGTATTAAGATAAACTCTACCACAACACAGATTTCATGTATTCAATTATCCATTCAATAGGTAATGGTCATATGTTGGTTGTTGTTTATGTCTATGTCCCATCATGATGGTAATGAATGATTGGTATTTATAATGTGATTGATGGTTATTTATTAATCGCCAGCAATATTCTTTTTATTTTTTGTGTTGAATGGGTATTAAGGAGTAAGCTTTCATTAGCTACTGCTTCTGCCTTTCTCCTTTTCAAGCATGTCATTTTTCTTAAGTTCTGTCAAATGAAGAATTTTTTCCCTCCTAAACTAAACTAAACTAAACGTGTGTGAGTCAGTGATGTATTTACCTCTTTGAACACGGAGTTCATGTTCA
>BSAI01000207.1:8336812-8356557 GCA_036245035.1 Adrianichthys oophorus | reverse complement strand
TGAACATGAACTCCGTGTTCAAAGAGGTAAATACATCACTGACTCACTCACATTTGAAGCATGAAACCTGTGCTTTAGGAGAGTTTGTTGTTTTTTTGGTTAAACATGGGGGGGGGGGGGGGGGGGCTACAGTGGTACACCTTTTTTGTGCTCTCTTTGATTCTAAAGACAGAATGTATCCTTTTCAGTTACATACAGGTTTTTCATCCATATGAAAAATGAATTAACTTTCTTCCCTACTGCCATTGTACAATGGATAAAGGTTTTCTTTTTATTCTGGCCTACATAAATCTAAAAATTGATTTTTTAATTTGTCTTAGGAAAAAATGCAGAAATATACTAATAGTTCTATGTGTATTGTCTGAAATTGAACTACCGATGAAAACTGACTTTCTTTTAAAATACACCTATTGGCCACAGCATCATCAACACACTGATCTCATAGTTGATGCATTTGTTCATGAAGGAAACTGTTGTCAAATTGTTGCACAAAAATGATTTTGACCTGCATCTTATCTAAAGAATGAATAGAGAATTGTCCAATTTTTTAAATGATAGATTTAGTTTTCACAACAACAACTCATTACTACTGTGTGGTGCTGTTGTTGCACAGCATCAAGCTGTTTTTCATTTGATTTCTGTGTGCACATGAGCATGAGGAAAGTGCAGTAGAGTATGTTAGGTTAGGATTTTATTTAGTAGCCATAAGCTTAAATATTTATAGCCAGATATCAGTAGATCCATTCAGAAACAGAAAAAAAGAAAAAGAAACTGAACTACATGTGTGAGTCTACAGAGCAACAGTTTTTCATAAAAACTTTGTGTTTAGATGGACACCTATATAAGGGAACTAACAACTTTGCAAGCACTTATGTGCTCCACAGAAACCGGCACTATTTGAAATGTAGTCTAAGCAGTGCAGAATGTTCTACAAAGCCAAAAGTGGTGTTGTCTTTTTCATGTGTAAAGCACTCAGAACAAGGATGTAGGTTAAGAATAACAGAGAAACCTTTTTTTCTTTTTAGATGTAGTCCATATTTGGAGTTTAGGAATTTGACCTGAGTTACTGGGGGAGCAAACACTGTTAAGGTTTGACCAGAAAAACGTGAAAGCATCTGGGCTAGTCTGGTGAGGGAGTCGGAGTTATTTTTAAAAGTAGTTACCAGAAATGCTGTTTTAAAATAGAGTTTTATCTATGAGCCTTAGTTTTTGATCAAAGGTATACATGAATCGGTACTAAAAATGTATGATGTGATGTCTCAGAGTCTGATTACCATCAGGTCCAGATGATGTACAAATCACTTATATTATTGAGATTCATGGGATATACAGTATAGATATAAAAACAACAACAGAAATTAAATTCACTATTTGGATTCTTTGAAATGTAACAAGTTTCCATGGCCATTTCAAATTTTTACAAGATGTTTTAAATCTCATTTTGGGGGATTGAAATAATGAAACATATTTTTCCCCACAAAAACTTGAAAGATGGCTTTCAGAAGCATTGAAAGGGACATGTTAAATATCATTTTGTCAACTTCGTCTTTCCAATCTAAAGACTAATAAAAATATGATGTAAATTCCCTAATATTATTTTGATTGTATTTGTTCTAACTTATGGTTCATATTCTGTAAATATTTAATTTGTCAATAAGAAGTTTTTGGGGATTTTTTTGTTTAAAAAATTCTAGTTAAGTGAAATGAAATTTAAGGTGTGACGCTAATTATTAGGGTTTACATTTTGCAATTGGATGCAAAAACTATGCCCACAGCACCGCAAATTATGTGTGTCAGTTTAGACAGTTGCTTTTTTATTTGGTTATAGTGGTTGATGCACAGTGAAGAAACTTTTGCTGAGAAGACGACATGCATGTAATTAGCAACTTGACAGAAATTAGCGCGGGGGCATAAATGTATACTTTATATTTACAGAAAGTTGTGCAAGATCAAATCAAATACTCTCAAGGATTAATTTACTCATCCAACTTACTGCTTTTTTTCAAGCTACTGTAATTCTTAAAACACACAGCTATTTAAACTAAACACGAGAGTGTTTCACTTATCAGATAACATTTGACCTTATCTGAACTGCCTAAATGCATTGGGCTGTCAGCATTGATTTGGAAAAACATTCAATTAAACAAGATCTAATTTCTGAGCATAGAAGAATAAAAAGCTTCCCTTAAGTTGCAAATTGACTGACATTATGATGTTTTCAGCTATAATCATTCATATTATTTTTTTTATGATTGTTGGCAGAAAAACAGGAAAAAACATTAACTCACAGTAAACCTGTCAGCTGTGTTGAATTTAAATAAACAATATAGGAATGAATGTCAGACTTGTCTCATCTAATTTAATGTAAGACCTGAAGTGTTCTTACATTTATCAACAGCTGGGTTTGTTTCATTTACAATGGAAGTTAAAGTCATTGTAATCAGGAGAAAATACTTCTTTATGATGTTAATCAAAACAAACTTGTCAAATGTGTCACAGGTCCCTCATCAGGATGTTCCACTGCCTGTATTGTTGGGATTGTAATCGGATGTTTAGTTGTTGTTGCTGCAGCAGTTGGTGGAGGATTCTACGCTTATAGAAGGTGAGTGTATAATGGTTTAATCATGTAGGCATACACTTTTTTAAATGTAAATTTAATTATTTTTATTATTTGACCAAAATAATGTAATTAGCAGCGAGTGCTGGTCTGGTATTTTCTGGATCCTTTCTTAAGTAGTTCATGTCATTATAGTGTTTAGTATTACCCAGATTCTTTGTGAGAACATTAAATCACTTTGATAATTTTGGAAATGTCAAATGAAATGCTGATTTAAACTTCCCAAAAGTATTTCATTTGAAATCTTGAGTTTGCTCATTCCATTATTTTTTTAGATTTTATTTTGCTCCAATTAATTTGGAATAATTAAAACAATGAGAATGACTTTTATCAATGCTTACAAAAATTATAAAAATGGTGCTTAAATAATTATTAACTGGGCTGATAAACATTTTAAGCAGAAGTTTATTATGAAGCAGTTTCCTGTTTCTCAAAATAAAAAAGGCAAAACATTGTATTCTAGGAAAAAGGATATGGGATTAATGTGAATAATACTATTCAAATTCTCAAATTTGAATTTTTACTCTACATTTTGGTATTTTTTTTAATTCTCAACACTTGATTTTAAACAAAGTGTTAGTAGGCAGAATCAGACTACAGTCTAATATAGATTCTAATTCTCCAAACTCATAACATCAACATTATGAAACACTCCTGATCTTTGAGCTAACGTTGAGCTAAATAGAGACAGTTTTTCTTATTGACATTTAATTTCCTCATCCTATCCAAGTAATGTACATACAGGACTAATCACTGTATAAAAAATGAATGAAAAATGAATGATTCTCCAGTGCAGCTTTTTTCTATGTAATCATGTATTTTCACTTCACAGTAAATCATCAAAAACATCCTCTAATAGAGACAATGGCAACAGGAGAGGTATGTGGACGATTGGAGGGTTGTAAGTGTCATGTTGTACCTGAGATCAATTTCATCATGAAATGTTTTTTTTTTTTTAAAGGTCGTGACGGACGGGACAACACATCTTATGCCAGTGAGGTAAATGTAAGCACAGCTTTAACATTCGCATAGTAGAAGAAAAAAACACATCTGTAGCAATGATTTAAACATTAATGTGTGCAGGTCAAATTTAACAAAAGGTTTTCAAGCAAAATGAAAAGACCTGTGTACAACAGGTGTTAAAATGAATAATGATTCATTTTAAGAACAATTTGGTTTATATCTTAATTTGTGGTTGACATTATGATTCATAGTCGATCTTGGTTCATTTTGAACGACCCAATTCACTGACCTATAATCGATCCAGGAAATCTTTAGACAAAAATTCAAATACCTGGGTACTAAACAGTGCAGGTTTTTCATATTCCTTGCATTTCTTGCACAATTGTGTACAAACAAACAAACAAGTAAACATAATTGCAAATTCATTCCCATTTTAGTTTCATAAAGTTCAGCCCGCTGTTGCTTTTCCACATGAATATAATAGAAAGGGCACATTATTAGGACATTATACCACACTGTATGGTCACTGTATGGTAGATGGGTTGATCCTTTTTTGCTGCCATAACACATGTATTGTCCACTGCATGGTACAATAAACCTACCATGTCTCAATCCGAATAGTATTTTCCAATGTGGATTTGATTCGATTTGATGATCCTTTGCAGGATCCTCATGTAGAACTTAACAACAGCACTAATAAACACTGGAAAATGTTGTGAGAGGGCGTCCACGAGCCCTTCTAGTTTGAGGATCAGGAATCACAAAAACGTCAGAAATGGAGCACACCACAATCTAACACGCCAACAGTTTTAATGTCAAGTTAAAACACCATTTAAAAAGATCCACACTGTAAAACTGGCAAAGATAAAAGCCACAATTGGTTAAAAACAAATCACACTAAAATGGCCACGATAAAAACAATGGTTAAAAAAGAACAAGATACAGTGTCCCACAAATGTGTCCTTTTAGCTAGCGAGAACAAAAAAACCGTCAAAGGACAAAGTTCATGAAGGGGGGTGGGGGGGCGAAAGCCCCACTCGCTTCCTCAGCAGTACGCCTCTGCTGCTGCTGCTGCCGCCGCCGCTGCTGCTGCTGCCGCCGCCGCCGCTGCTGCTGCCGCCGCAAAATTATGTTTTTTTTTTTCTTGTTATTGTTCTTTAGGACGTGAACTATGCAGACATCAAGTTTTCCAAGAACAAGAACAACGCTACACTGCAGATGGATGCAGAGAACGTGTCGTCGAACTACGCTCAGATCAGAGTGAATAACCAACAGGCAGGATCCCACCCCCCCAACTATGACGCCCACATGCAGCGAATGAACAGACAAGATTCTTAGCCTGAAGCTTGAGCCGGTGGAGCCCAGACTGATACTCAGATCAGGACAAACAGCATGCTGGGTGCAGGTTAGCACTGAAGCAGAAACGTTTTCAGTGAAACTTTGACTTGTTTGTGAGTTTATTCATGCAGAAAACTGACTGCATCAACGCACTTTAGTGGTTAATGATCAGCCATATTTAACAGTTATTGCTGTCACTGGTGTCCAACAGAAGAATGCTGCTCTGTGCTTGTTCTATGAGCTGACAATGCAAAACTTTATGATTATATTTTTTCTTTATGATTCATTTGTTTGCTTGAACAGAATGCTTCTCAGTTTTCCAATGTGTTCTTTGACTCCAACTGCAGCCTGTTTTATCTTCATTTGATTTCATTAGCAAGAAATAACTTTTGTTTTACATTTAAGACAGAAATGACGTAAACCTTCATAATTTACAATCAAGTGATGCAGTTTCAACCTAAATAACCCTGGAAACTACTTGATGATGATGATGTTGGATTTTTGGCTTGTTTTTTACAATGTAATAATCTGAAAATGGCTCAAGAGTAACTAAACATAACATTTTCCTGAGTGTACATAAATTTGCAAATGTGTGTGATAGTAAACCTTAAGAACAAATTTCTGAACACTTTCACTTTATTTATATCAACAAACTGAAGGTTAAATGTGTTTAATGGGTTGAAAGTCCAACGGTTGTTAGATGATTACCAACAGAACAATAAATCTCTCTGGTGGATTTAACACGTTTAAGGAAACTGTGGCTTAACATTTACTGTAAATGTTGGATATGGCTTCCTGCCTCTGAGCTGATGAATGCTGGGATCCACGCCAGCTCTCATTAGTATGAACAGAATGAAGAAAAAAAAAAGATAAATGGGATGTTGCTGTTGTAAGATTAAAAAAAACACTCTATAAATGTATTGCCACATACGTGGGTGCGGCTGAGTTTTGTAATAGTTAAAGGTTTAATGTCCTTTTTCTGGGAAGAACAGCGAGCAGGGCATTACATTAATCTGATCTGCTGGAAATCACTACCTCTGTGCTGGCACGAGAGAGAAATGGGCAGACTGGCAATGTTTTTAAGATGATAAAATCCCATCTTTTTATATTTTTATTCTGTGGAATAAAATTAATTTCAGAGTCAAAAACAACATGCATGTTTCTCACACATTAAGGAGTTTTATAGTTTTTTACTTTTGATAAAACAGTCTCTCTCTTGTCTTCAGAACCGATCACTAAAACCTCTGTTTTGTCCTGGTTGAGCTGTAAGAAATTCCCTGCTATCCATGACTAAATGTTCTAAAATACAGTTTAAAGGAACGTTTACTGATTCTTCATCATCTGGAGACACTGCGATGTAAAGTTGTGTGTCATCAGCGTAGCTATGAAAACAAACGCCATGCTTCCTGATGACGTCCCCAAGTGGCAGCATGTATAAATTAAAAAGTAGTGGGCCTAATATTGATCCATGGGGGACTCCACAATTGACTTCATAGGCCTTTGAGGAGCATGTATCCATATTTACCTGAAATCTTCAGTCTGTGAGATAGGAGTAAAACCATTTCAGAACAGTACCGGAGAGGCCCAGACTTCTTAGCCTGTTAAACAGAATATTATGATCTGTATCAAATGCAGCACTCGGATCCAGTAGCACCAGGACTGAGAGTTTCTGAGAGTCCAGGTTACATCTGATATCATTTAATATTTTAACAAGGGCTGTCTCCGCACTGTGGTTTGTCCTAAAACCAGATTGATACTTTTCATGGACATTGTTCCTATTTCAAAAAATCATTTAGTTGGACATCAACAGTTTTTTAATGATTTTACTGGGAAATGGTAAGTTGGATTTTGGTCGATAGTTATCAGAGGTGTTAGAATCTAAATTACTGTTTTTCAGAAGAGGCTTCCACTGCCGTTTTAAAGGCAGCAGGGAAGACACCTGTCTGAACAGAGTCATTTACTGCATTTAAAAGCTCAAACTCAAAGAAGTCTTAGGATGTTTTTAAAAGTGATGTGGTTGGCCAACTATCAATAAAATAAAATATTTCAGTCTAGTGAGCCTGATATGACTCAGCAAATTCTGTGAAAATGAAAAAGATGTAAGTGACTGACTGTAAGATTAGATTTGGTTTTAGCTTTTTTCAGCTGTCAGTGCCTCAGTGCCGCCATGAACACTTGGATTTTTGAACTTTAGTTTGTAATCATATAAAAATACTCAAAACAAGAATAAAAATGCTAATAAAAACATGACTTTATTACAGCAAAAAGTAATATGTTACAACATTGCTTTACTGTTGTGAAGCATCAGCAGTAGCAATGACTGCAGCGATATAAAAGAGGAAGGACTTTCAGTAATATGTCAGTATAGTAAAAGTCAAATGATAAATTAAATGCATTATCTGTAACCTAATAGTATATTAAATATTAGGTTAACTTTTGATGAAGATATCAAAGTTCATTCCTGAAGCTCTGGATCCATCCCTGATATATATTAAGATAATCGTGTCACCTTGCCTCTTTCAAAAGGTTTTTTTCTCCGTTGGGTCATCTACTCTCAGCTTCCTTTCATCATCGCCTCTGCAAAAGTAGAACAGTTTAATCTGAAGTGATAAACGGATAGAAAAAGGTTTTTCATTTAAACAACAGATGGTCAGAATCACAAATCCAAGTCTGTAAGGCAGATATGAAGTGATTAATGAATACCTTTTGTTATTTATAAAACACAGACCATGACACTAATGCTGATTTCTCTTCCCTTTACTGTTATCACTTTTTTCTTTTTTACTTCTGTCCCATCAGAGCGCTAAACCTTTATGCACAAGGTGAGCATTGGGTCCAAATTGTATGCGTTCACCAGAAGCATGATAAAGGGAAGGGCTATAAAAATGAATGTTTAAATATTGCCTGTCGACTTTGAAAAATGAGAAACAGAAAAGTGAACCTGAGCCCCTTGTATCTCGAAGGACTAAAAGCAAAAAGAAAACAAAAACAAATTGATTTTTTTTTAAGACACGAAACAGGAAGTCTGTCTCAGTGACTGACTACAAGCAGAAAATACATTTAGTTTGTGGCATTTTTATCTTGTAAAGTGGAGCTTTGTGCTGGAAGACCCACTGAAAATGCACTGAGTAATGAATTACTTTGGTATTTTACTCTCAGCTTTCATCGAGATAGTACAAAAATTAGAAGTCAGCTGATGGTTATACAATAATAAAAAGATTCAGGAAGAAGGAAGAGACATGACATAAAATAAAATCACTTTACAAGAATAACCATGAATCATCTAATTCACTCAGAACTATCACTGTTAGTTGAATATCTATGATAACCGCATGTCAGCACAATTTGAGTGACCCCAAAAATTATGTTGTACATGACAACAACAACAACAAAAATAAAGAAAATTAGAAGTGTGGCAGTTAAAAAAATCTATCCTACTGCCCTGTCTGTGTTCTCAGCTTACATGTAACATGCACAACATGTAGAAAGGTCATAATCCCTTTTGGACGTGGACCGTAATGTCATAAAAAGGCATCATTACTGCAATAAAAGTTGGCAAACAGGCTTTTATTGAGCCTGGGTTGAATGCAGGTCAAAGTCTGTCTTCAGAGGAGAAAGACAAAAAAACCACAGACTTTTATTTAAAAACTTTGACTAAACTCTAAGAAACAAAGAGAAAGTACTTTAGCAATTTACAAAAAAAGATGGAAAAAACTAAGTATGAGGTTTTAATTTTTCTTTTTTAGTATAAGCATTAGTTCCAGTTTATGCTGACAGGGAAATGCAGTGGAAACTGTTCACATAACTTATGGTAAACGCATCTTATCTGCCTGGTTTTATGAGGAGGAGGGTCCCAAATATTTACAGTTTGGTGAAACACTGTCACCTTGTGGTTCATACACACATCAAACTGTTTCTAACAGCTGTTTTACCCTAAAATGTAATTTACGTGGGGATTTTTTCAGCATTGAAAGTTTATAAATCTGAATCAGGCAAAATGAAAAATACCTCTTTTATGACACATTTCCTGCGGTTGGAAGGAAACTTTCATCTTAGTTCTTTCGCAACTCTGATTTCATCATAAGGAAAATTCTGATGCTGTGAAATTAGGATGTGATGAGGTCATCATGCGTTTTAAAAAGCGGTTAAAAGGATCATTCAGTTTCAGGGACACACTAAGATTATGATGAAGATGTGGAAAAGTCTACTTTGTGCTGTGCTGATGGTTCTGATGGGTGAGAACAATCTTTTATAGAAACAACAGCATATTATAGGAAGAAAATCTTCATTTCTCCTGTAAAAGGTTTTTCTTTGGATTATTTTTTTCTCAAACAAAGCCTCTCTAACTGTTTTGATAATATCCATGAGACTTAAAAGAAACTGTAAAAGACAGGAACTATGTAGCTTTCATGCAATTTTGCCAAAATAAGTAAAATTTATGTAAAAAAAACTGATATCTGATGATTAAACAAACCAAAACCAATACAATCTGTATTTTTACTAACTTCACACATATGTTGACTCTGGCTGTTTTCTCAGTTCCATCAGTTTGCGGCCTGAAGGTGCAGATCTCCTGGTATGGCAGAGCGATAACAGCAGGTCATCCCACAGAGTTCACCTGCTATTCCTCTTGTTTCCCAAACTGCATCTATTCCTGGACCTTCAAAGGACAGACTGTCAATGGACGCACATTAATCTGGACACCAGACGGGCAGGATGATACAGTGGAGCTGCGGTGTACTGTTCAGAATCCAGAAACAGGAATCTCCGGCAGTACGGCCACCATTCTAGAAATCAGCAGTAAGTTGTGTTGGTTGAAATAATTCACTGTGATGCTACACACTGCAAACTATACTTGCAAATAATAAAACCTTGATTTTAGACATTTGAAGAGGTTGTATCAGGTTGTTTTAGCTTTCCTTTGCTCTACAACTTTCCATTGCCATTGTGGCCTTCAATGTTATCATTTTTAAATAAAAAATTGATTTATGTTCTAAGAATAAGTAGTATTAGATCTTATGAGGATTTAGTACATTGAGCCAACTTATTCTAAGGTAATTTTCTCATTTTGTTCGAAAATGAGTCACTTCCACTTATTACACTAGTTTTTTGTCACTGTAGTCAAAATGAACAACAATTTTGTCCAAAAAAACTGTATAAAATTCAACCTAAAGTAATTTCATCAAACAGGTAGCTTTTTAAGCTTTTTTTTCCTTTTTGAATGCTTATGCTGAACTCCTTGTTAATAATCTTACAGCACAGACTCATCATTTTTACTACTTTCTAGTGATTTTTCTCTAAAGATTGGAGCTCTTTTGTTGCTGTCATTTGAGTATTTTGAGGTTAATGACCTTTTTTCCTTTGGCTTTGTAGTTATTGAATTTTACATGACTGTATACTATTTTACTTAGTTTCAAATTTAAAAAAAGATTTCGAAATTGTATCTTGAAAAAAATATATACAACTCTCAAACAATTTTTTTGATTTGAAATTAAAATGTGGTCAAAGTCTTTTTATCATTTTTTTTGTCTGACTCAGCAGTTTTGCTCAGAAAACTATTCAAACTACTCTATGGGGAGCTAAGTAACTCAATCACAAGACAAAAATAGCTGATGCAGACAAAAATACCAACTATTTACATACTAAGATATCAATATTACTACGATTACAAAGATGCTTAATCATTGACCAAGTAATGTTGTAGTTAGCCCAGTTCCTGCAAAAGTGTAAAAATATTGTTTTTCTTTGCAGATCAAATGTCTGTACAAGTCAGCCCTTCCAACACTGTTCCAACTCTAAACCAGTCCCTGAACCTGGTTTGTCTCAATGCTGGTTCCGGTGACCCCAAAGGTCCATCGGGCCTGATCTGGTACAAAGATGGACAGAAAGTGACTCAGAGAGAAAATATAAAGCTCCTGCAAGACAACATGACTCTTCACTTTGACTCCGTGCTGCCCTCTGACGCTGGTTTCTATCAGTGCCAAACGTATCTGCCATCATTACAGACAAAAGTCATCAGTGTGGGGTTTCTGCTCAGCTGTGAGTACTAAACCTGAGCTTTGAGATGAAAACACTTCACTATGTGGTTTTCCTCAATGTTTTTAATCTTTTTCAGTCGATCAGTGGAACGTCAGCATCAGAGGACCCGACACTGTGTTTCCTGGTAGACTGAGTGAATTTACCTGCCTTACCAGCTGCACCCTGAATGTTGAGTGTACTGTGAGGTGGCAGTTCAGAGGAGGCTTTCCCATCGGAACCTTCTTTTCAGTCAATGGCAATAAGATCAGGTGGACTCCCTCCATTCCTGGATCGTTCCAAAACTTCAATTGTGTAGCTGAAAATAGAGCTGCTGGACGGTCGGCCGAGGCCACAAAACTAGTGGAAGTTAAAGGTATTTTCATTTGTGCCATATGTCCTGTGTAAACGTTCATCAGTGTGTTCCCTTTAGTTTAGTAACTTGTGTTTTTTTGCTCTGAACAGGTGTTCCAGTTTCTGGATCAGAGGCAGCAAAACTCCATGGACTTCTGTTACTGATCTTCTTTATGGGATTTAAAAGTTTTCTTTAAAAGAATAGAGCTTAGAATTTTACTCAAGTGACGCCTGTTTTTTTTTTCCTTTTTTGGGGTTTTTTGTTTGTTTATTTATTTATTTTTATTCATAGTATAACTTGTTTCATAAAAAGTATTTCACATTATTTATTTACACTGTTTGCATCTGCTTTAGAATGACTAGTTTTACAAAAAAAAAAAAAAAACTCTGGGTTTTGATTCTAATTTATTATCAAATTTAAAGACTGTAACTATCAGATAAATCATTTTCTAACTTAGTTTTGTGATATTGTGTTACTTTCTTTCATTTGGACCACATATGACAACAACACCTCCTCCATGTTGAGCCTGTACTGTGGTCCGAAGTTATCCCTACAGGAGATTCTACAGCTTCAAAACTAACAAAAGGGCTTCTTAAAAAGCAATCAGCAAAAAAAAAAAAAAAACCAAAAAAAAAAACCATAGATTACAAAAATTCGTATCCATTACATGAAGTTGAGGTGAAAATGACTGAAACAATGACACAAACACCATTATTTAAATATAAAATATAGAAAATGTTGATTTTTTTCCCCGTCAGTTGTTCAAATTTTGGCCACAAGATGTCAGTCTGGAGTAAACTCAGAGAGGACACAGCATGAGATGAAGTGTTTGGTAAAATCATTGTGAACATGAGAATTTATCTCGAAAAGACCAAAAAAATGTGTAAAGGCCGTCCAATCAGCAGAAATTCTTTAAACTCTTATAATTAAATACAAATAAACTGTTTCGTGATTGTTTTTTTGCAATAGGATACTTTTCATTTCTTCACAAGGACAGAAATCTGTCTCAATATATTTGTTTTACCATTATTACTGTAAATTTCATATTTAAAGAACAGAAATAACAAAAAGGAAAAGCTCTGTCTGAAAAAAAAAACTGATCAACATTAAATCAGGGTACAAATGAAATGTTACATATTATTCACGAGTAAATAATCACCATAAACGTCGATACTCAAATCACGTAAACAGGAAAATACCCAAATAGTTATCTTCTTCTGAAGTTAAATTCCCTGTGGTTTTGATCAGAGAAACAAATGACTAGATAAAGAGCCCTTACGCTCTAGAGCAGTTTCTCAACCTTTTTCCAAGCAAAAGTACACTTTTTACTAACAACCTGGTAACAATCTTTTGGGGCAAAATGTGAATAAACTTGTGCAGTTACACTCTGCTATGATCAATATGGCAGTTTCTGAACACTGTCAGTGACATCCTTTGGGTCATATTTGCTACCGGTTCCCCTTGTACCAAGGAAATGTGATTCTCCCGCTGAGGTTATTTTGTCAACAAAAAATAAAGTCATAAATTTGACCTTTTCTTCCATGTTTTTGGAATCTCCCATGTTTTTGTTTATCTTCAAAGTTGTACTATTTATTAAATTTTTTTTACATGTTTTAGCTTACAAATGTCTGGATATTTATACCAAAATAGGCAAAAACAGCCTTTTATAGTTTACCAGCTTTTAAAAGTGTGATAGTCTTGACCAATAGAATAATAAACATGAATTGTGTCTTTAAGCACACTAAGAAAACAATTATTTTAGAAAGCAAAATATGAAATAAAACAGTATAGGAACCTACTTGAACTGAAATGGGTGTGGCTCGGTGGTACAGCGGTTAGTACTCTTACCTCATGGTTGCAGGGCCTTCCTGCGGAGTTTGCATAACCGCTCTGTCTTCATATCTGGAGTTTTCTGCAGGTGGTTTGGTCTGACCCTGCATGAGAAACAGAACTTCAAAACATGACTCATAGTTTGACTTCACATTCCCAGGTTTGTGCTTGAGAGACGGCTCTGTTTACTCTGGTTGTTTGATGAGCTTTTGGTCCATTTTTTGCGGAAATTGGATTCAGCTTTATAATTCCCTGTGTGTTCAAGAATTTATGGAAGCTGAAGCTCAAGATAAGAGTGTTTGGTATTTAAGACTGCTAATGACTCCTACCTCCATGCTATGGAAAAGCACAAAAAGAACTCAGATGTTTTGTGTACATTACACAGACAGGTCACAGGTGAGCTCTGATATGGGACTTTAACTCACGTCCCCAGAAAAAAAGAAAAGATCTTCTTTTTTAAATAATATTGTGAAATGCCTACAGGACAGGTGAAAAAAAACTGGAAAACAGTTCATTTCTAATAACGCTCAATGGTATGATGTAATGTTTGCCAGAACTACAGACAGCTTTCTTCTTTGTCGTTTTACATTAAAAGTAACCAAAAAAAGCTCGTCTGTGTCAATATTTGCAGGTAGAAACCACACGAAAAGCCACAACACAAAGATGCAGGAGGTGCAACTGTTCTAAAATTTGAATGTTGACCTTTTAAAAATCTGCGCAGCATTGATGGGAATACGTCGTGCGTATCATCAAACAGAGCTTGTTTATTGGGTCAGGTGCGCACCGACGTGTTCAAATGATTGGAGAAACAAGAGATGCTCTGAAATCTGGACCAGGTGCAAAGGAATGGAAACATAGAAAATGTGCAGCTAATCTTTAAATATTCCCTCCAAAGAATGTAAAAAGATCAGGTTTTAACCTTCACAAAGAACAAGCTCCTGTGCTTGATTATCCCCCACATTCTTTAGGGTTATAAATTGTCATTAAACAGAGCTTGACCCTGCTAGGCAAATACAAACCTATCGGCTTTTGTACGATTATCAAGATTACGCACAGAGACACCTGCAGATAAGCTGTTTGAGTGAGGGGCTGGACACACACTGGACGGGTATATTAGAGCTGAAACAGTCAGGAGTTTGTTAGACCACCGTACAAAAGATGGAGGACAGGAGTGAAGCAACGCTGGGACTTTTTCTGCTGATGATGGTTCAGGGTAGGATCACCAGATGCAGAGTATGCCGACTTTCTGGTCTTTCCTTGAAACTGAGCGTTTGCGTTTTCTTTTTGTTAGGTTTTCTGGCTTCTGGTGGCGTGGAGGTCAGGCCTTCCATCAACCCCGCCGTAGCCGGGGGCGCCGTGACGCTGTTGCTCTTTCCGTCTGTGAACATAAAAAGTGGAAGCTGGTCGGTGGGGCAGTCCCTCGTCATCACCTGGCAGGGAGAGCAGCAGGCGGTGTTCCCCAGCCACACCGGCAGGGCGTTTGTGAACATCAGCACCGGAGCTCTCACTCTGACCTCCCTCACGGTGGCGGACTCAGGAGTCTACGAGGTGCTGGGTACTGACCCCCAGCTGAGGGCCAACGCTTCCATCACAGTGGAGGGTGAGATGAGGCGTCACAGCAACATATCTTTAGATTTCTGTGGTTCATTCAGAGTTTTATTTTATTTTTCCAAAGCATTTCACTGTAAAACAACATGAGTTGACATGTAAACTGTTTGACACGTCATGCTAACGGAAGGACTGAGAATCCATAAAAGTTCAGAGATGACAGAGACTAAAAGAGCTGGTTGAAAAAAAGGGAGTTTTTGTTTATGCTTTTCATTTTACTGTAACCTGTTCCTGTTGTTTACAGAACACATGCACTGTTTTCAAAGGCGTCATAGAAATTGATACTCAGCATGGCATTCTGTCAGCTGATCATTTACCTTCACAAGTCCTTCAGATAAAACACTTTCACAGAATCTATTCCTTTGGAAAAATTTATAAGAAATCCGCACCCACAGGATAACATCTCAAACACAACAAACATAAATCATAGCAAAAAGTGGCAAAAACAATATGAGGACCCATTACTAATATATTTAATTGAATAGTGTTTAATTGTTTTCTTTTAGATGTTATATTTTTGTAGATTTGTAAAGAGAAAATGACAGAAATGAACACTAAAAGTGAAAAACAAACTGCTAGTAATACTTTTAGGTGTTTTCTTCAAAAAATCAAAACAATATTTAGAATCTGTAACTTTTCAGTGTGGATAAAGTAGATCATAAAAACAGGGATTTAAAACGATATAATATGTTCTATACATTTGTATTGATTTAAAGAAATTTAAAAAATGATGTAGAAATTAGCGTGTTCCTTTTACAATAATATTCATGTTCTACCTGATTCTCTTCCATATTATAATTAGAATGTTTTCTGTTTTCTTCTACTTTCTGAACATTACTTGTAATCAGAAACCTTTCAGCCGTGCCCTGAAATTCAGCCTCCTTTTCTCATTTCCCTGCAGAATCCATCTCAAACGTGACTCTGAAGGTGACTCAGACAGGCCTGGTGGAGTTTCAGAGTTCTGCCCTCATGACATGCTCCATCTCCTCCGGTTCCTCCCTGTCCTTTCTCTGGATGAACGGCAGCTCTGTGGTCACAGTCAGCAACAGAGTTCAGCTCTCAAATGGAGGCTCCACTCTCAGTGTATTAAACTTGACCCGCTTTGATTCTGGACCTTTCAGGTGTTCTGTGTCCAATCCTGTCAGTAACGGCACAAGCAATGCAGAAAATGTTACCATCAGCTGTGAGTGGGGCAACTTTGAGCCAGGCACTGATTCTTATGAAAATAGTCACATTTACAGCTGATTTCCTTTTTTTTTAGATGGACCGGACAACATGGCTCTCTTTGTGAATGGACAGGGAACAACTTCCTTTGCCGCTGGATCTAACTTGACCATGCTCTGCTCTGCAGAGTCCAATCCTGCGGCTCAGCGTCAGTGGGCTTTCAAAGGAGAGCTCATGAACAGCACAGGAGCATGGTTGGAGCTGATCCACGTCAGTGAGAACCAGAGTGGTTCATATTCTTGCCTGGCTTTTAACAACAACACCAGCAAATCCAACAACATCACCAGATCCATCACAATATCAAGTAGGTTTGTCATTTCTGCCATAAAGAACTGTTCTCTTTTTTTCAGTTTGTTCACAGCTTCATTACTGAGTTGTGTCTTTGTAGAATCGGCAGCTGATCGGCAGGCGGTGAACGTGGTGCTCCTTCCTCTGATGCTGCTCCTTTCAAGCAAACTGTGGAACAACCTCATCCTTTTTTCAACAAACACCTGAAAATATGTACAAATTAATGTGACATTTTCTGTGTTTTTGTCCACATTCTTCTATTTAAAGAAATGTTTTTAATTACTGCTATTTGCAATTTAAAATTAAATAACTTTTGGTTTATGTATAACATTGGGATTGAAATATGCTCACTGTTCCAAAAGGTTTATTTCATTTTTCTTTTCTAAATAAAAAGTATGTTTGTCCAGCTTTATTAGGATTCAACTCAAGAGGAAGGAGATGGGTTCAGTGGATACACCCAGACTAAAATCAAACCTTTAGAAAAGAATTGCTTTTATCTTGCTTGTGACTCGTTCAGCCTATTATGCACTGAAGAAAGCTTATGATCAACCAGGATCATTGTCAAACATCCTGTGTGGTTCAAATCGTGCATTGTAAACAATGCAAATACTGACCTGATACTAACCTTTCAGTGAGACACACGCCTTTATGTTTGTCCACATCTTGCCCTACTTAGATCCTGTAAACTAAGAATACAGTATTATTTGTTAAAGATACATTTCTATTTCGTAGAAACTAATTTGAGCCTAAATGAGTAATATATGTTTGATTAACAAAAGGTACTCCTTTAAAAATACCCCATAAATCAGTGCGGCAGATTGATGACAGTGAAAAATATAGTAAGTGGCTTTAAGTCATCGTTGTCAAGTTCTTTTGAGCATAAAGAGTTGTCAAAGCACTATTTATAATCTGTTGAAAGCCACATTAATCTCTTATTTCTCAGCCCACAAAGGATACACAACATAAACAACGTAACATCAAAACATAACACGTCAATGAGACCTATTTGTTTTCCTTTCTTTCCTTTTTTTGTCAACAGAATAAATGAGATTAAAAAGCTAAATTTTCTGTTTAAGTGGAAAAAAAGCATAATAAAAAGTAATGTAAAATAATAATAATAAAAATATGTAAAAAAGAAATGTATACTACAAACTGATTTAAAAACAATGAATTATGAACCTGAATTGTGTCTATTTTAGTCTATTTGTGTTAGTGTCTAACCCCTGATTAAATGATGCTGCACATTTTTGTGATGTTTGAATATAGATTTTAAAAATTCAAAAGCAAAAAAAAAATCTGAACTGAACAATACGCTAGAACAGAAAAGGATACATATTCTTCTTACAAAAGGTATTTGTGCAGCTACAGTGGAAAGACTAATCACTATCACTATTTTACGGAGAAAAAGAACATCACTCTGTGGGCCTGTGCTTACAGTAAACAAGAGGAAAGCATCGTGTTGATTTCACAAAAAAGGAAACTGTGCGTTTTTTTGCATAACTGTACCTGATCCTAACTTCAATTTTATCTGTTCACACTGAATCAAGTTATTATTATATATATGAAAACTGACCAATAAGAAAGCTTTTGTGTTTGACCTCTTAAGGCATCCATATGTGCGGACATCACATTTTGGGTTGTACTGCAGTTCATTCTGCCTCATTCTGATCCTGAGACTATGTTTGACGGGTGTTAGATCAAATATTAGCTCATGTCTGAAGAGGTTAATGTAAAAAAAATAATAAAATAAAATCTAAACAGACATTTGAAATGTTGGCTTATCTTATGTTTGTTTCGGAGTTTCCACAAACCATTTCTATTTTTGTTAAATCTGTTAATAATTTATAACAATTTATACCTTTATTCATGTTAGGTAATACTAGTTAATTAACTATCAAACTGTTAACAGCCACTTTTATGCTTTTATTTATCTATTTATTTTTAATGGATTAGGAATCAGTCAAATAATGTTTATTATTTAGCCAAAGATAATGCATTATAAAGCATTAATAAGTTTCCCTATGCAATTGCTTACCATTATACGCATCAACTTGTTCGTATAAATATTTAAAGCCTTAATATATCTGAAATAATCGATTGCTACAGTTATTTGTTCACAGTTAGAGCAACAGGTGAGAAAGGTTTTACTTAACAGTTTCAGCCTGACGTAGCCCTCAATTAATGTCGTAAGCATAACTTAATCCACAGTTAGAAATTATGACATGATTACTGGAACCTTATTGTAAAGTGTGAAAAATTATCACTTTGAAACACAGTAAATGTCTGATGATTATTATAATTTTCTGTTATCTTTCTTGAAAACAATAGAAAGTAAAATTATATAAACCTATTATATTCAATGTTTTTTCTAACTTTAGGTAATTGCTAACTAATGGATTAAATATTACACTTTGTAATAAAAAGTAATGCGTGAAAGTGCCTGTTAATTTGTAATCTCATAGTAATTAATGCTTAATTATACATTCACTAACATTATTAAAGGGACCCTTTTTATAAAGTGCTTGCCTAAATTCTAATAAAAGTGTGTTTTTTAATTTATTTGTGTAAATGGCCCTTAATACTCCCTAAATGTTAGGAGAACATGACAATCAGACTATTTACTGTAAAAGGTAAAAGTTTGCGGTAAATGGACACTCCCACATCAACATCACCTCAAAAGACCAGGGCAAAACAAGGTGTGGCCAGCACTGAGGTGAGGCAGCAGCATCAAGAAGACAGGTACCAGTAAAAGTCTGTCCACTTGGTCGAGAGAGAAGTTCTCAGCTGAACAGAAAATGGAGATGAGATTGAGCTCTGCAGTGATGCTGGTTCTAATCCTGATGGTAATATCCGTAGCAGGTAAATGTCTTTTTTTCCTCTCAAAATCAGAACCGATTAGTTCAGATCTAATCCCACAAACATTTAAATGTCAGTACAGCATTAAAAATGTTGGAATTTGTCCTGTTTTAGGAAAATAATAGTTGAAAATAATAGAAAACTAAAATAATACAAAAGCAATGTTTTATTTATGTATATTTCATGTGCTACTGTTACATGGAGCAGTGGCTCTTTTTGTAAGTATTATCATGTTTGTTCATGAATTGTTTGTGAGGATGAAACCTCCACTGATTTGATCTTTCTTCTTTCTAGATCCTGCGTTCAGCCAAAGCACTCCTGTCCCTGAAAAATTCATCTCAGTGGGAAGCAATGTAACACTCAGAGGGGCGAATCTGTCACAAGGCGCATGGTTATATAACGGGAATCTTATTGTCACGTTTTTTGGTTCACTAAAACATATAAGTATCTCTTGGCGTAGCAAAATATCATTTAATGAAACAAACAACGATTTGACCATAAGAGCACTAGCTCTGACTGATTCAGGAGAATACAAATTAATGGACCTGGATTCTACAAACATTTCTAGTACAAAACTCTCAGTTCAAGGTAAGGATTGTCACATTCTATCTATCTATCTATCTATCTATCTATCTATCTATCTATCTATCT
>BSAI01000207.1:8312307-8336802 GCA_036245035.1 Adrianichthys oophorus | reverse complement strand
TATCTATCTATCTATCTATCTATCTATCTATCTATCTATCTATCTATGACTATTTTTACAAATTTTTGTTTGATTTGCATCTAAAATCAAACAAGTCATTTAGTGAGAGACTACCATAAATAAAAATGATTTTCCAGCTCAGTTTCATTTAAACTCTGAATACAAAACAACATTTAAGTTACAGCAAAAAGATGTATAAATCAATTTTTTTTTTTTACAAAAAGCCAAAAACAGCACGATAGAAATGAGTTGTGGCCAAGCAAAAACAAAACTTTTTTTTTTTTTTAAAAAGCAAAGAGTGTAGGATGTAGAAACTTTAAATGTAGGGACTTTGAGAGGGAAATATACAGAGTTGGCAAACATGGTGGAAAGAAGAAAGCTTATAAATTGAGAGCAAGTTCAGGCTGTTTTATCGTGGCGTGGATGGAAAGAAAACGTAGGAGGAGTGATCCAGAAGGAGGAGTTTTCTAAGAATGTTCTGGAACTGAGGAGATTGTTGCATAGGGTGATGAATCTGAGGCCGATAGTTTGGTGGGATGGTGAACGTTGTTGGCGACTGTGCCTCACAGTTAAGATGTGAGCTGGAAGGTTGAGGTTAGTGTTTTTTTAGGACAGAAATGAAGAAGGACATACGGTGGTAAACTTTAATAAAAGAATGGAAAAGAAAGTAGGGAAGGAGGATGCAAAAGAAGTGGTTGGATGGAGATAATTTGCTCCTTAAGGAAGCAGCTGACAGGTAAAGAAAAAAGAAATATCAAGAAATTATTTTTAAAAAATCCTGGTCAAGTTTCAGAATGTGTTTAGTAATTCTGGCTAAAATTGAAAAAATGTTCATCAATGTCAAATATTATGTACAATGTACAATATTTTTGCGCTGGCCAGAAAGCAGTCTCCCAAACAGTGTATTTTCAGACAAGATAAAAATGATGTTCAAGCAACAAACAACATAATATCCAAACATTAATTTTGTAATTTAAAAATAGTAACCCATTCAAAAACAATCAATTGTAGTTCTGCACAGGAGATTTTATTTTCAGTCCAGAACAGAAGTGTTCTTCTATGTTGATTTGATGTTCTTTTGCAGTTTGCACTTAGAGCTTCTATGTCTTTTCTCTTATTACAGGGAGTGCCATGTTGTTTATCGAGTCCACTGTCTTTCCTTCTGTCAAACAGCTAGACAGATTAGGGTTTTTTTTCTCTGCTTTATATGCAAAGTTATGCATGGTGCAGTCCCTGTTTGAGAGCACAAAACAGAGAACTAGCACACTGCGTCCACAAATGAGAAAGTGTTGCGCTGACTTCACTTTAATGTTTAAAAATACACAGGAAGATCAGTCTTTTTGTCCTGCAGTTGCTGATTCAGATGCAGTTAACTGCAGGAAACTGCTGAAAGTGCATCCTGAAAGCCACCAGAACAATGGAAAAAAGTGCCTCTGTTCCATAGGGACTCAACATGATCTAATTAATTCACTTTTGGTAAAAGAGGGATGCAAAAAATAGGGAATATGCATCAAACTACATTTAGCACATAATTTTAGCCACTTGAGGGCAGAAAACTGGAAATAACATTCTCATCCAAGCAGGCATTCAGGGGAAGCAAAAAAAAAGGCACACTGAAGAAACAGAAACAGAAGAAACAGGGAGACAATATTTTATAATAGAAGACAAATAGAAGTCAATGTGTGAAAGAAAGTAAAACTTGTAGAAATCTTTAAGCAGGAAAAGAAAACCTCAATCTAATGCAGAATTACATATTAAACTGAGCAAAAGTACAGAGAGAAGGGAATTTAAAAGCAAAATAAAAAAAAAAAGACAAAATAATAATTTTTAAAAATTGCCATGTAAGATCTAACCGAAGGTTTGGTTTATTTATCCTTTTGCAGTTCCTCTGTCTAATGTGAGCCTGCAAGCAAACCAGATCAATCTGGTAGAATTCAATGACACAGTGATCTTCAAGTGCATTGTGTCTGCTGGCTCCTCTGTGTCCTACCAACTGATGTGTGAGTACTGCACATATCCACCCACTGTAAATGGCACCTTCACCTTGCAGAACGTGACACGTAACAAACAAGGCCCGTTCAGCTGCGTTGCATCAAACGGACTTGGGACCATGAGTAGCCCATCAGTGCATTTGAACATCAGCTGTAAGTTTGAATCAAAATGTTTTACATCCATTTGTTTGAAAAATCAAACATTTCTCAAAACGTGGACTGTTTTGTGTTGCTGTTTCTTCAGATGGTCCAGATGACCCAGTCATGAAAGTGAAGCCCGACAACAACGTGCACATGTCGGGATCTGGAATCACACTGTCGTGCTCAGCAGACTCCAGTCCTTCAGCAACAGTGCAGTGGATGTTTAATGGAGTGAATCTCGACAGAAACAGCCCAGAACTTCAGTTAGAGAATGCTTCAATGAACAAGTCTGGACTTTATGAATGCATTGTCCACAACTCGGTCACTTTAAGGTCCAACAATGGAAGTGTAGCCGTTCAGATTATGGGTATGTTTTTCCTTTAATTTAGTTCATGTTAGCTAAATCAATATTTAACTCTCATGCACATGCTTTACATTTAAGACTTGAATCTCCTTTTCTTTTGCAGATCCCATTAGTTCCGTTGTGGTGAAAAACACTGGGGGCCCTGCTATTCTTAATAAATCACTGACACTCCAATGTCAAGGGACTGGGCCTGTTGAAAGCATTCAGTGGTGGAAAGATGACCAGCTTATTCCATCTAACAGTAACCAGACGCTGACTTTAAATGCAGTCCAGCATTCAGATAATGGAAAATATACGTGCAAGGCTTTTAACTCTGTGAGCAACATGTCAAGCAGCTTCTTCCAAGTCACAGTTCACTGTAAGAACCTTATATGTTCTCTTGTTATAATTTACTAAATTCATGTTATATTAAACACAAGTCATTGCAATTCTAAGTTGGGTGATCATAGGTATTTTTATTTTAAAAAATTGAATTTTTGATGTGACATTATTTGTAGAAAGTTACCAAGGGTATATAATGAATTTCACTATAAATGTATTATCGTAATGCTCAGATGGACCAGAAATGGTGAATGTTTCTGAACCCAATCTGAAGAAAACAGGAGACACTGTCACGCTCAGCTGCCAGGCGGAATCATACCCACCGAGCCGCTTCACGTGGTACTTCAAGGATGGCGTTGTGTCCAACACGTCTACATTTGTTTTGTCTGCACTTACAAAAGAACTGAGCGGGCAGTACACCTGCGTGGCCTTCAACAACATCACCAACCTGAACAGCAGCGCCAGCATAAACCTTTCCGTGATTGGTAAGAAACGGACGATAACTCTTCATGCTGAAAAAAAAATAAAAATTTGACTCCAAACAGACTAACTTTGAGCACTTTCTGAATTTTCAGATCCAATTGTGAAAGTGAATATAAGGACAAACGGAATTCCTGCAATTGAAAATGAACGACATGAGTTAACTTGTGAGGTGACTGGAGATGTTGATGAGATTCACTGGATGACGGAGAAGGGAGAACTGGAAGAGGACAACACAACTGTTTTCCACATGGACAAAAAGACAGTCACATTTGTTCCTGTAGATCATGACGATGCAGGAACCTATCATTGCACAGCTGGAAATGCTTTTGGAAACATGACCAGTCGTTCCTACAACCTCGTTGTCAACTGTAAGTGTCATGCAACAGCATCTGTCTTCCCAAACCGCAGCAACATTTTGACAACGATATAGTTGTTGCAACAAAATAGTTTTTTCAAGTGATTTTTTTTCCTTCAAAGATGGACCAAGGATGACAACTGTTCAGGGCCCAAATGAGGCAAAGGCCGGAGCAAGTGTCAATCTGAGCTGCTCGGCAAATTCCAACCCCGAGAGCTCCTTTAGCTGGTATTTCAATGGTACTACGGTCGCCAACATGGCTCAGTTTACCACACCCCCACTTACCACAGAAATGAGCGGCCAGTACACCTGTATAGCCTTCAACAGTGTTACCAACAAAACCAGCAATGCCTCCTTAATACTTACTGTTTTTGGTGAGACTCATGAAACAAGTTTCATGTTCAAAAAACATTGTTATCAGTTGAGATAATTGGAGGCAAGAGGTAAGAGAAGTAACCTGCTGGGTGGTGTCTGTTGTGTTTCCAGAGCCAATTACAAATGTTCACGTACAGCCAATGGACTCTGCAGTGGAAGGTCAGTCCTATAATTTATCATGCGACGCATCAGGACCGGTGGATGGCGTTTACTGGATGAAGGACTCCGAACCACTGCAGGCGGGAAGCAGAATCACTTACCTAATGAACAACAAGACAGTCTCGTTTATGCCAGCAGAACGTTCCGATACTGGAAACTACCAGTGCGTGGCTAGTAATGATGTTGAAAGCGTGACCAGCGATCCCTACAACCTCACTGTCAACTGTGAGTTCACTCTTAATACTTTTGTTTTTATAGGATTTATTAAAACAAAATCTTAGATACATTAATTTTTTAATACTTTTATGTAGCCCCTGCTTTTTGTGATCAGTTTTTAAAGATGCTGAATTGTGTTCATTGCAGATGGACCAGACAAGCCCGTCATCCAAGGGCCAAAGTTTGGTGAAATGGGAAGTGAGGCCATCTTCAATTGCTCTGCCTCATCAACTCCTCCAAGTCAATTTAGTTGGTGGTTCAACGACTCTGAAGAAGCAGTTACATCAATGTTTACGGCTGGTCCTTTGACTTTTAACATGAGTGGTAACTACACCTGTGTGGCTCACAATAACGTCACAGGAAAAAACAGCAGCAACTCAATTGCGCTCACAGTTATAGGTATGCAACCGTGAATATTTATGTATGGCACACCCCAAATCCCATGTAATCATTATGCATGTCTGCTGTTCAAGACATTCAAAATGGGATGAAGTTCGGCCTGAGTTTGCTGTTTTTTTGTGCATGTTCACAGAGGCAATAGAGTCCGTCATGATACAAAACAACACAACTCCAACAAACCAGAAAAACTTCACACTCACATGTGACGTTATTGGACCCTACGACGCCATCTACTGGATGAAGGATGGCGAGTACCTAAACGTGAGCAACTCCTGTATGAACCAGCAGACAAAGCACTGCACTGAGAGGAACATGCTTCACTTCACTCCAGTAACCCTGAAGGATGAGGGGAAATACCAGTGTGTTGCTACCAACAGGGCAGCTGCTCATAAGAGTCCAGAGCACACGCTCCTGATTAACTGTGAGTGTTACAGCAAACTATTCCGTTTAAATTAGATGATAATTGAACTTTTAATTGATGTATTCATTACTTTGGGTTTGGTTCAATTCTGATAAGCCTTGTTGTTAATCATTCTGTCTGCAGATGGTCCTTTGAGTGTAACTATTTCTGGGCCGGATGCGGGTTCCCAGGGCACCTCTGTCACCTTGAGGTGCTCCGCCGATTCTCGGCCAAAGTGTGACTTCCAGTGGTTCTTCGCCAATCAGACGAAGCCTTTGAAGACTGGCCCAGAAATTGCTCTCAGTGTAACACAGATGGGGATCTACATTTGTAAGGCAACAAACCCTGTGACAGAAATCACAATGTACCAAACCAAAGCTTTTGCTGTTGGAGGTAAGTCTAATATCTCTTGCTTCCTTATTTTGTGTGGTCATTTTAATATCTTCTGCACACTTTTTTTTATTATTTAACTTAAAATACTTGACAAACACAACTGAAGTCTCAGCTGATGACATGTATTAGAAAGGAGACTTCTGTATAACGTTGTATTCACAAAGGTGAGGTTGCCTTTCTTTTCCACTAACTATTCTCTTTTTACTCTCGTTGTTTCACCAGGCCAGGCCTGTGTTATGCGTTTTGCCACCTACGGAAGCCTGATGTCAATGAGTCTGCTAGTTTTCTCTGCACATGTACTATTCCACTGAGGTCCCTGCCAGTCTCACAGGCCTCCTGCTCCTCTGCAGCCTTTAATCCAGCAATTTTGCCAAAAATCCAAATATGACACTGGTGTGAAAAAAGATGATCCAATGTATTTATAATCTTTGCAACAAAAATTATTGTATGGATCTATCGCTATGATAGCACTGAAAAGCTATTCTCAGGTTTTCTAATAATACATTCAGCCTTAAATACCTTTAGCATGGTACAAATTGTTTTTTTTCGCTCAATATATTTGCACTTTGGCTTTAATATGATTGCAATAAATGCACAAGTACTACAATGCATATAAATGTATATAAATGTAATAAATTCACAAATGATATATTGATTCTCTGGAATGATTTATTACCGGTAATCAATAAAGAGCCCTCTTCTTTGTGGGTGCTCCCTTCAAGGGTGACCACAGCAAAGAACCTGTACTAATAAAGACTAAGAAAAAAAGGTTTTGTATAAACTTTATTAGGGAAAAGGCATGAACACACCTCCACCAGTTCACACACAGGCAGTCACAGAGACTGATAAGTTTGGAAAAAGTTACAAACCTTTGCCAGCAGCATATTAAAGTTCCAAAGTAAGAGATATTTTTCTATAAAATATGCATATGTAGATATGTTTATTACACAAGGCGGGGTTCTTTTTAATCACATGGGAATGGGCAGGGGTTTCCAAATCATGGTACACCTCTTCTTATTCTTGTACTTGTCCATATGGCAACATTGAAACCCTTTTTTAAGTCATTCCAGACAGATTAAAAAAAAAAAATGAGTGAGAAAATCAAACACAAAAAATACATAAAAAAATAATTTCTGATTATTAACACTTTAAAAGCTTTTATTCATTTGGGTTATTTTGAGTCAGAACTTACTTTTCCCTCTGTTGCCTGAGCTGTTGTCAGTGGTCAGCTGTTTACACAGACGATGTGGTCTCATCATCTCTTTTCTTAATCCTTGGTGACAAAAAAAGAAAACAAGATACTTTCAAAAGAGTATTGTTACCTCACACAGACAAAAAAGGAGTTTCGTCTTGGTTTCACCTTTACAGTTGCATGGTCGCCTCAGGTGTCTTCGGATTGTGACTGGGCGTACAGTTGTCTGAAAGTTTTCCACAGGAGAGTCTACAGAGAAACAACACAAGCAAACCAACAAAAAAAACTAAATCTTGTTCAAAAATAGCTTTTAAATTTTTAAAACAAGACTGTTTCTAACCTTCAGTGTTGAAACTCCCAATGAGGGACTGTTCATGTGTTCCAGGAAGACCTTAACAAAAAGAATACAATTATGCAACTGCAGCACCACAATAGAAATATAGCAGTTGTTAAATACGTATTAGGGGTGAACTGAATTTCATCTTACCTTGGATGTCATGTGTGAACACCAGCAGCAGTAGGATGGACGTCAAAAGCAGCTTCAGCTCCATGGTGCTGTGAACTTCGTGTGTCCAGGGAAAGATGTGCTTCAGCTTCAACCACAAGGAAGGATACACACGCAAAGCCTGATGCTGCTCTTTATATAAAGGTGTTGGATGTCTGAAATTAAACCCTCAGTGTATTCATCAACTGCCAAAGCCACATGTCTCGACTGCTCTTTAGCGTCAAAAAGCTGAGAGGAACATGGAAGGAGTTGCCAACAGATTTTATCGGGAGTTTGAGTAATGGCTTGTTGATGTCGGGAAAAACAGGCGTTCACATGGTTCTGGCCAGAAATCCAATAACGCATGAATGCTAGAATTACCATCATTGGGACTGTCACTTCGAAAAAATCCCACAGTATTAATTTAAAGGTGACTGTGAAAAACACGGCAAGTGTTCTCCAAATACACCTTGAGTTTCAAATATAGTCTTACTGGCTTCTGAAAATTAATAACAGGAAAATGTACCTTTGTTGTAGTTTCAAATAGAACTATTTTTACTTTGTTTCTCCAATTACTTATGAGTTTCCTTTACACCTTTTTTTTTTAAATAAACTATACATATATTCTTTCAGTTACACATTAAAAATATGTTAGCAATAAAAGGGTTAATGGGATATACATGTTTATCTATTTTTCTACAAAAAATACTCATGCATTTAAAAAAAAATAATAAAACGTGTCACACTCCAGAGGCGGGATAACTGTCATGGTAATTCAGTTACTGTAAAAGAAGTGCTGTCAAATACCAAGTTGTGTATCGTCAGACATGTAACTGCTTCAGAACTGTTTTACTATGTATTTGTATTAAAATATGTATAAATATGTATTGTTACAGCAATGATTAATTAAGTTGTTGAAGGAGAAACAAAAGCTTCCTCACTCTGAAATCCCAAAAATGTGTTTGTAGACACGTTTGACATGAGAATCAATCGACCATATCACTGACTGCACTTTTAACCGGTCTGATGGTGAGTGATCCAGCTCTGAAGCTGAAAGGTGCTCCAGTTGCTTCAACGGCAGTCAAAGTGAAAGTTCAACGCTGTGACAAAGCCATCAGTGCACACCGTGTTGTTCTGAAATTTTATGCAGTTCTTTCATTACATGGAGAATTAGCCACTATGAATACAATTCAGTTCCTGCGGCTCAGTCCTTAAAGGAGAAGTGCTCGAGCATATTGTCGTGAAGTGAAACGCGTTAAATGGTTGAGTGTGATATCGTGTGGCAGGAGAGAGAAATACAAGAAAAAGCTCTTCACAATATATTCTAACACATACATGATCGCAAAACAGCCGCTCACATGAAACATCTCTAATGCTAGGAGAGATAAAAGAAAAAAAAAAAACGATTGAAAGGCATCAATACTGAAATCAAACATAAGAAAAGGACAAAAACATGTCACTTATTAACCATGTAAACATTGTGAGAAAGTTTGGTAATTGAAAATAATATGTACATTAAAATATTACAGGGAAAAAGAACATCAAAGTAAAGCCATATACCTTTTTCATGGCACACAAAGCAGGGAAAAAAATGCACAAATGTAATTGTAGACGTGAAAAGGACATTGGTCTGGTTTTGTTTTGACATTCCAATTTCAATCTTCACATTTTCATCTGTGCTCTTTCTGCTAAAAGAAATCTAAATATCTTCAAAGAAAAGGATTGAAAGCAATTAAAAGGAAAACCACAGAAATGGTTTATGTAGGAACAGACAACACAGACTAACTACGTGGATTATCTAATAAAGGCAGTTCCATCTAGCAGGCATATACTAGCACTAAGGAGTCCAAAATGATTCCCAACCCCAATCCCATTCCGGTTCCCTCAGAAAGAAAAACGTATTCTTCGACTCCTTTCATTAGTCCTCCTGACAAATGTAAATTGAAAGGTAAATCCAACTCTGATCCTTCAGCTAAAGGGATGAGATATGAGGCACGAGGCTTTGCAGCAATCACAGAATGTGTTTGGTAAAATAAAAGGTTGTTGCATATTCATAAAAAAAACGTAATCACCGAATGAATCTGATTTTGTCACCTGCACCGAGGAATTTCCATCGTCATACTCATCCCTTTTATCAAGCACTAGTGTCATGAAATCCTCCTTAACGGCCAAATGCTTTGGGAACCAGAGACACACGTGAACCAGGGACCACTATGTCTTTCTACATCACAACACATTTCATTTTTCACTTTATCAGATACACAAAAATCCTTATGATCCCGTTTTCCAGAACAGTGGTCATCAACCCTTGTTGCAGAGAAGACAAACACCAAGAACTTCTGCTCTTAGCCCTTTATAGTTGAACATATTCCCCATCTACAGTCCTAAAAAGCTGAGTGCACGCTCTCTTGAAACAGGGATGAGGACCACTGTAGCAGTGTACATTTAAAGCCTGGTTGCTCAGTTCTCAGTGGGTTTATCTAGAATTTCCTTGATACGAACATGCAGGGGTTCACACACAGCCTGGTAGCCCTTCTGGGTTAGGTGAAGGTAGTCATACATGTCCTGGTGAGAGATGCTACCATCTGAGAGGACAAAGCCAGGGTCCACATTGTAGAAGGATGCGTGTGGAAGAGATGATAAGGCCTCCTTGACGAGCTTGTTTACTTGGGCATTTCGCTCCCGCAGAGGGTTTGGCGATTTGCCTCTGGGAAGCAAACCCTGGAAAATAGAAGTCTCAAACTTAAAAACAAAATTGTTTTGCGATCTTAAAGTAGGAAAATAAACTAAATGTGGTTTAATCGGACATTTTCTCACACACATGCAAGTTTTACTAAACATCCATCATTGTCACCTCCTTTTAAAACAATCCAAGCTATTGAGAACAACATAATTTAGCTGTTTCCATGTGATCCAAGTGTAAAACTACCCAAATCCTTGGCCTTGTCTGAGACAGTTGAGACACCACTCAGGCATTTCCATTATTGTGCATTTTGATGGTTGCATTAACTTCGTTTCATGTTTTTGTTTAAACATGCAGGTAAGTTGACAGTTCCTTGAATAGAGGAATTAAAAAGGCAAAGGAAGAATGAAATTAAAGAAGAAAAACCTACGAGGACAAGCGTTTGGGCATCTGGGAGCTTGTTCTTGATTACTTGGACGATAGCCATGATACCACCATAGATCTGTTCAGGTGTGTGGCCATGGTTGTTGGTGCCAACCCATAGCACCACAACCTAACACAAGAGACAAAAGAGGCAGGAAAGAATTCTGAGCTCAAGAATAACATCAATGGACATCAATGTACCCAGAATGAGATTTTTAGAACAAAGTTGAGCACAATGGCTCTTTTGTCTGTGCAAACAAGCATCCCCATGTTCTCTATATTTGGCAGAGCTTTAAACCTTTGGGCTGATGTTATCCAGTTCACCATTGCTCAGTCTCCATAACACGTGTTGTGTCGCATCACCACCAACTCCAAAGTTGAGGCAATGAAGAGGAGAGAATAACTGTCTCCATATCTGCAGGCAAATAATGAATGTTCAGATGGTTAGCACAAGTTTCCTTTATATGCAACCTTAGGAAAACACTAAAGTCCAAAAGAACAGAGACACATATAGAGAAGTATCTGTCCACATACTGGCCTTTTAAATGTATAATGTACATGTAAAAGTTTTATAAATAGTGTAGGCTTTAATTTAATTTAACTTAATACATTCCCATCCAAAAAACTCACATTTAGGGACTAAAATAATATATACACATTATTGTTTGGATCGTTTAAAGGCAAACCAGCATAAAACCTAGAAAACATTTTTTGCTGATTTAGAGGCCTGCCTTTGATTCTGTATGGCAGACACGTTTAAATCCATTTTGTTATTTTAGTCTGAAGAGTCTATGTCTGTCTCACTCATCTACTCAGTGAGCAAAACATTGTTGACTTTAGCTACTTTTATGGGATATTGAGCATGTTAAAACATCTCAGTTTTTTGAGGGAGATTTACTGTCAACTATAGCTCAGAAAAATGTATTATTTCATAACTAAGTGGTTAAAGCTTAAAACTTCTGACAGAAAAGAGAGAGAAAAGAGTATAAATAAATGACAGAAAACAAGGACAGTTTGGCAAAGTCTACTGCTACTCTCAGATGAAGGAATTATACATTTTTGTGAACAGAATTGAACTTGATATGGCCTGAACTTCAAAAACACTGTAAATGTTTATCTGTGTCTGCTCCACTGTACAATGAGAAGTCACCATAAAGCTTCAAATAAGATGTTAAAAACAAATCCTTAGATTTTTGTAGAGACCTGCTGCTTAGTTTCATGATCTGATCAGTCACCATTTCAGAAATAGAAATGCTAAAAACAAGTGGAACCACGACAAAGAATAAGGACATTCAGTTTATCACGAAAGACACATTCAGAGGATATTGAGAACATTTTCACATTAGCCTTTATTTTATTCAGCTCAGAATGTTGCCTTTGTCTTTAAAGTGAAATATGTTTAGTTTGTCATTTTTTTCAAATTAATCTAACAGAAATGTT
The DNA here is from genome assembly GCA_036245035.1 of Adrianichthys oophorus. Lineage (NCBI taxonomy): Eukaryota > Metazoa > Chordata > Actinopteri > Beloniformes > Adrianichthyidae > Adrianichthys > Adrianichthys oophorus. The sequence continues at coordinate 8,324,983 of BSAI01000207.1, read as the reverse complement.
TTGAACTTTCAATGTCATTTAAAAATATTCACATGGAAACACTTTCAGCTATTCACAATAACTCATTTCACAAAATTCTTATATAAGTTCAGGTATAAAAACCAGGAAAAGATTGTGTGTTTGACTTACAAACAATACTGGTTTCCATCTTTTTTTTTGTTAACAAAATATCTGATTAAACAGCACTGTTTGAGTTTATAGCGACGTATTCTGAGAAGACAAAATGAAAAAACAATCAACATCCATCTTTATAGCATGTGTACCTAATATCTTAAAAACAAAGTTCTACATTTAAAACATCTATTTCTTAGTATTTTCCTTTAACTTCGGGGCCAAATTACCACAAAAAAGTCAATTTACACCGAGGTTTATTCTGTGAAACTTACACATACTTGATCACACTTGAGGTGTTTCCATAGAAAGTATTTTGCGGAACATGTTACTCTGCTAAATGAATAAGAGTTTTACCCCAAACTGATGCATGAGCTGAATAAGGGAGTCTCCAACAAACAGCACATCAGGTTCTCTGTCTTTGCTTTCAGACACAAAGTGGTTGTGCTGCAAAAAAAAGGAAAAAAAATGTATGAATACTCACCACAAACTGTGTTGCTGTTAAGATAGCTGCACAAAAGTGAAGTGGATTCTGACACAAACATTTAAAAAGTGCATTCAAAATTGTTCATATATATATCATGCAAATTATGAAACATTAACATCATCACCACAACATCATCTGGGCTTATTATTAATAGTGTGTTTTCTACTCTTCTGTGCTCCCTTTTTTTACGTGCAGCAACAAAAATAATTAATAACGTCTAAGAGCCACCTTCCTGTTAAAGTCCTCTTCCGTTGATTTTTTAAACACAAAATTCTTTTAAAAATGAAAACGTCCTTTTTTTAACATATCTATTTGCTTAATGTAAGGTTAACTAGCATTTATCACCAACAAAATGTTAAGAAGGGATACTATTAAGTACATTAAAACAGTAATTTTAGAAAGGAGGGCAACACAATACAGAGTCAATCATAATACCGTTAGTTTACTTACCAGAGACATCCATCTTCCATCGCCATGGATGTCCTCACATTGAGTGGGTGTGGCGGCTGGATTTGAGGCTTCTCCACTCATGTCTCTACCTGTTCAGTAAAGCAGTTACGTAGGGGTTTAATGTACTTAACAAAAGAATCAAAGAATTATTACATAAGCTGTAGGCTGTCGTCTCAATTGCTAACGAACACTGCAAAGGCTGACAGAATTAGCCACACTAGCTAACCTACTCAAGGGAACACAAGATCGATTTTCCTTGAAAGAGAATAGCCAGGTGCTAAACTGCACTTTTTAAAAGCTGCAATGCATAAAAAATAGCTAAACTGACATCCGAAATTTGCTTCAAAGTAAGATATTAATGAATGAAGACTACCATTAATTCAAAAATATCGTTATCACCCAAATCAGCTACAGGAAGTATATTTTCAGCGTTGCAGTCTGTACCATTACCTCACAGGGGCAGGTTCATATTAATTTTTTTAGCACTTATAATTCCACATATTACCATCACTAGTTTTAATATAACAATTGTATATACAATACATACAATACACAATTAAATCAGTCTTACATGTTTCGGGAAAAAAGTGGTTAAAATTTAGTGTGGCCAGTTCCCTCTGTGCTGAAATGGATTCGACCTGCTCGCAAGTGTGCATGGGAGTGAGTGCTGCGCACGAGAAGCGCAGAGGTTGCTCGGCAACAATTAATATAAAATCGACAACAATTTCGGGCAGACCATGTCGGCGAACAATAGGTAGTCGATTGTTATCTACTTTTAAACTATTAACACAGACTCGTAGAATGTTTTTGCTTGACATTTATTTAGAGGTAGCGGCATGCAGCGTGTGTTATAAGCATTTGCAGTGGTAACTTCATGCACGTGTGCGTTGGGTCAACATTGCGACAGACGTTATCGGTTTGCTGTTGATGGTGATCCATTTATATTCACTTTGTCAGTAACGGCAGGGTGCGCAGTTGTACCGATGGCAGCACATCCAGAAGTGACACCTTCTCATTCACTCTCGTATCTTAAATGGCTTTAATTTTTGACTTTAAAAAGCTTCAAAAAGTGTCGTAACACCCAAAGGGGGATTGTATTAGTTGCAATTCTTTCCACCATCAGTTGACAAAAATGATCCCTGAAGATATGTGAGATTTATTTTAAGGAAGTCCAGTTGACTTCTCCTATTTGTGTTGGTATGGTCCATATTATGGCGTAGAACGAGAGTAGTAGACTGATGCAGGAAGCTTGGGGGCAACACCTGCTTGAAAACATAAAGAAGGCATGCGTTCTATTGAAAATGAACAAGATTGACCCAAATATAAATATATATATATATTATATTGTAGCTAATTATAGCGAAGTAAAATATATAATAAATCATACATTAGATGATAATTACATTTTCCTTGAAAACCCTTTTTTTTACTGCAACTATAATAATCAAGCAAACTTATTATTATTATTATTTTTTAGTTATGTTATCAAATGCAGCTGAGAGCAGGTGGGTCTTTAACCTGGGTTTAATGAACTGAGTATTTCGGCTTTCTGGAAGTCTGTTCCAGATATATATCGAGCATAGTCTGAATGCAGCTTCTTTATGTGTGGTTTTTACTCTAGGAAATGGCAAAAGTCTGTGCCCGTATGACTGGAGAGGTCTGGTTGTTACATACTGGGTCAGGAGGTCAATCATGTATTTTGGTGCTAATCCATTCAAGGCCCTCTCTGATGAAAATCATGTTTTTGGTGTTTTTAACATGTTCTTGTGGCATTTTTCTCATGATTGAGGACATATGTAAAAAAAATTAAGCACAAATTGAATTTCTGAGTATTTCTTTATTCAAATCATTGTAAATCAGGAGCAGACAAAAAAATGCAGTTTAGAAAAGCTTGTAGCTGTGATGTAGGTGTTACAGGCGTCAGGTCACAAGCTCTCTGCTTGGCTCCATTTCGATGCATCCACTTATAGACGAATAGCTTCATGTATGTCTTTGTTTTCCTCATCCGAGCTGGCACCTTTGTTGCACCTGGCTGTAATTTTATGGTGGAGATATAAGGGGGAGAAGTGGTAGAGAGTTTGTGTACAGATGGATGATGGGAAGTAGGGAAGGGCTTACTCTGCACCAACAGTCCCACCCACAACTCAGAGGCAAATTTCGAATGAACTTCTGCTGTGGGACTTTAAAGTCTGTCTGGCAGACATGTTGTATTATTTTATGTCTTTTACTGAATTGTGGCACTTTCTCTACAGAACAGTTTGCAGCATGAGCCACGTGTGTGGCAGACCAACATCAGAAAAGCTCCTAAATGTTTCCCAGAAACATCCTCAGTGTCATCCAGCAAAATCTCTGACTACCGACTCCAAATATTTCTGCCGTTGCAGTAAGTCACAAAGGCAGCACAAATTAAAACGGCTAAAAACCCGCAAGGAGCGAAGTCAAATGATGGGTGGTTGCAAACAGACCAGATCGTGTCACCGACACTGCAGCTGCCAAAGCAAGAGAGATGTGACGCATTACCAGAACTGCAGTCATAACAGCTGTCACTTTGCTTCAAGGAGAAGTACTCCCGTTTTGAGTGTTGTTCCTGCAGCTCAGGAGCCCAGCATCATCACTGACAGCCGCCTTATAGGACGCCACGGTCTGTTCAGCCATGAAATAAAGTCTGTTGATATCGAACGGCTGCTAAGTGAGCAGAGCAAGCGTGAAAAAAGAGGGGAGAAAGTGAAGAAAATGAACAATGAGACTTTGCATCTGTCCGCATCATCTCATGTCTCTGCTCCACTTTCTGGGGAGGATTTGTTTGTTGCTGATGCTAACGGTGAGGCATCAATTGAAAAAAAAGCAGACTCTCCTGAAAAGATTCGAGATGTGTTTGTAGAGACAGAAGAGAAAAATCCTCATTTTAAGGATCATGGATCAGCTGTTACAGCAGAACTGACATCACAGCAACAGAATGATACATCAGCTGGAAGTCTAAAAACAATTGCCTCACCAAAGCACAGCAGGAATGCTACAGAAACGTTCAAGAGCTCCAACAATGTCATTTCTGAAATGGACAAAGAGCCAAAGATGACTTCTGGACTCAAGCCCCCTCAAAAGAACCAGGACAGCGAAACTCAGACAGAAAGTTGTAACCCAAATTCACTTCTGGACTCCAGCTCAGCAGGTGGTGAACTGTTCGACATGCAGCACGAAAGGCAGGATTCTGAGAATGTGTCAAAGTCTGTGAGAGCATTAGCAACGCGTCTCTGTGAATCTCTTCAATTTCCACTGCTGAAGAAAAGGAACCTGTTGGCAGACTGCAGGAAGCTGCTGCAGGAGTCCCTGCAGGAGAGCCATGGACCCTGGCTGCAGGAAAACCTCAATGCAGTGTGGCAGTGCATGAACCTGCATCCCAAAACAACCATGAAGGAGCACAGACAGGCTTTGATGGAGGAAGGCCAGCTTTCATGTGCAGGTAAATCAATCGTTTAACTTTGTTCTGAAAAATGTTCTTAGGTAAACCGGACCGACATGTACAACTGCTATATAGATTCACATGAATCTGATTTGTTTATATTGTGTTTATTAAACAGCAGAGAGCTGATGTTTTTGTGTGTGTCCTCTACTTCCTTTTAGACAAATCAGTCAGACTGATGGAGAATAAACATTTAAACCTCCAGTGGATCTCCAGTCCACAACCACAGCAGAGTCTGCAACAGGTAAGACTTCAGTTTTCATTTCTACGAATGCGAAAGGGGAATCAAATATTATTTCTTTTTTGTTTCTGAGCAATTTGTTGACCTATTACATCCTAAAAGTGTCAAACTAGATTTTGTCAACGCTATAGTTAACATTTTTCACTTCCACATTTTTTTTACCTCTTTTGTCACGCAGTCAAACCAAACTAAAGCTTTTGCTTCCCCGTCCAGTTTTAACGTCTGACTCAGAAATGAACATTTCCTGCTCTTGTTCGGATAGTTACAATGTTAAAATATGATTTATATATATCTATATCTCATGCATAGATGAAAACACATGTTCATATATTTAATGTTTACTGTTTTTCATGTAAAGATGGCTGACTGGTTGGGAACTCCTATGAATACCTTCATGGAGCCTTTGGATGAAGCCTCCAGTCTGCAGTTCTCTCCTCACTTTAACATGGATTTTGAGCCATCTGGGATCTTGGATAACGATTTGTTTCCTCATTCTTCCACCATATTTCAGAAAGAAACGGCTTCAACCTCAGAAGACTGGGAATGTTGTTTAGCCAAGTTAAGACGTCAAGACACGTTTCAGTTTAACTGCTTTGAAAGCGGCTTTCTGAACCAAACCTTAGAGGCCAGAAAAGGAAGCTGTGAACCTGAACTCAGCATCCTTCCATACCAAGCACAGCTTTTGCAAGGACATGCAGGAGAGCCAGCATTATTCCCAAAAGACCCAGACCATTTTGGAATTGATTCTTTTCCTGCCCACATTTCCAGTCCTCCTCACAGCAGACACTTCCGGCCCTTTAGGCGGGGCAGAGAGCTTTCGCCCTCTACAGCGTTTCACTCCGATCACACAAACATGAAACATTACGTTCCATCTTACATGCTTGAAAGAAGCCCAGGGCCCCCTCGTACCTCTTCTTTTCCAAGCCCTGAGCACTGGTCCTTTCCTCCCATGAGATTGTACTAAAGTGTGCTGGAGCGCCATCTAGAGACGAGTCTGTGAACATCTTTTTCTGTTTGAACTCTCTGCTTGCTTTTGTTTTACTATTTACTTTAAATTGAAATAAATGACAAAGAACAAAAGCTAGTATTACTGGAGGTTTATTTTCATACTTTTCTTGACATATTTTACATCTTTTAGCAGATTCAGTTATGCAAAACAGATGTTGCATCGTTGGGGCACTGCAGGAGAGTTTCTGCAGGAGAGTTTTTACTTTAAATAAAATCGAATTGTTATCACAACATTGTCCATCCATTTTCTTAATCCACTGTATCGCTATTGGAGTCACTGTGCTGCCGAAGCCTTTTCTGGCTACTGAAGGGTTATCAGACATTGAAACAAAGAAAAATAAACATTTGATAGCAAAGCTAAAAAGATCACAATGGTATTGTTGATTTGATATTCTATTAAACATGAAATAAATGTAAATCAGTAAAAAAAAGTCAGGTTCCAATGCGTTGTTTTGGTTTATTTTTATCAAATAAATATAAAAAAGAACATCTTTATGGTAGCAAGGGGCAGTTCTCATCAGGTGTCTTCAAAATGCTCCTCAGTTTTATCCTTCTCTGCAGCAAAGTATTCCTGGGTTCCATCTTCTGTGTCCACCCTGTTTCCTGCCCTTATTGCCCTGCGGAGCTGGCTCCAAAACAGCTCTTGGGCTTGGAGAAGATTGGTGGTGTCCACACCGGGCCACTGTAGATAAGTCTTTTTTAACATGACCTTCCTCATGCGGTGGTAGGATGACAGCTGTCTGTCAGAGATCGGTTCCAGGAAGACGAGCAGGAGAACGTCTCTGTGCTCATCGAAGAGTCTATAACTGGCGAGCTGAATCTCCAGGGAACACCACTCGCTTCGCAGGAAGCTCCTGCTCACCACACAAACGGTTTTCCGACTGCTGTAGACTGCGTTGACAATGTTGTCCACAATATCTCGACCTAACTCAAAGTCCCTGTGATGCAGGCAGAGCTTGAAAGGGGATTTATTCCCCTCAAGGCTAGGCACCAAATAATCCATGACCCACTCCTCATCTGAGGAGTTGTAGGAGATGAATGCGTCATATTGGTAATTCTCCTCTTTGTCTCTGATTCTGCTCCAATGCTCACTGAACCAGGCACGGAAAACATAGTATCCATACTTGACTTTCCAGTAGAGTTTGACATGAAGTAGCGGAGTGACTGTAAACAGGAAGATCGCAGCTGCAGTGCAGAGGAATAGGTACTTTCCTAAATCTATGAAACAAACTTCAGTGTTAAAGTTAAAGAATGCCCTTCTTTTATCCTCCGGGCACTGAAGGTTGTACAGATAGATTATCTGGACATCGGGGTTGTGAAGGGTGTAGTTCTGCAAAAGGATGTTCTCACAGGTGCAGCTAAGAGAAACATTACGGATGTCAAGGTATTGTAGTTTGGTTAAACTCTTCAGGGCGTCTACAGGAATGCTCCGCATCGTGTTGTGGTTTGCCTGAAGGATCGTCAGCTGTGTGAGGTTTCCAAAAACCTCCCTGGTGAAGTTTTGAAGGCCCATGTTTTCTAAAATCAGTTTGGTCAAGTTTCTTAGGTTCTTAAACACTCCTGGCTGCAAGTTCACCCCCCCAACACAGCAGTTGTCCAGGGTGAGAAAATGTAGGCCGGTCAAATCATCAAAGGCATCATGAGGAATGTGATTGATTTTGTTGTTGGTGAGGTACAAAGACTTCAGTGAGTGCAGGCCACGGAACAAAGTGCGAGGTAAAATGGTGAGACCGAAAGGCAGCTGCCCCCCCAGTTTGAGGTCAGTTAGTTTACTGAAGTTCATGAAAGGGGAGCTTTCGTCTTCAGTTAAAAAACGGATCTTGTTACTATTTAAATCCAGGACTTTGAGAGTATCCTGAAATGCATAATAGAAGGATGTTTCAATCTGTTTTAGGTTGTTTCCGTCCAGGTAGAGCTTTGACAGCTTTGTTAGGCCATCAAAGCCAGCTGCCTGGAAATGAGTGATCTTGTTGCCTCCCAGATCCAAATTTGTTAACATCTTGAGGTAGCAGAAAGTCCCATTAAATATGACAGAAATGCGATTGTTGCGCAGATTAAGGATTTTCAGGCTGAGAGTGTTTGCAAAGGTGTCACGAAACAAATCAGTTAGGAGGTTATTATCCAGGCGCAGCTCCTGCAGCTTTTTTAAACCCTTTAGGGCTTGGCGATGCAAAAAAGCAATATTATTTATGTTGAGTTGCAGCGTCTTTATGTTTGGAGTGAGATGAAAGGCGTTGGCACTCACTGAGAGGATGCGGTTGTAGCGGTAACTCAAGCTTTTCAGTTTTTTCAAAGCAGATCTGCTTTTGTTTTGGCAGGATGTCAGGGAGGTGAGCTGGTTGTGCTCTGCAAAGAGCTCTGTGATCTCTTCTTGTTCGTCGAGAAAGCTGAGACACCTTATAGTTTTTAGGTTGTTATGGGATAAATGTAAAGCCTTTGTAATTTTAGGGCAATATCGGAGTGTAAATGATGTGCTTTTAATCCCGTTATTATCCAGTATCAGGTTTTTCATGCTGCTGTGCTTTTTCTTCAGCAGCTCACACAGTTTCTCGATTTGGGTTTTATTCTTCAAGCCAGTGCCAGAGAAGTCGACGTGTACTCCACTCACATTGCTGGTGTTTAAAAATGTAAATATGTCAACATTCGTCATTTTCAAACCCATATTGTCTAAGTGGCTCAAATCCACTCCTTTGAAAGCCATGGCAGTGAGCCTGGGGTTGTTTGACAGATCCAGACGCTTGACATTATTAAACAATGTTGCTTGGCATCCTAAGGTGAGCAAATTGTTTCCACTCAGAGAGAGCGTTGTGAGGGATCTTGGCAAAGACACGTTAGAGTGACTTAGAGAGGTGAAATGATTGAAGCTGAGGTCCAAAACCGTCAAATTCATCAGATGAGATACAGATTTGACAACATTTGAGAAATCTGTGAGCAGGTTTGTCCCCATGTTTAAAGTCTCAAGACTAAGAGTGTTTGAGAAAATCTCCTCAGGGAGAGCTCGTAATTTGTTATGAGCCAACAAGAGGGAGTTGAGGCTGTGCAGATCCGTAAACAACAAAGGTTTGAGCTCCGACAATTCGTTGAAGGAAAAATTAAAAGATTTAAGTTGACTCAAGCTTTGGAAAGCTTTCGTGTTGATGATCCTCAGATTACAAAAGCTTATAGTTAGTTGCTGAAGGTTTGGTAGATGAGACAAGCTGTCGTCAATGTGACTCACATTGCAGTGGCTGATGGAGAGATTGACGGCAGTCATCGGCAGGTCCTGTGTCATGTTAGACATCTTCCTAACATACCGCCGGGTACAGTGGAAACTTTTCCTGTTTGACCACTGATCCTCAATACAGTTTCTATAGCTATAGCCACCGACAAGTTGAAAGACACCAAGGACAACAGAAAGCGCCAACAGCTGGCGAGGCAGGAAAGCCATTTAGGTTGTTGTAGTGAAGAAAAATAATCCAGCGAGTTTTCTCTGTCTGTCCGTTGTTTATGGGTCGACCTCAGGCTTGAAAGTGAATCAGAACTCTGGGGAAGAAGGTCATTTTTAAGTCAGAAAAAATTCAGACCATAAAGTTTATTTCTAACAATGCGTTCAAAAAACTAGCAGTTTACCTTATTTCACAGACAGTCCAGACTAAGGCGATCTGACTTATTCTTGGTGAACTGTACCCGTTTTAGGACTTATTGTTACAGTTCCCAAAAAACAGGAACCAAAGAAAATCATTTCCTTTTTAAAGCACTCTCATATCTTGTTCAAGTAATGAAAAGGTAGATAATGCATGCCATGCAGCCAATGATAGAAGGAAGCAACTTATTCTTTGTTTAAGATCAACCAGTTTGTTGAATAGAATTCTCTATAATCCCTAAAGTTAATTTCTATATTTCATCCCCCAAGCATGCATTTGTATGTCTATTAAAACCTTTTCATTAGTTCTTCCATGCTTTTCACATGTTCCTTGCTCCTTTGTCTCTTATTGTAATAAAAAAACACATGTGGATTTAATGTATTCATTATAATAAATGAAATATATGAAACATAATCAATGAAATGCTCACCTTATCATGTGAGGTTCTTCTTATATGTTTCTGGAGTTCTGTTCAATGGTTATAAGAGTTGCAGAGCATAAAAGGAAAAAAGGAAGTCCAACCACTTCCTACAATGTTCACGTTTTCTTATATTTAAAGGGAACAAAACATGTTCATTTTTTAAATTGCACAGTATTTGCTGATTGAGTGTGTACATTAATGTGAGCAGTCTACTTCATGCAGATGTTGGTTAAAGTTTTCCTCTTTCGGAAACTTTTAAGTGATTTTAATGGTTTTGTTTTATATACTGGTAATATATATATGTGTGTGTGTGGTAAATGGTTAATGGCGAATACTTGTATAGCGCTTTTCTACCCAAAGCACTTTTCCATCACTGTCTCATTCACCCATTCACACACACATTCACACACTGCTGACGGCTCCGCTGCCGAACACTGGCCAACCAGGATTTTTGTCCTTCAAAGCAACTCTTTAACCACCAAGCAACTCTGAGCAACTCTCACCAAGAAAAGAGAATCAAAGAGAACTTTTTAAAGAAATATGTAAATTTTAGGTAGATTTAGATTATTGTTAAGTGTCTTGATGTTCTTTACTGTGACCTCAAAGTAATTTGTATGATCTGATGTAGCTCAAAGTAAACGTGAAATAAAGTTTAATGAAAGCTTAGAGTGAAAGTTAAACTAAAAACAAGTGACTTTCTTGGGAATGAAGAGAAAACCTCACTTTTCCCTTATTTCAAATTTGGGTTGACTCGGGTGCAGCTGAATCATTTGTTGCGGGTGCGTAAGTGAACAGAAGAAAACCTTTTTTTTTGTTTATTAAACTACTCACCTTTTCTGTTATAAGTTGGTAACATCATCAGTAAAATAAAATGTAAAAAAAATCCAGGTTTAGATTCCAGCATAGTTTCTTTACCCTGATAGAATACAATCCTTCATAATAATCACAAGTCAGTTGCTCTTTGCTTTGTTGCTTTAAAGTTGGCTTAATTTGCATTTTGCATACACATTAAATTGATTTAGTTGGAGGGATTTTGGACTGAATGACAGCTACAGCAAAGTTAAATTACATCCAGTGTTTAGAAGAAAATGTTTATAGTCCAGTTAAAGACAATTAGGGTTATTCCAGTGAATGGGAAAAAAAAAAGAAGTTCGAGACTCAAAAAGTGGAGGGGGGGGGGGTTCTTGCTTTGCAATTTAGAATAAAGATGTCAAAGATGTGTTTGTTTAGCCTCTTGTTTTCTGCTCTCGTGCCATCTGGCAGAGTCCACATGGACCCAGACAGGCCATGATCACCCAGTCATCGCACACCGAGCCCTGCAAAAAAAGTAGTAAATGCACGACCACCATGAACTCCAGTAAAAAAAAGGAAATTGTTCGGTGTGACATGCATCTTTTCTTAGGAGTTAAAAACTTACACTAATGTTGTATTTGTTGCGCATGCTTGTCCTCAAAGCAATCATGGCACCTGGAAGGAAAGGCAAGCAGCAGCTTTCCCCGCTGTCCTGAGCCACCTGACAGGCCAGGATACAGGGAACGAACGCTCCACACAGACCTGAGGATGAGACAGATTTGTTGGAACTCTGTCCAAGGGATGGCAAAAGCTGATCTTTGTCTTATGCAGACACGCACAAATGCCAAAGTCGTCACAGCAGTCGCAAGGGCCCGTACTCCAGTCTGTCATCTGAGAGGACACAGTATACCGCGAGGAAGTGGCTGGCTGTGTGTTCACCACATTGGACTGGAATGCCATGACTGCAAGCAGAAAAGCTGTGAAAATTACACAGGTCAAAAAGTCGAACCAGATAGAAATACATGAAGTAATAAACTCTTTACAAAAGAAAATGCCATCAATGAAGGATGACTGCGTATCCTGCATTGATATGTTCCCATTTTACCTGCAGGAGTTTCGTCCTGAAGGTGGAAAATGGAAGGAACAGGAAAAAGCACAAGCACTGCTCTTATATTCTCTGTTTAAAGTAAAGAAACCAGAGTCCAGTTTTTATGCAGATATTGTGTGGCAAACTGAGTAGTTTTCAGGTGCAAACATTATGAGGAGAAAATATTGTTTAGCTTTGAGGCGTATCTCATTTATCAAAGGGGAAGGGTGCATCCAGCATGAGACACTGTATACTGTGAAAAGGACAAAGCGGCTGTGTAGAACATGTGCATATTTCAGGTGCGGTATGTGTGCTGAGGGCTCAGCTTTGCACATTAAAAAGTAAAGAAAATAAAAAATGAGCCGTGACGCTAAAACAAGGCAATGAAAACAGATAGTAAAATGTTGCTTTTTGTTTCCATGATCATTGCTAGATTGCGAAATTCTGGGATTTTAGTCTACTATACACTGTAAATTAAAAAACCCCTTTAAAAAATAAATGTACGTTTAGTTTTTTTGTTTTAAGTTTACAATAACTGCCCTTCAGATTCATCTTTTTATGCATAAGGGTTTAATTTCATCATGGAAAATTATCAGACATTATTTCTGAAGCACTTTTCATGCAGCAGCAACATAGAATAGTTTACAGGTTGGAAACAAATAAAAATTGTAAAACACACAGAATCCCCCCAATGCTCCCGACACCTCGCACCCAACAAAAATAGACATAAATGACATAGAATATAGTCAAAGTAATAGAAATAGAAGCCAATGTGGAAACTACTGATGTGAGGAAGTGATATTTTGGGGAACTGTCCACGCCAGAGAAATACCCAACCGGGATCACAGAGCACGTCAACATGATGACCACCTGATCAAGTCATACACAGCCAGAACCTGAATATCCCACTACAAGGACCCTGTTCCATGAGACTGGTTGGTCATTGTGTATAATAAATAGACCAAAGAAAAAAAACAGTCACAAATAGTAAAAAAT
>BSAI01000207.1:8234777-8311907 GCA_036245035.1 Adrianichthys oophorus | reverse complement strand
GGGAACCTTCTTGCTGTGAGGCAAGAGGGTTCCCGGTTCAAGTCCTGGCTGGGGGACCTTTCTGTGTGGAGTTTGCATGTTCTCCCCGTGCATGCGTGGGTTTTCTCCGGGTACTCCGGCTTCCTCCCATCGTCCAAAAACATGCTTCGTAGGTTAATTGGTTACTCTAAATTGTCCGTAGGTGTGAATGTGAGTGTGCATGGGTGTGTGATTGTGGCCCCTGCGACAGACTGGTGACCAGTCCAGGGGTGTACCCTGCCTTCGCCCATGAGTAGCTGGGTTAGGCTCCGGCAACCCCGTGACCCCGAAAGGGATAAAGCGGATTGGAAAATGAATGAATGAATGAATGTAACTTTTTTGGTAGAGCACTTTTCCTGTAACAGAACATCTCAAAGTGCTTTAAATAAAATAAATAAATAGTAAAATTAGTAATCATAATAAAAGTCCCCAACATTCATACCATACACATAATACAAAAAGAAACAAGGAAAAATAATCCATAAAAACACATTAAAACAGGAGAAAATATGAAAACTACTTAAAAGCTAAGCAAAAATGATGAGTTTCAAGTTTTTTCTTAAATGATGCCCTCGCTTCCTCTGGCAGGCTGTTCCACAGGCAGGGTCCACAGTACTGGAATGTGGCTTCGCTGTGGGTTTTTCTTCTGAACCTGAGGACCTGAGGGCCCTGGGAGGGTCAGAGACGAAAGTTCTGATAAAAAATGAAAGCCCAATTCCTTTAAGACATTAAGAAAGAATTTAAAAATCAATCTTAAAGCTGGTGGGAGCTGGTGCAAACATTTCAACATTGGACTGACGTGCTAATCATCCAGTAACTGGATTTGATCCGACAAACACGTTTGACAGTGTTGCCTGGGAAATTCCGTTGCATCTGTGAAACATCTAATGACAAACACTTTTGTGTTGCTTTCATTAGTGGTTTGGAGCAACAAACGCTGGACTAAGTAAACCTCTCCAAGTCCTGTATTTTAAGTTGCAAGCTGCAATTGAAAGTTGTAATTTTCTGCAGTTCTCTTACAACACATATAAAAAGAAACAAAACATGAATATTGTTACACAATAACATACATTTACCAGAAGACTTTCAGGGGAGAAGTCTTAGCTAAACAGACAAAACCACAAGAATATTCAGTTCCTGATAAAAGCAACCATGTCTATTTATTTTTTGAAAAAGAAATTGTAAACATGAGCCTGGCTTTTTCACTTCATCCAGCGATTTGTAGTTAATTTTATAGTCAAAAGCTGCCCTTCATGTTTTGCTCGGCTGTCTGTTTTCTTACAAAATTCTTACAAAACCTAAGATTGAGAAAATTCAATCTCAGGTTTTCCCATTTTCAAGTTGCAGATGTGAAAACAAGTTTTAGAGGAGGAGCCAAACTAAACTGAGGAATATGCAGTGGTCTCACAGTAAAAAGTAGTCTATCAAAGTGTACTACAGATATACTTATGGTGCATTCACACCAGACGCGGCCAGCACAGCAGAGGCGTCAAGTTTCAACTTTAAATCAATGTAAAGACGCGATCTGATGCACCGAGTTGGTCAGCAGGCACAGTGCAACTGCATCAACCAATCAGGGACTCCACTTTGGGCATGTGACGTTTTCAGTGACTAGATCAAAGAGTAAAAAAAATAAATGAAATATGACTGCGTGATGCGAGGATTTTCTCCCAGAATTTCCATCCATTTTCTTAACCCGCTGGGGTCGCTGGGTTGCTGGAGACTGTCCGGTTACTGCTGGATGAAGGCGGGAAACACCCTGGACAGGTCACCAGCGTGTCGCAGAGCACATGGGGCTGAAGCAAAAGCGTCTGCTTTTGCCCCTCTCGGGTTAATGCTCAAACTGGGCCAAAGACAGACGGAGATACCGTTTAAATCGACTGTCAGGCACACTGCACACTGTGAAAGTGTGAAGCACACTGCACTGGGAGAAACTCTGAATGATCTGGTAAACCCAGACACGGCGATGTGCTTGCCGGCGCTTCTGTAGAGCTCTCCAAATCGTTTAAACACAAGCTACTCGCTCAACATCATCCATGTTTTTTTTTCTATGATGTGGTTGATAAAAGAAGTTTGTGGACAGTTGCTCTACGGCCGGGTGTCAATGTGTCAAGACATTGAGCAGTAAATTTGACAGGCTTTGAAAGAGAGGCAGCAGGCGCAATTTGAGGCCTCGGCCACATGTGAATGCATCATTAATCTATTCTAAAAGTGAGATAGTACTCTTGAAGTTTACTTTTTATATATCTAGCTGTATATTGTAAACTTAAAATGTTCCAATTTTTTTTGAAGAAGTATTCAATTAGTATATTCTCTATACTACACTTATATAGTCTATAGTAGACTTGCTGTACTTCTACTTGTACCAAAGTATACTTTGTAAAATAAACTTCAAGTGTACTACTTTTTGCTAAGGGGTGGTCTACAAATCCTGAATGCCACAGGGTTCATGGGGTTGCTGGAGCCTATCCCAGCTCTTGATGGAGGAAAGTGGAGTACACCCTGGATGGGTCACCAGTCCATCAAAGCGTATTGAAATGCTTTAACTTTTTTCATTAAAACGTATTTTTCTTTGTCTGTTATCTTAATGTCAAATTACTTCCATTTGATCTCCCTTGTCACTGCACTCTGCAGTATTGTTTATGAAATCCTTCTGTGTATTAATGAAGTCTAAGTATAAAATGCATGCACAGGAATTTAGCTTTTATCAGGCATCTGTACTCAGGTTGGAAGACCACAACAGTACATTAACATGAGTTAAGGAAAAAAATCTACATACAACAGATAAATTACGTATATTCATTTTTTTTTTCAGTTTTCTTGGCGCAGATTTTATTTTATTGTCTGCACAAGGTTTAGCTGACTTTGTTTTTCGCCATCCCAGCAGTTTTTTTTTACATAAAAAGACATAAAGTATATGAAGTAAAAATTACTTCATATCCTGATGTGATCTTTCGCTAACAGTTTTCACACTTTGATTTTTGCTCATGCGTTTGTATCTTGTCTTCATAAGATCAGCAGGGGTATGTGTTCACTTTTACTATCTTCTACTGTTTTTTAAAATCTAGATAGAAATCACAGATTCAAAAGTTGAAATACAATTTTTTTGCAATATTTTATAGTTTACTACTGACTTTCTCAAAAAGTAAAAACCTACTGAAATCATAAAGAAGTCAGGGGAAAATAGTACAAGAAAGTTAGGAGACATAGTGGAGACCAAAGTTACTGCTAACGAAGCACTTTCACTTCTCCAGTTGTAACTGTTTTCTACTTGGAAGTTGTTTTTTCATTGAAAGGTCTTACTGGTTCAACTGATCACTGATATATCTTCAGGGAACTCTGTGTCGAACTAAAATTTAAAAAAAAATTAAAAATCAGGATTTTTTCCTTAGGGTGCATCAGTCATAAAATGTCTGTCTGGCAAAAAATATAAATGTGGCTAAAAGTAAAAAAAGAATGCGTCATTGTTCCCTCAAACACTCATCCATTCCCACACACTCCTTGGTTGTAATTGTCTGATTTGTGCAAAAGTTTCAGTTCCTTAAACAAACTTCTTCTTTCTGACTCCTCACTACACGTGCACCAACTATTGTGACAAAGATGCGTTTGAGCTAAGTCTGCTGTCTTCACTCTTGAAGGGTTTTTGACTGTCCTGCTGCGGCATTGGTTTTTGCAACTATGAATTCAGTAACATCAGTCACAGATGAATATGAGGTAAGTGAAATTTTTTTTTGTCACCTATCATAAAAACGGCGTTTGATCTTTTCACATTCTTTTTGATTGGGCAGAAAGTTGGCATTTCTCTAGAAAAAAAAAATTTAAATTCAACAAATGTCCCAAATAATCACTTTCTTATCTTTTGTCCATGTTTTTAACTGAGGTTTCTCTTATTTTACAGTATAGTGAAGATTACAGTGATTCTCCATATTCAAGCAGTGTTGGAAAACCATGTCTACAGAGTGACATTTATGGCTTTGCCCAGAAGTACACCCCTATTGTGTACAGCCTTGTGTTCGTGCTGGCAGTTGTGGGCAATGTTCTGGTGCTGTGTGTGATCAGACGGTACAAGAACAGAAATTCTGGGGCCTGCGCCTTTTCTCTGACAGACACCTTCCTCCTTCACCTGGCCATCTCCGACCTGCTGCTGGCCTTCACCCTCCCACTGTTTGCAGTGCAGTACACCCACCAGTGGGTTTTTGGCCTCGCTCTTTGCAAGATCTCCGGTGCCCTGTTCTCCCTGAATCGCTACAGTGGCATCCTCTTCCTGGCCTGCATCAGCTTTGACCGTTATCTGGCCATCGTTCATGCGGTCAGCTCAGGATGGAAGCGCAACACTTGCCACGCTCAGTTTGCATGTGCAGTCATTTGGGTGATTTGCCTCGGTTTAAGTGGAGTGGACATTGCCTTTAAACAGGTTGCAGAGGATACCACTCTGAACGAAAAACCTATGCGTCTATGTCGGCTGTGGTTCACTGAGAATGACGTTGGGTGGCAAGTTGGGCTGCATTTAGTCAGTGTGATTCTGGGTTTTGGTCTACCCCTGCTAATTATGCTTTACTGCTACATCCAGATCTTCAGGTCTTTGTGTAACGCCACTCGACGGCAAAGGCGCAAGTCCCTCAGCCTGATTTTCTCGTTAGTGTCAGTGTTTGTCATCTGCTGGGCTCCTTACAACTGCTTCCAGCTGGCAGACAGTTTGGAAAAGCTGAAAGTGGTGGCTGGAGGTTGCCAGTTCAACAAAGTGCTAGACATTGGGATGGTGATCACAGAAAGCATCGGGCTGTCACACTGCGCCCTGAACCCTCTGCTGTACGGTTTTGTCGGGGAAAAGTTCAGGAAGGAGCTGCTCAGAATGTGTAAGGACCTGCTGGGGCAGAGAAGCTGGATGGAGGCACACGAATGGAGAGGAAAGAGGCTCAGAAAAACTACCGGATCCTTCAGCTCTGCAGAAAGTGAAAACACTTCATACTCTGTCATGGTGTGAATAACGACTGGAGATCAAGAATAAAATACAAATAATTGAAGTGAGATAAATTTCAATTGTTTAAAAATGTTCTCAATAGGAAAGAGTGTTTTCTTGTTAATGCTTTGCTGCAGAAGTTGAAAAAAAAAAAAACTTGCTTATGTGTGTGTGGTGGTGGTGGTGGTAATACTAGGGGGTTTGCAAGTGAAGCATCCAGTGCAACACAACACCCTACTTGCTGATGTTGTAAAAAAAACAAAAAACGTTGCATTGTGCTGATCTTCTTGTTCAAAGGTCAAATTTTGCAAAATAGCTTGGTTTTAATTAAAAAGCTTGTTTAGCAGTTTAAATCAAACTCTTGCTTTAGGGTTTTTTTTTTTTATCTCAAACTTGACGTCATTTTCTTATTATTTCCTTCCAACATAATTTTTGCAGCAAAATATGTTCAAATAAGTGTAAATATGTATGTATTGATAATAACTGTTTGATCCCTGTTCTTTTTAAGTTTTTTCTTTACTCTTTTTACATTGTTTTCCTTTTCTTTGGTGATGTAAAAAATTACCTTGACGTGTCTTAGATTTTGTATGTAAAATATAAACTTTTTTTTTTTTTGGTGTACAAATGTTTTAAGGACAAATGTTTTGAAATAAACACAAAAGTGCTACAATTGCCTGACCTGGTTTATCTTCTTTCATTAACACAATATGAAATATAAAAATTATACAGAAAATAGATTAGACTCAATCCCCTTTAACACAGGTATATTTGGTCAAATAAACAATCACATTCACACGTGGTGCAGCCACTCTCATATTCACACATTTGAAATATTTAACAGATTATTTTATCTTTATCGGGGAAAAAAAGATTTGCATTAAACAAACATGAACCAGGCTTAAAGAGAAAAGCAATAACCTACTACGGTTTAGTGTCTGATTGAGCAAGGTTTGTCAAAAACCATGTTTTTCAGGTTAAAAGCCTTGTGAGAAAGTTTGGCAACATTTTTCAGGTTTGGTAGCACTGCTTTATATCATATGTTTGGGGGGATAATAAAAATCCACCTTTTGTAAACACACAAATCATTTAGAATAGAAAAATTATATAGGCTAACAAATAAATCTGGTGGGCATTTTAACATTATCGTTAAGATTTTCTCCTCCTACCCAATATGATGGGGCTTCAGTCAGCAAGACTGGCCGTCAATCGTTGTTTGTTTTTTAAAGAAATACATTTTTGGCTCATTATTGTGACATAGAAGTGGCTTTTCAAAACGAAAAGGAATAGTTTTTTTCATTGTACTTTAAATAGAAATGTGAATTTGATTATATATAACTGCGTAGACTGACAGAGCAAAATCCGTTAAAAATATTGCTACCCTTTCATAAATCTTATATTAGTGGGCCCATATTGAATGATGACCCAAAAGGTGAGGAGTTATTATGAATATTTAAATATAAAATAAACAATTTATGTGCAACGCTGCCATCTCTCGGTAGATTTAGTTGTTACGTAAAGAGTTAAAACTCCTCTTAAACTGGGCAGCTCTCTGAAACACCACGCGGACAGAACCACTTACATTTAAAAAGCTGCTGGAAAAGTTCTGCTCTTCCCAGGAATTCATCTCTTGTATTTAAAAAAAGAAATGTAACTTTTTGGTGGAAAATAGATTATTGTTTAAATAATTGTATTTATCATTATTTAAAAAAATGTAGCGAAAGCAGGTTGTTTAAATTTGATATTAAGCAACAGCTCCCTCTTGTGATGGTAAACTCTACCTCTGGGTTTTGTTTTTTGTTTTTGTTTTTCTTAAAGAAAGAAATAGTTTTAATCAAAAATTCTGCTGATTAATATTTCAAGAGTTCGGTGAAAACAAATCCGTTTAGATTGTTTGACTTGTGCTGGTAAATTCTTCCCTCTGCATTTATTTCTTTGTGCCTCGCGCCAGCACAACTTCCGTTAAAAACTTAAAAGGTGGCCTTCAAAGTAAAGGACTAGTCCTTAAAAATGTTTTCTTAAATAAATAACAATGCTTTTTTGTCGGTAAAGCCACACATTGAGATTTGAGCCTAAGGGCGCTGTTTTATGCTCACACCTCTAATATTAACAAATTAAACGGTTTAATGTCACCGGCCGTTTTTAAGTTGGTTTATTTTGAAACTTTAGACACCAGATCATCATTTTGACAGACAAGATCGCTTGTGTTTTGAAGAAAACCCCTAGATAAAAACTAACATCTTGTAGCGCAGAAGCGGATAAAGTGTGATTTCGTTCTTTCTGGTCGAAGTTTACTTTAAAAGTTAGACGTAATTGAAAAGAACCCATCTCTAGTTTAATCTTCGTGCGCCGTGTTTAGTTTAGTTTTTTTGTTTGTTTGTTTGTTTTGTGTATTCCGCTTTTGAAATATGTGTTATTTTAATTTGTAAAAGCACCTGTGAGGATGTGGGAAATGTAAGCCAACATTTTTAGCGTTCGTGCACGTTTTTTTCGAGTTCGCCCCGTTCCAGGCACCAGTGTTTATTCCTGCGCGGTGAATATTGCGTTACCCTCTATCTGGTTTTTCGTCCAAGTTATTGAATCCACAGCCCACGTCCATGTCCTCAAACTCAACACCAGGAGCCGTTCCTATCAAAAGGGTAAGCGGTGAGCGTCTATATAACTGAACAGGAACCGTTTATTTTGACAACATTTTGTGCCTTCATTGCATCCCCTAGTTTCTGTTTCGAAGAGGCAGCCTCCTGCGCACTGTAATGCTAAAGCCTAATCTGCATCCTTTTTTTCAAACTGGGTATCTTTTTTTTTTTTACGGAATTGTGCTTTCTGCTTCATTTTGATGTAACATCTGCGACGATTTTGTGCGCATAATTAACGTGAAGCGCCGTTTTCATTTCGCTTCGTCAGAGGAGTGACGCTCCTTGTGAGTCTGAGCATGCTGGGATTTCGCAAAGGAGGGCTTTCATTTTTTTAATGATTGCGTCACTCGTTTAAGAGAAAGGTGTTCTTATAAGGTTTTCAGTGTTTAAAGCCTCACTTTGGATTTCTTTGTCTCTCCTGTAGCTCAAAATGGACGTACACCTTGATGGGATATTCAACACCACCCTGGACTATTCAGAATACACTGACTACAATTATGAGGACGATAAGACAACAGCGAGTTCAGTGCCAGTGATGATTACAATTATTTGCTCCGTGGTTCTGATCCTGGGTCTGTTTGGGAATACTGTGCTCTTGGCAGCTCTGGTTCAGAGGATCCGGTCATGGAGCACATCAGACGTCTTTATTTTCCACCTGGCTATCGCAGACCTTCTGCTTCTTCTGACTTTGCCCATCCGGGCTGCACAGGCCACCTGGTCTTCCGAGTCCTTTGGAATCTTTTGCAAGATCTGTGGGGCAGTTTTCCATGTGAGTGCTGTAACAAACTGAAAGTGTGTTGCATAAGTTAAACTAAAAGTTAAAGGGAGATATGAAGACAAGTCCAATGAAATCATGTTTTTGGTGGTTTCTTGTGGAGTTCTTCTCATAAAGGAGGACATATATAAAGAAAAGGTCATCTTAAAATTGCATGTCTGATGTTTTCTTTGTACAAATCGTCAATTGGGAGCAGACACAAAAATGCCGTTGGAAAAAGCTAGTAGGTGTGACGTAGAACCTTAAATGGCAATCCACAAGCTGCTTCTCCATCGTGATGCATCTAGTTGTAGACGACTAGATCAATGTACGTCTTAATTTTCCTTGTCTGAGCTGGCATCTGGCTCAAAGCTATACGACTGAATTGCTCCAATTTTGCTCATCATTTGTGTTGCACTGGTATTGTTAGGTTGGGGGTGTGACGGGCTAGCAGGAGAGCATGGAAGCAAAGGGGTGATGGGAAGTGGATCCAGGCTTACTCCTCACCAACGGTCCCGCCCACAACTCAGAGGCAAATTTCTAATGAACTACTGTGGCTCTGCAGTAATTAGGTTCTAGAAAACGACACAGGTTTTTTGATTTTGGTTAAAAAGGTCATAATCATTATTATTCCTGCTTGTTCTTGAGCATGTATCAAATTCCCAGTGTGTATGTAGCTTTACATGTTTTCCAACTAACCAGTTATTATTGCTTCTTATTGGTTAAACATACCTGATTCAAGTAGTAGGCTGTTTGGCTGGGTTTCTTAATAAGAACAGCCATGATGTTGGTAATCCAAAACCCCTTAATTGAACATAGAAGAGTTGATAGAGAAGACTTTAAGGTTTTGTCTTAATCTCTCTTTTTTGTCTTTTACAGATCAACTTTTACTGTGGTGTTTTTGGGCTGCTCTGCATCAGCCTGGATCATTACTTGTGCACGAACCACATGGCCAAATGTCGCTCTTTGCGGACACCGAGTTTAGCAGGTATCTCCTGTCTGTTGGTGTGGATCATCTCGGTGCTCCTCTCCATCCCTGACTGGATGCTTCTGACTTCTAAGCAGAATCAAGAACAGAAACTCCTGTGTGATTACAGCTACAGTCAGATCACAACTGATTCTATGCTGGTGTCTCGTTTGTTCCACCACACAGTGGGCTTTTCACTGCCTGTTGTTTTCCTGGTGTATTTATGCTCGTGTTTCCTGCCATCTCTCCTTTGCAAAGACCAAGGCCCCCAGAAGAGGAGGAGGGCTGTCATAGTCATCTTCTCTCTGGTGGTGGGATTCCTTCTTTTTTGGCTGCCATACAACATCACTTTTATTTGGGACACAGCTTTGAGAAGGATCTCTCAAACATCTAAGAATTCAATGTTATCGGCTCTCCTGATCACCTCGATGTTCGGTTACATTCACGCCTGCCTCAGGCCTCCCATTTATGTGTTGTGCTGCAAAAAGTTCAGGAAACAGTTTAAGAAACTGCTAGAATTTTCTAATGTTGAAATCGAGGAGTCACCATGGGAGCTGAGTGTGGAAGGGCCATGTGTCCAGACTTCTTCATCAGACGAGATGAAGTCAATGACAGCTCCATAAAGTCAGGTTGAGACACGTTAGGGTAGTGCTGTGTCAACTGCTCTTGGTTGTCATTGTCTTGTGATGGTTAGAAACAGATAAGTTGCAGAAAGCAGAAGGAGAAGGATGGGCCTTCAGCCTCAGTGTTCAAGTAGCAAGTTTGGTTTCATGTAACAGTTTGACTTTTGTTGTCACGCTCACACATTTTATCCCACATTTTAATTATATCTATTCATCAAAACAGGTAAAAGAAGTGTGACAGAACTGTTCTCTCATACTTCATACTTTTTTTTAAAGCAATTGCTATAATCTTTGCAACTGAGCACAAACTTTTATAGCTACTGGTGTTGATTTGTCCTTGACAAACTTTATTGCTGCCTTGCTGATAAACAGGTTTTATTCTTCCTTTTATGAACAGCCCGTTACTTCGTTTAAAACGTAAAATTGTAAATTTTATATGGCTCTTCTGTGTTGTTGAGGTAGATTCTCCAGGGGTGAGTCTGCTTAGTTGACTTGACTGCTTATTTGTTTTTTGGTTGGTTTTTTCTTTGCATTGTATGTGGATGACACACAGGTGTTTGTCAGGCGTGTAATGATAGCTCAGACAGACAGTGGAGAATGTGGTCAAGGAGACTAACGAGTCTGACGTTTAAAAAGAAAACACATTTTCTGAGCAGCTGTCACGTTCACCCTCATCCTGCTTGTAGAAGAAAGATCTAGTATGCTTGATATGCTAGAGAAAAATGTAAAAAGGTGATAAAACCACCAAATAAAATGCACATCAGCTCTCATACAAATGATCTTTAAAAAGTCGCTACAGTTGGACCTGGTTATGGAAGTTTTATCTCTGGATGAAGCAATTTTAAGGGAATTTCATAAATGAGCTTTATGCAAATAAGCAAATGAGCTATGAGTAACATTTCCATGACGTTTCTCAGACGTTTCTCCAGAAACTAAACAGAAAGAAAGAAAAGTAGCTCTCTGCTCTCACCACTTCTTGTAAAAATATTTCATTGTTAATTAACAAAAGTGTGAGTCTAACAACAGTCACAGATACTCGTAACATGTAAAATTTCTTTCCATTGGGTGAGCTCCTCTGTTTGGCAGAAGACAAACTGTTAGTTGTTTATCAAAACAAGAAGAGTCAAGCTAACAAAAGGTGTCATAAAATTATATTATTGTCATACACGGCAGCATTAGTGCTATTTGATCCATTAGTGATGAAGGTTGGCACCAACGTTGTGAATGTATTCATCTGCATTTTGAAGTGCCAAAGTTATCAGACTAATAACCTGAACCTAAAAGTTCAAACACGATCCTCCTGACCTCACTTGTACCTCCATTTAATGAGTAACAAGTTACTCAATTATTTAATCTTGTGTCATTCATCAATTGTTCCCATGGAAATAGAGATTATCGGCTACAATGAAATGGAAAAAAAAAAAACACTCTGTTGTTGAAACTGTTGTCAATCACATTTATAGCTCACCATGATAAACAGTTGGAATCTATGTAACCGAAATGTGTTTGACTGTTGTGTTTCCTCACCTTGCAGTCTAGAGAGCATAAAGAGGAAATGTTGTTTCAATGTACAAAAAAAAAGTGTGAAAGGAAATAAAAAGACACAAAACATTTAAACCAAAGGATTTGTTTGTTTCTCATTGTCTTGTTCTTCATCTGTCCATCAAAGGAATAAAAATGCATTTTATAATTGCTGTTTTTTTTTTTACACTGATTACCTTTGTAACAGTTAAGGCTAAAGGATTGAAAAAGGTAGCTGCACTCTGCATGTTAACTGTTTGTATCATAACCACAGTAGCTGCTGCTGGGACAAACACTCACTTGGCCAACTGTTTTCCTTCAGTAAAAGCTTTGAATCCATACTGAAGTATTTGTACAGTCTGACCTCTGTTAATTTAGAGTGACGTGACTACTTTATGCCATTTTGACCCCTTACTTGCAAACTTTCTGATCTAGTTAAGGAGGTGCATCCGCTCTTTGCTGCAACTTCCTCTAAAAAAGATTAAGACCTTTTTTTCCACAGAAATTCTTACATGTGACCCTTATTTCACAACAGTATAAGAAACTCCAGTTTTGTTTTTACAAACGCGCCACATAAAGGGGTAAGTGTATAAAAGGCTCAACAACATTTAAACACATACTTTTTTACATTATCTGTGTTAAATATAAAGATAATTTGTTTATTTACAACTTGTTTGAACACATTTTGAAAACCGCATGAATGCTTGGAGCCTCATGCAGCACAGTCTGCACCCAGATGACGTCCACTAAACGGTAATCAGAAAGGCTAGAAGGATGCAACCTGTCACAAAATCAATTCAGCTTTTAGACAGACATAGTGAGAAATAAGTCACCAATTTTGAACACTTATAGAACACACGAAAATGTACTTATGTGTTCAGTGAAAGTCAAACTGCATGAAGAACGTAACTGTCTTCCATCCATCCATATTTTCCAAGTCTCCTGAATCCCTTTTTGGGGTCATAGAGATGCTGGAGCCTATCCCAGCTACTGTTAGAAAAAAAAGGCAGGACACACCCTGAACAGGTTGCCAGTCCCAGGACTGTGAGATGAGAAAACCCTCTCATGAACAGGGAGAGCGTGCAAACTTCACCCAGATAGATGAACTGGGGCCTTCTTCTGAGAGGAGAGAATGCTAACCACCATGTAGTCTCTTGATTCTCAAATAAAAAAGTACTAAAACAAGTTTTAAAACATTATCTCAAAATTGTCTTTTTTTGCATCTGAACAGCTTTAACAGTGCAGCTGGTGTGTATAATGTAAAGCAGATGAGATAAAATGAGACCGAGTCAGCGAAAGGCAGCAAAGGCAGAGCAGAAGTTTGATATAGTGCAGTTCCTGAAAATATAAAAGCCTCAAAGTGAGCTGGTGGATCAGACGCACGTTTTCAGTTTCAGTCAATAAAGAGGTTACATCTAACTGAGGCAACTTACTTTTTATACCTTTTATACTTACTTTATGCTCTTTGGCCCTCTTTGTCAACCTTTGGTACAGTACACCACATTTTCTATTGAACTATCACCACCAAATCTTCTGAATAGTCCTGTTTCTTTTATAATTGAATTTTGAATAGTTCTTTAAAAAGTTTAAGTTTGGTTTTTGTTGCTCTTGTCATTTCCACTACAGGTGTTGGTTTTACTCACATTGCATACAGAATTTGAAATACTTTTTGCAGGTCTGTTTAACCAGTGCACAGAACAGATGTTAAGGTGATCACAAAGCTGACAGCAGTTTAAGAATAGTCAGGCAGGCTGGAGGGAAGTGTGTCTATTATTATGACCTCTGTTATTGCAGAGCTTTATATTTTAAAAAAAAGTGTGCAAATTACTTTCCTGCAATCACTGAAGAAACTTTGTTCTTTTGTGCTAGAATTCCTTTGGATTGCTTGTGCACCAACAATGCTGCATACAATACTCCTGCTGTTCATTTCAGACGCTCTTCCTTTTCCTGACTGGATATTTTTAATTTCTAACGATCAAAGGCAGTAATTCCTTTGAGTTTTTAACTACAAACAGGCTTCTCTAAAATATCTCAGTCCTCTGAACATTGAGGGTATTATTTATCTATTTTTCAGAATTCCTCATTCCTCAGCTTTATGTGGCTGCACAGTGGTGTAGTGGTTAGCACTTTTGCCTCACAGTGGTTTGAATCCTTGCTGGGACCTTTCTGTGTGAAGTTTGTATGTTCTCCCTGTGCTTCCGTGTTGTTTTTCTGGGTACAGCAGCTTGCTCCCACAGTTCAAAAATATGCATTGTTGGTTAATTTGTTACTCTAAATTGTTCCCAGGTTTATGTGAGTGTGCTTGTGCGGCCCTTTGACTGACTGGTGACATGTTCGATTGTTTCCCACCTTTGTCCAACAGTGGCTGGGATAGGCTCAAGCAATCCTGTGACCCTGAAAGAGATTGAATGGGTTAGGAACACGGATGGATAACAGCTTTATCATGTATCAAGTCTCTTGAACAGGGCACTGTAAGTTAAAGTCCCATTAGTTATCACACACCTAGGTGTGCTCAATGCTGAGTATCAAGCATGGAGGTATTGGGTTCCATTTTTAGCCTTTGGAAAACTCTGTGGTAGATTTGAACTCACAACCCTCCTGTCTCAGAGCGAACACTCTACCACAATGCCACCGAGCTGACAAAACAAGTACAGTTACTAAGATGATCTAAGGCTGAGTGAAGGATTCACTCATCTCTAGAATACACCAGTGGAAAAGATGATGCCAGTGACATGTGAGTCAAGTCCAGTCACTCCAGTCAATGACCGTTGGAGTCACAAGTGACCAAAAGACGTTCCTGTCATGATGGGAACTGTGTATGAACCCATGGCCTGACTTTCCATCACTTTGTCTTGTGATGGAGAGAAGTAGATAGTTTTTTAATCTATGTTTTTCCCACTGATGTCATACAATTTGGTATTTTATTTAAATAAACATAAATATTACTTTTTATATGAATTCATAAATAATACAAAATATTTGTCACGAGCAGGCAGACAGCTGGTTCCACTTTTAGCAGGTTTATTGATACAGGCAGACAGGAGTCCACAAAGCTAATCAGAGTCAGGATCCAGGCAAAGATCGGTGCAGGCAGCAAAGAGGTGAGACGAAGCAGAGTCCGGTAAACAGGTGATCAGATCAGGATGAGGCCCTCGGTATGCAGGCTGAATGGCACAAGCAATACTTTGCACCAAGCAGCCTCTGAGTGCTGCTTATGTGTCCTGTGGATGATTGTAGGTGAGCGGGATCTGGGATCTGTGTGCCGGGAAAGTGTCAGTATTCAGTATTAAACTGTTTTGTCATCTTTGCAACAGAGCATGGGGTTTTTATTCTTCCTGGTGTTGATTCATGTACAGACCTTTTTACTGCCTTGTTATTAACATGCTGTAAACTCCTTCACTTTCCATTTAATGAACAGACTGTTGCTCCACTCAAAGCAGGGAAGTCTGTGTAAATTCCAGATTCCAAACGTCTTCTCTGCTGAGGGAGTTTCCCTCGGTGAGTCCTCAGGTGTTTTAGTCATGTGAACTTCTTTTTTTGGAACATGGGTGGATAACGCACCGGAACTGAGGTAATCGGTCACAAGGCAGCGAGGGCAGTTGAGGAGAAAGAAGACAAACCAGTTTGAGTGATCAAAACAAACTCTCTAAGCTGCTGTCATATTGAGTTCAGCTCTTTCATCATTCTTAGACCTGACTAACTGTTTTTCTGAAATGTGGTTTGTTTTATACGCAATGGCACATAGGGAGAAAGGTAAGTGAGAATAAAGCTCATAATAAAGCGTTTATCGTCAAAGTATGGAAAGCTGTACATTTGCCTAACATCAAAAAAGTTTTTTTTTTTTTTTTAAAAAGAGCTCTCTTTTTACATGCTCTCCTGCTAGCTTACAGTCCCTCACACCCCCTATCTAACATTATTGGTGCAACAAATTCTTAGTCCACGCAGTTTTGAGCCAGATACAAGTTCAAACAAGGAAAGCAAAGACGTAAGTGGACCTTTTTGACTGCAAGTGGATGCTTCAAAATGGAGCAGAACAGGGAGCTTCACGTCACTGTCTTTTTTCGTTCTCTTCTCCTGATTCGCAAAAATTGAAATAAGAAATACTTACAAATGCTATTTCGATCTCAATTTTCTTTATACATGTCCCCTATCATCAGACAAAAGCCACAACATGTTAAAAACACCAAAAAGTCAATTTTTCATCTGAGTTGGCCTTTGTCATTTCTTAGATATAACAGAATCGATATATTAGATAGATATAACATTAATCATGTAGTAATGTATTTGTTCCAAATGAGTACGTTTATTATTTTAATATTTGCGTTAAAGGTAAACTTCAAAAAAAGACGTCCCACGTTCCTGCATGTTGTTGCATTATTGATGTCTTGCGAGTGAAAAATGTCATTTTCTGCTGCGCAGCTGGCCCAAACCAATTCTATTTGATGTCTTAAGTGTCTCTTCAACCTGATCTGCCATTTCCGTCCTCAGATTTAACTTTTTCATTCAGCGAGGAAGACATGAGCAGTGAAGTCAAGCAAACACTGCTGCAGAGTTGACATTTTCTAGTTGTTTTTCTCATGTAGCTCCTTTAATTCCATTGAATTTACTACATTTACCCTATTAAATACCCCCAGAGCTGTGTGAACATGTAAGAAATGTGGTTTTAATACACAAATATATAAGATTTTTAACATACAAAAAAGCTTGTAATTCAAAAGAAATGCATTTTTCTTTTTTGTTGTTGCATTTGTCAGGAAGTTTTTTATGTGGGGAAAGTGAATGGTTTTATCCTTATGTTTATGTTGAAAATGCTGAAAACAATTGTGGCAAATTTAAGAAAAATTTCGTTTTAACGTTTTATTACCTTACCCCAGGTTTAGTATAAGCCAACTGAAAGATTTTTCTTCAATGTTTTGTGGTTATAAGCAAATTTAAAAAAGGATTTTTCTTAATTTTTATTTTTATGTTGAAGTTTTGTAACGCTCAAATCAGATAACGACCTGAAACAAGACCGTGACCCAAAAATTAAGGCATCACGACTGAAAAACCTATGGTCTCTGTAAGTGAGATAGCTCTTCCTTGATGAAATTACATCAGGGCTTTACAACTGTTCACATCAACTGCTTTCCTTTTCTTTAACCTTTTACGACCCGAGCTCTTGTTTGACATGTCTGTTTGATTTCTCTTTGACAGGCCCCCAGTTAAGAAGAATCAACCAAATCAAGAATCAAACCAAAATGCAATGCGCACCCATGTGGACACCAGGTCTTAAGAGTTGAGATAAGAAACAGTATTGGAGAGGCAGGGAATGTTCTTTATGCTCAAGTTCACTGATGCAGTTTCACAGTATTGCTACGAGTGAAACTTTTTTGCTGTGGTTCAACTGCGCTTCTGCTTTTGACTGGCTTGTTTCAGTTTTCTGTGAGAAACATTTAGATGATTTCCACAAAAACCTCAGATTGTGGGCCTTTATCTTTACTAGACTTTAACTTTTCTACATACACTGATGAAAAGGAGGGTGTGAACTAAGTCTCTCACAGTTGAATCACGCGAAACCCCACACAAGTATGTGTTATATAAACCAGGAGACAGGACTGGAATGAAGTGCATATTGTTTCTACAAAACTGCAATACATGGAAGGGTGGTGGAAAGGGGCAAAACCAAGGAAAACCACATTGACAGATACTGATGAAATCAGGGCAACGCTTGTGGATCATGTGATAAATGATGGCCTCACAATGACTGTAGCTGGTTGAAGGGTGCTGCCACTGTAGTTCAGATTCTTGTGGCATAGTGTGCTGCGGTGTAACAGTAAAAAAAAAAAGAGTATTATAAATATAGTACTGTAAAAAAAGTAGCATGTTTACATTTGTTTGTTGTTTACTGCACGTCAAAAAGAATTGCAGGACAACCTAGAAGAGGTGGTAGAGGTTCCCTTTTGACTCTGCAGTAACAGGGCATGTTCAGTGATTTTTTTTATTGACTTCTTGTTTTTAAAACGCCATACATGAGATATGAGGCTGTCTTCATGACATGACGTTGGGAAGCATGTCTTCTGTCCCAATGAAAACACTTTCAAATTTTTTGACTTGATTTTATTCAAAGATGCTGAAACTGACACGTTCATTGACATTCATTCATTCATTTTCCAATCCGTTTTATCCCTTTCGGGGTCACGGGGTTGCCGGAGCCTAACCCGGCTACTCACGGGCGAAGGCAGGGGATACCCCCGGACTGGTCGCCAGTCTGTCGCAGGGGCGTTCATTGACATAAAGATCTAATTATCCATTTTGATTAAGGGACTTGCTTTTGAAGCATGAACTTCCCATTTTGAGCTACTGACTTTATTGTGTGCAATTAACTTACCATTTTGAGAAAGTGACTCACTTTTGGAGGTTATCTACCACGTTTTGCAGTTTACTCCAATTGTCTCAAGAAACGCCTTAGCAGTGATGCTAAAGTCTAATGTGAAACAATAACAGTTTATGTAGTTAAAATGCAAAGAGATATGCAGTCTAGACACAATGAAATAGTTTTCTGATTTTTTTTAAAGATTACAGTCAGTAAAGCATTTTGAACAAATCCTTTATTTATCTTTTTTATTTTCACAAATGTTAAAAGTAAACACTACACCTAAAATGAAACTTCAAAACTCATTCATCCATCTTCCAATCCGGCTGAATCACTTTTGGAGTCACCGGAAAATGTTTTAAAAATAAAGCATGTATAAAATATATAAGTCACAGTCTTAAGATAAAAAGACAGTTTTTCAAATTTCCCTCTTCCTACTTTCAAGAAAAAAAACATTCATCAACAGCTCAAAAAAGCAGTTTCTTACAATACTTTTCTCTACACTTTTTACATTCTAAACTGTGTGCTAACAATATTTCATTTGTCTTTTACAAAAAGCAACCATATAATGTTCTATTGATTGATAATTTGATGGTTTTTGTCAAAAGTTTTTTAACAAGCTTAATATACCGTAAGTGCTGACATTTGAGTTCTTTTTTGACTCTAAAATAAAACCACATAAAATGATAATAAAATATTCAAGGAGGACAATGATAATTGTAACAGTAAAACCAGTGCATTCAGTTATTAATATTTTCTGTGTCTGAAAATTATCAAGATGTTGGAATACATATGTTATTACTTTCTTCAAGGTTACTTCCATCACAGACACAAAGGTAAAGCTTTAATTTGTAAATGTTGTTTATGTGGATGCTTAAAGATATACAAGGTCACTGCCAAAACATAAATGGCGTCATTGAAACACCAACAAATCAAGTGGTTCAG
Organism: Adrianichthys oophorus; assembly: GCA_036245035.1. Taxonomy (NCBI): domain Eukaryota; kingdom Metazoa; phylum Chordata; class Actinopteri; order Beloniformes; family Adrianichthyidae; genus Adrianichthys; species Adrianichthys oophorus. The sequence continues at coordinate 8,293,134 of BSAI01000207.1, read as the reverse complement.
TATTTCTTCTGTGATTTTTTTCTTCCATGACATCTGCTCAAAGTTCATTTGTTTTGCTCCCACAGGTCTCAGAAGTGCACAGTTTCACACACAGAACAGGGTGTTGGTTATTCAGGAAAGCTGCCGTTGCCACAAAAGCTTTTTATACATTAAACAAGTAAAAAAAAAAAGTTTGTATACTGCTTTATGTGCACATGTGCTAGAGCGCAAAAGAGAAATACCAAACAGCTTAAACAAGTGTACCACCATCTACACAAAGTATGAACAAATATTAACTTTTGATTCCTTTTAACTTCATAAATGTGTGCACAAGAATGCAAACGTATGCAACGGATCAGATAAAAAAATAATCATCCTGCCAAAAAACTTAATTCAAAGTTTTTTTAAGCCATTATTTTTTCACAGTAAATATTTCATCAGTTGTTGCAGGTTTGCCCTGACTTGCTTAAGCTGCAACACTTACCGCTAAAGGAAATGTATTTAAAGGAAGTGCAGGCGTTGTCTCTGCCTTCCTGTCAGTTTGAAGCTTCTCAAGATTTGTTGAAGTGTCTGTTTTCTTAGATTGCAATGGAGTTGGATGTGTCACCTGACTCAGACCAGATGGAAGTTCTCTTGCTGATGGCAGAATGGAATTTCGTGCGCATCTTCAGCTTGCAGCCCAGAGCTCTCAAGATGTCCAGCAGCTGGCGCCGAAACTTCACCCCCAAAAAGGCGTACAGGATGGGATTGAGGCTGCAGTGGATGTACCCGAAAGACTGCGTCACTCTCCTTGCTTTATCCAGAGCTGCACTACTTTGACAGGTGTAGTTTTGATTTCTGTGATAAATTGTGTCTACTAACAGACTGATGTTAAATGGTGTCCAGCAGACAAAAAAAACCGCCACGACAGCCATTATGACTTTACAAGCTCTCTGCTTTTGCAGACTTTTGTTCCCAGAGCGCAGCCTGTGGAAGATGCTGGAATAGCAGAAGATCAGGACAACTGAGGGAATAAAAAAACCTACTGTGTGAAAGATTGACCGTGACAACACGATCCAGTGGCCCATGTCTTCAATACCAAATATTGCATAGTTGCGAAAACAAATTTGTCTCTGTAGTTTATCTTGCAATACATCCAAAAAGATCCAATCAGGAATGGAGAGAAGCAAGGAGAAAAGCCACACCATCACACAGCTGGCATGAACAACCCAAGGCTTTCTCCGAGAGTACATCTGGGTAGCATGGACAATTGAGAAGTAGCGGTCTAGACTAATGCAGGCCAGGAGAAAGATCCCACTGCAGACGTTGACCTGAGAGCACAGCAAGATACAAAGTCAACAGAAGTGATCAATTTAAAACACTCTACACACCCAAATCAATGTACGAACATACCGTACACAGACTTCCAGCCATTTTGCAGATTTGAAGACCAAATCTCCATTCATCAGCATACTGTGCAGCCCACAGGGGCAGGGTCATCATCAGCAGGAAATCTGCAATACCCAGGTGAAGGATGAAGATGTCTGCCACACTCCAAGTCCTCCTGCTCCGGAAGAGAATGCCAACCAGCGCTCCATTTCCCAGGATTCCCACCACAAATGTCACCGAGCAAACAACAGGGATGAACAGCGCCTCAAATTTCGCAACTTCATTCAGGTCACAAATGTCACCCCCCTCACAACAGTTGTTTGTGTTGTTGTCTGGGTCATAGGTGTAGTTGTCCCACTCATCCTCATTAAATAAGTCGTTCCAAAAATCATCTTCCATCGTGTTCAGCTGTGTAAAAAAAGGAAAAAAAAAAGGTTTACTGATTCGTTTGGTTTAACGATTGAGCTGCTCTGATTATTTCAAGCACCATGGTGGGGCTGTCTGTCCGTCTCTCTAATCTGTCTGTCTCTTTACCAGAAGGAAAGTTTTTAAAAGCAAAGGCACACGCACACAAAATGACACTAAGACAAAAATATCCAGCGAAATGACTTCAAATTACATTTTTCATGGTTGAGAGAAAAAGAGACCTCTAAGTTAGAATTATGAAAAACCTTTTTTTTCTTCTGTTGAAAATTGGGGAAGAGACAGTAATGCATGTGTTCCAGCGGAAGCTTTTTTTTTTAGAAAAAATATTACAACAAAAATAACATATTTGAGTCACACCATTATTTTTGCTTTTACTTTGGAGATTGAAGTTTTACAGAGCTGCTAAAGGGATAGAAATACTTTCAAACAAAAAATAAAGTAAAAGATGTCATTTTTAAAAAAATTAACCCTATCATTTTACCCAAAGTTGCTTCTGACAGACAGATCTCAGGATTTCAGCATCTTCTTTGTGCTTTTTCTTTGAAGGTTTTAGTTTTAAAGAACTGCCAGAAGTGTATAAATAATAACAACAATTTTATTTTGAAAATAATTACACCATAATTTGCTTAAAAGAGCTTCTGACAGACAGAACACAGGATTTCAGCATCTTATTTGCGCATTTTCTTTCAAGTTTTACAGAACTGCCAAAAACAGAATATTTAAGCAACCCTTATATCATTGTATCTAATCAGTTAAAGGAGCCAATTTGCAAAAAGAAAAAAAAATACATTAATTAACCAAAGAGTCTGTGAATATCATTTTATTTCAACAATTAAATACAGAATTTATAATGATTCCTGTCTTATTAGAAAGGTCCTAAATTATTTCTTGTTGCTACATAAAACTCTGGTACTTTGTTACAATAAAGAAAAATGTAACATAATTACCTTGTAGGAGTGTTTTTCAGTTGAAAGTCACAAAGCTTCAGGTTACTGAAGATCTCTATCACCCAGTTGTTCAGATAAAAGCAGGAGGGCGCCGGCAATACAAAGAAAAAACTCTTCAACTCATCTTCAGCTAATGTGCTGCTGTGACACTGGTTACATGTCACACCCTTATTGTTTTTTTCAAGGGACAAGGAAATTGTTTTCTGGGGGGGAAAAGCACTTTTCTTTTCACACCTACATATGTGAGGTTAAAAGTTTAAATATCTTTATATGTAAATTATCAAATGTACTTTTAAAATGGAATAAAATGAGACACATAATTATGGAAGTACAGAAGGGACAGTATTAAATAACAATATACACCATTAAATATTTAAATTAAAGTGTCATTATTTAAAATTGGCATTAAATAAATATAATTGGAAATCAATAAATATATGTTTAAATATATAGCATTAAAATATAAACATTGCCATTAAAAAGCATTAAACATTCACCGACGCATTTATTTATTTAATGGCCAGTGTGGGATGGTATAGAGGTTCAGATGAGACCATGTTAATGAAATATACACGTTAAACAGTAATCATTTATTTAAAGCCAATTTAAAATAATTAATGACACTTTTATTCAATGATTTAATGGTGTCTATATGTATTTAATTTTGTCTCTTCTGGACCTTCATACTTCTGAACCTCCATACACAATAGTACTTTAAAACAGATTTTTAATGAGGAAGAATTGAAGATTAAGGTGTTAGGTTTCTTTTATGTGGAAATAATCAGGAAAACTCCAGTTGCGTTTTGAAGTTTTGTGTTTTTTAAAGCAGCTGCTGCAAAGTGACCTCCAGTAAACCAGCTCAGATGAAGTCATGTCAGTCATTCAAATGGCAGGCAGACCAAAGGGTCAATGTGGTGAGCTTAGACATCTGACCTTCACGCATAATATGTGTGACAAAGGCATGGCTGTTTGATGATCTTACAATTTCATTTTTTACTTTCAGTTTGACAATAAATGTTTCAAAAGTGCATATTTTTAAACATTTATGACTAAGACAAATAAGAAAATCAGAGCTGTCATTGTCTATTGTTCATCAATAGATAGAAAAACAGAGGGATTAAAAAAACCTCTACCTCTCCTTTAGTTCATTTCAGTGGATTTACAGCAAAATGACTTGACTTAAAACATTCGGTGACATGGTGTATGAGTGGGCTGGGTGAACTCTACAGATGAATGACTTGTTCTTGAATTTGCAGAGAAACTCATCTGTCAAAGACTCGTTTGGTTTCATTTGGTTCAGAGATTAATTTCAGATTCAGTTGAGTTTAAAAGAAATGCGTTTTAAAGAAATGAACTGTGCTCAGTTCTAAGTCTGAAGTTGTTTGCAAATGTGCTTTAAGAGTGTGATCACTAGTGATGGAAGTAATTCATTGCAAAAGTAATGTTTTGTAGTAACAAAATTATCATTATTTGCTTTAACGAAAGTAATGTAGATCATCAAATAGAAAGTTTAAATAAATTTGACTCATTAAACATTCAGTGATTGTCAAGGCAAGTTTAATTGTATAGCACATTTCAAAGGCAGTTCAGAGTGCTTTACATAAAACATGAAAGAAAGAAAACAATCAAAAGAAATATCAAAGGTGTGATCATTAGAATAAGATTTTTAAAAAGTTAAAAAGAAGTGAATTTAAAACATGCATAGATAAACAGTGCAGATGTAAACTTTTGAATTCAAATGAATCAAATGCAGCTGAGAACAGGTGGGTCTTTAACCTGGATTTAAATACAGTTTCAACTGATCTAAGGCTTTCTGGAAGTCTGTTCCAGATCTGTGGAGCATAGAAGCTAAATGCAGATTCTCCATGTTTAGTATTGACTCTAGGAACTGACAAAAGACTGGATCCAGATTATTGCAGAGGTCTGGCTGGTATTTACCGGGTCAGGAGGTCAGTCATGTACTTTGGTGATAAACCATTCAAAGCTTTATAAACCAGTAGCATTACCTTAAAGTCCATCCTCTGGCACACAGGCAGCCAGTGTAAAGACCTCCGAACTGGACTGATGTGATCTACGTTTTTGGTTCCTGTGAGAACACGAGCAGCTGAGCTGTAGTTTCCTGATTGATTTTTTTTTTGGTAGTCCTGTGAAAACACTGTAACAGTAGTCAAGTCGACTAAAGATGAAAGCATGAACTAGCTTTTCCAGGTCCTGCTTAGACATCAGATCTTTAATCCTTGAAATATTTTTGACATGATAGTAGGCTGATTTAGAGACTGCCTCAATCTGTTTATCAAAATTTAGATCTGTGTCCATCACTACACCCAAGTTTCTGGCTTGGTTGCTGGTGTTAAGATGAATAGATTGAAGCTCTGTAGAACCTTCCAACCATTTCTCGTTAGCCCCAAAGACAATAACCTAATTTTTGTTTTTATTTTGATTGTCCTCAATTTAATTTTCCTCAATTAACAGTCCTCAAATGTCCTCAATGCATTTAACAAGAGCCTGTACAGGGCCTCGGTCTCCTGGTGTCATTGTAATATGTATCTCTGTGCCATCTGCAAAGCTATGGTCACTAATGTTGTTGTTCTTTATAACCTGGGCCAGTGGGGGCATGTAGAGCCTTGGGGAACTCCACATGTAATTTCTGTCAGCTCTGATGTGAAGTTACCAAATGACACAAAATATTTCCTGTTTTTTAAATACGTTTTGAACCAGTTTAGTACTGGCCCAGTGAGACAGGAATATATTTTTTTATGTAATTAGACTTAAGGTCAGACATGAAGAGGTCAACAGTTTATTTGTGCCAAAACTGTGCCGGTAAAACATGTTATAATTATAAATCCATAAACGGAATTCTTGGATTCTGGCTTGTTTAGATTGATTCTGATTTACCTCTAGCTTAAGAACAGACAAAAAGCAGCTGTAAACACTTTCATTTTGTCTTCCATGGCTCATTTCTTTGAATTGGCCCCAGCAGCATTTCTTTGAAAACCTGCTTGAGCACTTCAGCAGTGTGTCAGCGATTCTGCTTTACATACGTTGAACCTTCATGCCAGCTGCACCCTATAGTGCTCTATAGTTTGGCATTTGTTGACTAGTTCTTCTGCTGCCATCAGAGTTGGCTTTTCTGACAAAATGTGTCAAATCAGCAGTTGCTTAAATCTGCCAGTGAGGAACACGACAAAAAAAAATGTTATTCCAGAAGGTTTTTTTAAAGAATTTCTGTAGATCATCGTTTTTTGTGTTTCAGTACCTTCATTTTGTCATAAGTGTTAACATAACAAGTGTTGACATATTCAATAGTCTGTTTTGTTAAAGTGCACAGCATCACTGATTGTCTTTTTCATCTGAAATATCCTTCTTGTCTGCACATCTGTGACCTCTTTGTTTGATGGCAATGGAAATGTCATTTCTAATGTTATTTTTGAATATGCTGTCCTTATATTGTGATATTTAGTCTTTAAATTTGCCCAGTTTTTTATTCCAGGTGCCTTTTTAGCAAATGAATACAAATTAAAGCTAGTCTGTTGGACAGTCCTGACCCATATGCTGTTCCTTATTTCCATATTAACAAAAAAAAACTGAACTAAACAAAAAAGGTTTGTCTGCGGTCTCCCAGCTGTAGCCAGGACAGGCTCCGGCAGCCCAGTGATCCCGAAAGGGATACAGCGGGTTAAAAGCATGGATGGATGGAAAACTTTGTTCAGTCTAGTAAATTAGATTAAAGATGCAAAAATGTTTGTAGTGCTGCAAAGAAAAACACCCTGTTATGTGAACAGTGGTGGTGATAAAGCTAAAGGTGATCAATGTTTGGCACAAAATGGTAGTTGATGCAATTTAAAGAAAAAGAAGAGGAAATCAGTGAAGCAGGACACAAAATGCAGGAGATCGGGCATGTGGCACAAACTTAAACATTTAAACTTAAATGTGAAATAATCATGAATTAAGGGAGCAACAAAAGAGGGAAAAAACATACCTGAAAACCAGACAGTTAAATGTACTGAGGATGATAAACTGACAACCTCAACCTGGTGTGACTGAAGGGGGAAAAACCTAAAAACAGAACACGACGCGAACAAAGAAAACACAGCTGAAATCAGTCAAAGCAAACAGGAGGACACAGTCTTCATAGCCCGGTGCTTAAATCCTGCAAATGTGATGATGCTGAGGCTGATCTCAATTACTAAAAGTGACTCAAAGCTTCATAATATATCTAGCTACATCTGGAAACTTAAAAAGTGCCCCTGCTGATGGGAAGAACTAGAAGATTAAGAATAAAACTGCATTTCTGAGTATTCCTTTATTTAAATCATTGTGAATCCGGAGCAGACAAAAAAAATTCAGTTGGAAAAACATTGTAGTTGTTTTGTCTAAACTACAATCAGCGAGCCACAAACTCCCTGGCTCTCTCCACTGAGATTCATCCACTTTCAGACAAATAGATCAGTCATATTGTTTGTTCCGTCTTGCCTGCATTACTGAGCGTTATAACTCTGACTGTCAGGATTTGGTGTGCGGAAACGAATGCAGGACAGCTGGCAGTTCCACAAAAACAAAGAGTCTATTAACAAAAAGATTCAAAAAACTAAGAAGGAGCCATGTGCTGAAAAAATGGGATCAGATTCATTAGGGCAAAGTCCAAAAACACTCTAAGTCAAGAAAAAAAAGAATCGTGACACACGTGATCCAAAAAACCTGGCAAGAGAGACGAGAAGCTTGTGATTCCATAAAACAAAACAAACCTGCAGGGAAGTGAGGAGAGGAAACCCATAAAATTCTGACACATGGGAAACACATTAGCTCTAATATGGGTCGTATTGACACTCTCTTTACTCTCTTGCACAGCTGGTCTCTTGAACACATGAGATATCCATAACATGTCGGCCAACTCTACAGTTTTTCATGTCAAAGTCTCTTCATTCAGACTTCACACTCAAAGACCTCCACTCCCACCGTTACTGTTCTCTTTCTGCTTTAGTCCATTGTCACCAGCTCCCTGTAGGTCAACAGGTCAGTAGCACCAGCTGACTATCTAGTGCCCTGGATTTTATAAGCAATTTGGACACCGTGCTCTATACTTCCTTTTTTTTTAAAACAGCAAACATGACGTCACCGATTTCATGAGGCGAGAATCTAATCAAAAGGAACATTTTACGATGACTAGTGATGAATCCACTGTGTTCTGAAGATGAAAGTGTTGATGGTTAATTAAAAAAAATACATCTAAAACAAACACAAAAAAAAAATTTGTTCAAACGCAATGCATTGTGGTCTATTTTTGCCAATCTAGTGGGCATAGATGCACACTGTGTGGGGTTATGGACCCAGGACATTTGTTGGTTTTGTGTTTGGTTTCCACTTCCTGTTTTATTTTGTTGTTGGTTGTTACTTCCTGTGTTCTCTCCCTCCTGAATTGGCACACCTGTTTTCACTTACCTCATCCCCTCCTCCTGTTATAAGTCTTCGTCTCCCCTGCACTGGTTGTCGGGTGGTTTTTGTACCTTCGTGGATTTGTGTTTCAGGTTTTGAGTTCCTATTCAAATAAATAGTGACTTTGCATTTACGAGTGTCGTCTGCATCTGTGTTCACACAACCCTGACACACTGGTTTTTTGCAGAGACTTCTTGGAAATTTATAGGGCACTTAGTTTTGGTAATGTAGATTCAGACAGCACTACAAAATGGCCAATGCACTATATAGTGTATGAGTGATGGAATTTAGACACCACTTATTTGAAAGTTTTAAAGTTCTGTTTGTGTTTTACCCAGACTGGATCATGCACCTTTATGGTTGCATTAAAGTAAATATGAAAATGTCTGCAGGGTCATTGTGGGAGATTTGGGATTGTCATCTAACATAACAGTACATTAATATATACGGGCTCATGTACCTGCAGTTTTCATTTTCTGTTTTGTTTTTTATTCACACAGTTTCCTAAATCCCTATGTTTTATGCATAATTAAAATGTCTGTAAAACTATTTTAAAAAGGGAAATAAATTAAATAACCAGAACGTGAGTAATAGCAAATTATAGTAAAAGCTACTACAAAAACAGGGAGAACATGGCAACAATGAAACTGAAAACAGTTTGTTACAAGATCGTGTCTCAGTTTGAGCAGTTTTGATCACTCAACAAGATTTCATGATGTGACAGACAGTAAAACATAAAAAGATTGCATTGATTTCTAACCCGTTCACAGGAACTGCTCTCATTCAAAAAGTCATAATGGATTCTGGATGAAGACACAGGCGTGGATGCAACTACTACGTTGTTTGAGCTGAATGACTGAATGAATTTATAAATGAAATCTCACATCACTATTGATTCAAATTAGCAGCACTGCAGCTAGTTTTCCCCTTTCATAAATCTTACATCAGTTCTTAATCTCTGAAATCTTAATTGTGACATGCCCTTTTCAAAGATGCAGAAAGTCTCTCCAAAACCTCAAGATCTTGATCACACCATTTTTTTCTATCTCATTTGCTCACACCAAAAGTGTAGCCACAAGACAACCCACACAGGACACCTGTGAGTGCATACACTCATCCGTTTCCCTTGTATCAAGTTTGTTCCTGTTTTTTTTCACACCTTTTCTCTGCTTTCAGCATTCTGCAGCGTTCATGCAGCACATGCGGTGACTGAGGCAAAAGGAAGTGTATGCTGGTGACCAAGTGAGGAATGAGTTCTTTAAAAAAAAATGACAACCACAGACAACACGTTGAATCCAGGAGAATCCTATGCTCTGCTTAATGTCACTCATTTGTCCTTACCACATAGTTTTTGTTGCTTACTGTTAGTGTATTTGTGTTTTGCATGGAATTCTTAATAGATCTGTAACACAGCAACTGAGCCCAAACCCTGCTTCTAAATTTATGCTTTGTTTAACCATGCATCAACGAAACAATGGAAATGTGTCATACGAGGAACTGAAAAAACAAAAAAGGACATGCGAGTTATTATTTCCTAAAATCCAGTAGTGTTTTTACTTTGTTGCTAGGTTGTACCATTTGTACATTTCATAACTCTAATTGTGATAAGTTGTTAGATTAGGGTCTTTAGAGTCATGCTGTTGTAGTACTTTTCCCTCACCTTTTACCGCTTGTTTTTGTCGATAACATGAAAGAAAAGCTTGTTTTAAAACAGCCTGCACATATAGAACATTGTGGCCGGAACTTCTTCCAGAACTCCAAGCAGCCAATCAGAGTAGAATATTCACCCAGACCATTTAAAGTGCAGAAACACACTGTTTGTTTCTTATAGCTGTGTATCAACAGCTCTGTTTTTTGGGGGTAATGCTGAAGACGTAAAAGTCTTTAAAGTTCTCCTTATTTTACTGTTGATATGTTTTGTGCACAAATTAAACTTCTGAGTAAACATTTTATAAAATGAAACATTTCAAACAATAGAAATGATGGGAAACATTTTCTCCTTGGCCTTTTATTTTTCAAAAGCTTCCGTGAAGGTTTTAAGAAAAACATAAAATTTTAAGGTGACCGGTCGATTTTCCTCTCACAGTACCAGTCAGTGGCTGTCCGGGCACATTTCGATGTATGTGCGGAGGCAGTCCAGTGAAAGGCGGGGATGATGCCATTATAAAATTGGGCAACATCTAGGCAGCCAGAGGTCTGATCGCCGACATCAGCTATGTGGGGGAAAATAAAAAGTGGGACATTCAGCACACTGACTGCTGCTATTTACATTTATGACCACGGCAATGATTTTCAAAAAATCAGGCGGTGACAGGAAATCTTAAAGATTCTGCCAATGCCTCTCATCACACGGTGGCAGTTGAATTTGTGACCGTAGCATAGGAGACACCTCACCCTTAACTATTAATGTCTGAATATTGAAATCTAAATCCATATTAAGATCTGTGAGTTTGGGTTTTTTTTTTTACAAAAAAGGAAAGTGTCAGTGACTGAGCACAAATGTAAAACTGTCAGATCTGATTGCAACAAGGGCTCTTGAGTGTGCTTTTAGCATATATGGTTCACACTGGACTACCCAAATACTAGCACATGTACTTACAGTTGGAGGAGGCTTGGTGCTAAGTGTCAAAGTTGTGCAAATCTTGTGAATCTTTCTCCAGGTTTTTGTCTCACAGCTCTATTCCAACATATGAAAGACTTGTTGTCATATAATTACAGCTGAGCACAAATCGCAATTACTAATTTCTCCTTTGTGATCAATTTTCAAATGGTTGGTACTTCTATGTTTTGATAAGGGCGCTATCCATATGTTACTACAAAATACAAGTCCCCGATTGGTCAAAGGTCAGCTGGTTCAACTTTAACGTTATTTGAGTCAAATAACTGAACTAGATAACAGCCTATCCACTTAAACAAAATTTAAATACAAATCAATACACACTGAAATGTATTGAAATGTATTTAAGTCAAAACATCAGTCCCCCTCCTCCTCCCCGAGACAGATCTCCAAAGGCAACTCTCGACAACGGCGAGCAATGATTGCAGGAGAAATGGCAAAAGACACAGTGCGCCTTAAATTTATAGTAGGTGGAGGAAAAGCAAATTGCAAAGGAAATGTCCACACCTGAGTCTTCACCCACCTCATCCAGCATTCGTTTTGTTATTTAGAGTTTGTTCTGTTTACCTGGTCCCAGATTTTATGGTCAGAATCAATGGGTTTTTGGGACCCAAGTGAGCCGCTGGGGCTGAGTAGAGACAACCTTGAGATTGTGGCTGGATGGACAATCATGGGGTGGTGTAGCCATTGAGGTCTATATTCCACACTACATGACACGAGCTGCTGTTGTCTGACTGTTGATGACCCAAACAGTCAGTTTGGCTCCATAAAGGGTTTTCGAGGAGGCCAAAGTCTGTCTCTTTGTTCTTGTCTCTGTCACTGAGTGTGCAGGCTCCACCCAAAGTGTCCAACAGGAGGTGAAGGCCACAAAGAGGGTCAGGGAAACTAGATTGACCAGGGCCTTTTTCAACTTGCACGTCATTATCATTAGAAGGCAGACTGCCTTTTCTTGAGCTGATCTCAGTTGATCTCGAGCCGATTGTTCTCCCTTGGGATCAGCTGCTTCTTCTTGCTTCTGCTAGTCTTCAGCAGCCTTGCTGGGATCCCAGAAGAAGAGCATGCAATGGTTAGCAAGCTTTCCAAGCCAGTTTTTCAGTGACTGTTGTGTGGGTCACCAGAGGGACCTGGAACAGGAATCAACACCACTTTAAGGTTTCAACTTATAGTGGGGCAGATAGCTGAAACAATCTTTCACTTATATAAGCACCAATTTTGGCAAATATGTGCAACAGAGCCTACTTTTTTTCCAAAAAGTATGTTATCCAACTTCAAAAACAAAATGGTGGCCAATTTTCAAGATGATCCTATGAGAAACAGGGTCACAACTCCCTGAATGGGACGTGCATTTAACAACATTGTTTAACAACAATGTTGGCAAGCAGGAGGATTGTATTTAGAAGAGCAGCCACTCAAGCCACCTTAAGAATGAGTTTGCCATTGGTTTTCACAATTTTCTGTTTCTACAGGTCTCCAGAATCAGGAACAGCACCAAATGCACACTTGGAGTCAGTCACAGTTCTGTCTGCCGTCATTTTACAGGCTTAAGTAAGAGCTCCAAGCTCACTACCTTTCTCAGGAAAATCTTTAGTAACATTTAAGATCCAAACAGTGTTCGATGCCGCTGTGCACGTTAATGCTTTGCTCAAACATGGTGGGACTGTGGTCTTTTTTCCCCTCAGGATGGTCCGTAATTTGGAGCATCCCTTCATCAAAGTCCACATGTGAGAGTCTGTTTGCGACATTAAAATATATCATTAAAATTAAAAAAGCTGATGGATGTGTTATTTTGACCGTTTCTATTTCACAAACTATAGCAACCGAATGTTGCTTGCTGAGTCAGCAGAATCAGAAAGGCACAATATCCTACTGTAACTAAGCAGAACAGAAGTAAATGACAAATCTCAATAAAACAGAAGAGGGGTTGGAGAATGGGTCTCATGCTGGGCGACAGATACTTCCTGTCCAACAAAACATCTCAAGGTCTAAATGTCACCTTCCAGGGATCTTACAAATCTTGAAGATGTGATAAAAAGTGGTTTATTGTGTTACATCTGCCCATTCTTGTGTGAAATGTATGACGCTGGATGTTTGTACACTGCAAAAACATGTGACAGCATTCAGTAATGGAAAAAAAAAAAAGTTTTCACGGCGAACAAGCAGATTCAGTTCAAACCTGTCTTGTGTGGGTGTGAAAAAAAGTCAGTGTCTTTTTTTCTCAATTTCCAAAACTTCATTAAGAAAAACAGAAAAGCAAGAATGGAAAATATGCTAAAGCATGATGCTTTCCATCATTTAAATAAATGTGAAACATGCAAAAAAGATTAAGAGCAAAACAATTTTGCTAAATGGCGTGCTGAGTGGTTTTAATGTTCAAATTAATTCTGTAAGAAAATCCCTTCAAAAAAATGCTTATTTCAAAATAATATTTTGGATTGAATTTGGTAGTTGGCTGTTCAATAAAAAAATCTAGTAAATCATCATTGTAGAAAACAATAAAAACAAAAAACATTACATTTAAATTGCAGGGGTTTTTTAAGCATCTTATTTTCCTATGCAGTTTATAACATGTATCCTCGTCAGTTTGTGTTTATTCCTTTTATAGTCATTTTTTAAATATTTTTAACTATTTATACATTTGGTGTATTTTCTTTGTTTGTTTCTTGCTGTTGCTTTTTTATGTTTATCTTGTTTTTTGTTTTTGCGTTTGCCAGCCAGTTGGTGCATTTATGTTGTGTTACAAAGAGATATATTTGTTAAAAAAAAAAGCTTGATTGATTTAGCAAAATGGGGCAGAAATAGACCAGGATAAGTACGTAGCAGGAGAGACCCACAGTGCCCCAGAGCCTCCTAATATCGCCAACAACTTCTACTCACTCCCTGTCAAAAAGTTGTTACTTTAATTCTGTTTTTGGTCCCATCTTTCCTCTTAAAGTATATGTCTGAACAGGACATATGACTGACTGGCTCCAGCGTAAAGAAGGGACAATTATCACCTGCATCATCGCAGTGACCTTTGAATCAGCAGTGAACATTCTGGCCAAAGCAGCTCACTGCAGTCTGGAATAAGGCTTTCAGATGCCTACTCAGAACTAAACCAACTCACTTAGACATCTATCACACAATCACTTGCGTTTTTCTGTGGAAAACACCAAAATCTCAAATGTTCCTTTCAGCTTTGTTTTCTTGTAACGTGTCTGTCTCTTGACTTCCAAATTGTTGTTATTTGTGACAAAAGGTAACACCATTTTTTATCTGTTATTTTCATTAGTTTCAGCACCATTAAAATGACAAAGTTGCCTTAAAAGTTACAACTTGGGCTTTCAATTCAAAGTTCATGACATGTAAAAGTTTCTATCATTTGCACTCATCCATCCATCTTCTATTCCTATGATGTTCTTTGTATTTAGTTTCTCACAGCTTGAGAGTCTATATTAAACCCATTTTTCTTAAACTGCAAAATGGTTTTCAATAGATTTCATCCTTTGTAGTGATTGAAACAAACTATAAAAAGAGGTTTTAATGATTTATTAAGAAATATACAACTTTATATATATATATATATATCACTCATCGTATATTAGTTGGCATTACCAAGATTTAAGGAGCCTGGGGATAAACAAAGAAACCTGAATACCACAGATCAAAAGGTTTCTTTAATACTAAAAGAAAATCCTCAATGACTGAAATGACTAGGGAGATCATGAGTTTGGCTGATCTGAACCACAAGGTAATTTCTTTTAACCCTTGTATGGTGGTTTGTGGGACCCGTTTTCAGTTTTTTTATCTGCAGAAAAATGAAACAATTAATTTTTTTCACAACCTGAAATTCATTGGCTTTGGCTCATTTTCTGTGAAGAACTTAAATCAAAACACATTTTTATTGGCTGCATACTGTACACCCACCCTACACATATATATTACATACAGCAAAAATACGAACACCACACAAGGGTTAAATATGAGTTTTGTTTTAATAGGCATTTTACCCCATCTGCTGGTCGTGCAAAACTTTTGCTTACCTAATAGTTCTCCTTTATTTAACCCTATGTCCGAAAATATCTTTCAAAAATGTACATTGCAAAGAAGATGGACTATGCATCTTCTGAAATATTAGATAAACCTAAAACAGTTTAGTTTAGTTTTATGTGTTTTTGTTCAGTGGTGCAACAACCTGATGCTGTAATGAACAAATGGCTCCACTGAAGATGCTGATTTACACACAGATGCTCTGGGTTGCTGCAGATGACCTTACTTTTTCTCCTTTCCAGAAGATTAGATGTTCCTCTGCCTGTTCCCTGCTCTCACTACAGATCACAGATCACAAGGTCATCTGCAAACATCATGGTCCACAGAGATTCCTGTCTAACCTCATCTGTTGCACATCCAACCCCGTAGGGATCCACCTCTCCCTTCTTTTGTGTTAAAAATAAAAATAATAATACTATCCAAGAAATGTCACTGTAAACAAGTGGGAAATAGTCAAACTTAGATGGAAGAATGAATGTTTGACTAAATGCTGAATTGGTGGATTTGGGGGAAAAACCATTCATAGCGCAGCTATTTTTTTTTTTTTTTTCCTGGGTGTGTAATACCCCTCTCCAGTGGATGACAATAGAGAATTTCTGAGTAGTTGTTGATTATCAACTTGCAGAAAAATGCATAATAAGAAGGAAAGAAGAGGCTAAAACAGATTAGTGGTGACTGAATTTTAAGCTTAAGGAACTTATTAGGAGGAAAGGAGAAAGGTGTAAAATTGTTAAGAGAACACCTTTAAATGTTTTTTTTATAGGTGTGTGAGATCAAACATACGCTCGAGTGCAGGAGGTGGCAGAATTGCATTAAGACAACTTTGGTAAGTTAGAAAAAAAAAGTCACAGACTTGGAATTCCACTATAAATAACTCATAAACTAAACCTTAGAATTAAGAGAATTACCTCTTTTTAAATCTTTTTCATTTTATTTTTGAAATGATGCACATAGTAATCTACAAGATATTTTCAACCCCAGAAGCATCAGTTTCCTGGGTTTTTCTGTAAGCATTCATTCTGTGCAGATAGAGAAGCGCAGGGACTGTCAACAAAGTGCAAGCTAAAACACAAATTTGAAAAAGCAATACAGTACAGGGAAATTATTAAACCCTCAATAAGTTTTTTTTTTCACTAGCAAACAAGCTGACAAAAAACCCTGAGTTTACCATTGGTGATACTCTGAAAAATTAAAAACATACTTCAGTTTGATATATATGCATGCTTATGAGGCATTTAGGTTTCATAGAAAATAGTCTTGTACAGCCATTACAAGGACAATTCCGACCAATCTTAGCAATTTAACTCAGCAGCACCTTTAACTTCTTTCATAATAAAAAAACACTGACAATCCACTACATTTTAGAGCATTTTTTTTATATGTGTTAACCACTTTGATAATTTTTAAAAATTGATTTCAAAGCGTTCCAGTGGTCTTTTAATTAGGATTGACCAAGTTTAACCACAGCAAAACAAAAAAAAAAAAAAAAAAACTGGTTTGCTGAGACATAGTTTCTGCAGGGCGGCAGAAGTTGATTAGATTTTCACCTCTGAGTTGTTGGCGTTGTGTAAGCCCACCACACTTCCCATCATCCATCTGTTTGCACTCTCTCTCCCATTAGCTTACACTCCGTCACAATCCAAACCTGAAAGTGTCTATTAATATTGGAGCTATCCAACCGTATAGTTTTGAACAGATGCCAGTTTGGATGAGGAATTGTATCAGAATTGACAGGAGCAGGGACCTTGCAGCTTGCCGTACAAGCTTCCACAATGCTTCTGACCCATGATATTTTGAGCTTTTTAAAATGAATGTTCTCTCTCATGATAAGAATTCCACATGAGCATATTAAAAAAATTACAAAAAACAAAATTTTCATTTTTGAAAGTTTTTTTATTTTTTTTATTTCCGGAAGTCCAAATGTTTACGTATTTTCTAACGTTACCCAATCGCCAGACTCCGCCCACCGGAACGACAGAAGAGGAAGAACAAGCAGAGCAGGAAAAGAGAAGGAAGAGAGGGTAAGCACGATTGTGAGCCTTTTATTTTGTCTTGTCATGACTAAAAAAAAGCTGTAATAAATATTTAAACCTTTTTAAAATGTCGATTATACGCATTTCTGTGCCGTACTTAGGTGTTGAACAAAACGAAAGTAAACTGTGGAGGCATGGCTGAAAACATGGAGGAGGACATGCCGGAAGAGTCTCCCCTCCAGCAGGACCTGTCCTGCCCGGTGTGTCGAGGTATCTACGACGACCCCATGCTGCTGCCGTGCTCCCACACCTTCTGCCGCCGGTGCCTGCTCAGGAGCTGGGAGCAGAACCGCATCTGTCCGGTCTGCAGAGCCCCATGCGAGGAGTCGCAGGCCATCCCCAACCGCGCGCTCCAAAACGCGTGCCAGAGCTTCACGAGTCAAGTCGTGAGGACGTCGGACCAGAACCGGACCTCCGTGGAAATCTGCAACATTCATCTGAAGCCGCTGGAGCTGTACTGTGAGAAAGATGAGGAGCCCGTGTGCGTAGACTGCGTCCCCCTCCACAGCGCCCACAGGCTGCTGGGGCTCAAACAAGGAGAGAGCTTCTGCATGGTGAACTCACACACACACACACACATGCAGAAGAAGGATCAACCCGTCTTTTAGTCACCTATATGAATAAACAAAAGACTTCCTGAATAGATCATATTTCTAATGTTAGCTTTGTACTACAGTCAATACTGTAACTTAGTTTGATGTCTTGAAAACATCTGACCTTTGGATCCTTGTAATGATGCATGACCGAGTTTTCTTAAAGTGAAAATAATCATTTAGGATGAAAACACTGTCCATCACCTTTTTTTTCTAGTCCCAAATACTAAAGAAACCCCAACAGAATGTACATATTTAAATCTAAATGCAAAACTCTAATGTATTCTCATTATTATTGCAATTATTACTTCTACATAACTATAAAGGTTAAATAAAAACAAGGGCGGAGCTACGAGGGGAATTTTTGAGTTAATATTAGTCTCATTATTGACAAAGATTAAGAAATCATCAATGCAAGCATTTTTGAGCATTTTATGAAAAGAAAAAGCTACATTTTTAGTGGAATTAAAAAATAATAATAATATAACTGTTAGAAATATGCATGTTTGATCCTTTACCTCTAGTCTTCTGCTCTGCCCTAATCTTAACTGTTCTAGCTCCGCCCCAGGGTAAAAACAAGTAAATATTAAGGACAAAATATTTTTTATTTAAATTCAAAAGAAAAAAAGTCTGATGTTTTCTGTTAATTTACTAAATGAAGAAAATTTAAAAGATTAATGGAAGCAATTTGTAGACCTAATGCATGATGGGTATGTTGTCCTTCATGCTTTCATGAGAAAGAATACCAGTGATGAATTGCTAACATATTAATAAAGTTTACGCAAAGTGTCAAAATGATGCTTATAACAATTAGCTAATTTATTATTTGTATTTCTGTTTTTATAGGATTGTATAATCACTCAAATATATCTTACATTTAACTAATTATACCACTCATGATTACTGGAATATTCGGTTGGTTTTGTTATTTTTTGAGGGTTAAAGCCAAAGTGTTGCTACACAGGTCTGCTCTCCAGAACATGGAATGTGACTGCGCCTGAGGGCAAAAATTCTGTTAGGTGACTGATGTAAAGCACTGAAGAGTTACAGTCTCTTATGAAACAATCTGAATGAAGACATCAAAAAGTTGTCGAAGCTTATGGAGTATCTCAAGGAAGACATACAGAAGACAGACCCGTCTTAGTTAGGCACTGCACTACTTTGCCTTATGTGTTTGAACTGAAACATAAATCAGGACAGAGATGACTACTGCACCAGATGGTCATTTGTCTAAATCAAATTTTCCTTTTCTGTTGATGTTTTTGCAGCAAGAGCTTGAATACAAAGCTAATATTTTTGAGAAGAAAATGGAATTTTTCAAAAAACTGAACCTGAAGTACAACAATGCTATGGAATACGTCAAGGTAAAGTTACTTCAAAGTTAGTCTAATTTGTAAAAATATGTTTACAGGATATTGTAAAGTTTCATTCTTTTCATGGAACAGTCTCACTTTATAGTTTTCACATGGCTAAAGCAGCTATATTTTATTTTGAAATAAGTTGGATTAACTGTTTTCTCTTTCTTCATGCAGCATCAAGCTGGAGAAGCAGAAAAACAGATCAAGGCTGAGTTTGAGAGGCTCCATGCAGTGCTTGTGAGGGAGGAAGCTGTGTGTCTGAATGCACTGGCCTCAGATGAAACAAGCAAAATTGAAGACTTACAGTCTCATATGGACAAATTAAACAAGAACATTAAAACGTTGGAGGAGCTTATGGAGTGTCTCAAGAAAGACATGCAGAAGAAGGATCTCTCTCTGCTTAAGGTTAGGACACTCATTTCAGCATCCCATTAGGATGCTATGATTATATTTTACACTTGTGCTTAATTCCACCTCTTATTTTTACACTACTAATTGTAATCATTTCTGTCTTTACTTTGCAGGATTTTAGAATGATAAAAAGAAGGTAAGTCACAGAAAAACACTCAGATTCAAAGAGAGTTCCATATGATTCCATATATTGTAACAATTGCACTCATCCTTGGTTCCTGTTGTCTTCTTGCTTCTGCTGCAGAGCCCAGTGGACTAAAGAGGACCCCTACGTGCCTTCTGGCTCCCTTATAAACATGGGCATGCATGTTGGTTCCCTGGGATTCAAAATATGGAAGAAGATGCAGGCTGATGTTAAGTACTGTGAGTAAATGATACACTGAATGTTTTTCTTTTGGGACAGATTTGAAAATAAATACTCTTGTTATCTTTGAAGAAGCTATATTACTGTATATGGTAACTTTTTCTGCAGATCCGGTAATCCTGGATCCAAATTCGGCCTCTCCGTCGCTCTCCTTGAACCCTGACCTAACAAGTGCGAAGGAGAGCCCAGAGCGTCTGTCTGTCCCTGAAAACCCAGAGCGCTTTGACCCCTGCGTCTTCGTTTTGGGAGCTGAAGGTTATTCGTCCGGCAAACACAAATGGGACGTCTTTGTCGGCAACATCCCTAAATGGCTCGTGGGAGTGTGCAAAGAGTCTGTTCTTCGTAAAAAGAAGTTCACGGTGTCGCCGGGTCGTGGTGTGTGGGCCATAGGGCTTAGCAAAGAGAAATACATCATCCACACAGCAGAGCGCAAAGAGCTGCCAGTGGAGCAAGGCATTGAAAAGATCCGCATCAAGCTTAACATGGATATAGGAGAGGTGTCTTTTTGGGATGCAGGCAAAGCAAAACACCTGGTCACTCTCACACATAAATTTGAAGAAAAAATGTTTCCACTGTTTGGCCCAGGGCTTTACACTTCTCCAATAGAGCTGCCTGCAGGAAAAATAGCTGTGCATACATCTTAAAAGACCAACAGATTACAGCAGAATAGTGGTTGACATTGAGCTGCATGGTTTAAAACAAAAATGCAATTTCCTTTGAATTAACACACTTGTTAGGTCAATTTTACAACACTTCTCTAAACAACTGTTGCATCAAAAAATATAAATGCTAAATAAATTAATTAAAAGAAACATACTCAATGAACCAAAAGAATTGGTATTACTTAAAGATTGTCTTTTAAGAAGTCTGTTTTTAGCATCTTTTAAGCTACTAATTCAGCTTTATTAAAGTAGCCGTAAAAGAAAGTCAAGAAAAAATGGTCACCTGTGTTTTTAGTGATGGTAAGAATGTTTTTCTGCTTATCCTGTATGCAAAGAGTATAACTGGCTGCTTGGGTGAGGAGATTAGTGTTCTTTTGCCTTAACCTTTTTTTCTAATCTGCTCTAAACAATGCTTTTGTCACTCTTATTTGCAGATAGACCACAATGAAAAATTAGATGCATTTAACGGCTTTTTAATTTTAAGTGTGCCTAAGAACACTTATATTAAGTCCTTTTTTTTTTATGTTTTTTGCCTTCTAGTTCACAAACAAAAGACATCTGTTAGTATCTTTACATGGTAATGTCATGGTGAATGTTTTATTGTTGAAATATATTTTATGTTTTTTTTATTTTACCACATATAGAAAGTTTTTAATGTGAAGAAAAACAAGGTTGGGTTTCTTTTTCGGATGTATTTAAAATTGTTTCTATGCTTTTTCCTCATTATTTGGTATTTGAAGCTTCATTGATGTCAAGTTTGGTTTTATACGGAAGCCGAAAATGGCCTAACCTTCGTTTCTTTTTTCCCATTTTTGGACCGTTTTCTCGTGATAACGAGATATCGTTATCACGAGAAAGAGGGCCAAAAAATAATAGAGCAGGTTGTTTTTGGCTTCGATAGTTTTATGCTTTTACTCTAATAAAATAATTTTTAGTACTAACAAATACAGATGGCAATGAACACTAAAAACACCACCAATACTCTGCATTAAATAAAAACAAAACAGACGTTTAACATTGATTAACGACTCAAGTTTTCATTTCCGGATGCGTTTCAATTTGTTTTCCACCTCCGCTGGATGGCAGCGTTGAACAGCTTCCCTTTGTGTCGGAATCATCTGTTAGCATGCTATAAACAAAATAGCGGCGTTTTACCACAACATGGACTCAAACAAGCCACATTTGTGCTTTTAAAATATCACGCTATTGGCTGTTAGCTTTGCGTGTTTTATCAGATTTTTTTTAAAGGAATTTACCGTCCTTACGTAATCAGGAATTATCCCAAGCAGTGCTTAATTATGACACTCCGCATCCACTAAGAGTGCGCATCTGGATTCGGCTGAGACGCTAGCTCAGAAGCTAGCGCGTGCCGTGCTGCTGCAGCCTCAGTTTTCTGATGTGTTTTGGCAGTGTTTAGCTGATGTTACTGCAGGTAGCAGTCCTTTAAATTTATCGATTTCCTCCATAACATCGATAAGCTTGCAAGTTTACATAAAAATGTGAATTACCATGCAAATAAAGAGACGGGAACTGGTGAGTATTGCACTGTAATTTATAACGCTAATGCTTAAGGGTCAGTCAACGGTTTTGTCTTAGTTAGCTTAGCCAGCTACCCTGTTTGCTAGCTTTGTTTAACTAGCCCGCAGGAACGTCACTTAATAACAACATCTGTTTTACTTAAATGTATTTAGATACGTTGGCATGCCACTTTTTTCTAGATTAATTCTGTGAAATAATTGCGTTTCTTTTGGTTGTTATCTGGCATATCTGCTCTAGTAGCATTTACGATCAATGTGCGTACATCTTTGACTAAGAGCTTTTTTTTGTTTTTGTTTTTTCTAGCCAAAATACTTAATTAGCTTTTAGGGGAGTATCCATTCTTTTCACTGTCAGACTGACAATTTTTTTATTTAGAGGCTAACTCCTGGTTCCATCACCCAATTACCCAATTATTTTTGTTTTTTTACTCATTCTGTTATATGGCGACCATAATTCTCTAAAAAGGCGCCTAGTTAAATACCATGTATGATTGTTATTGTTGTTATTACTGCGCAATATTAAAAACGTTGTAGATGTTATATTGGTCATATCCACTCACATGGGTTTCTTGGAGTCCGGTAATTGTGCAAACATACAAGAGGCGGCATCTTTAACTAGAATGTTGACTGTCATAATATACATTTCTAGGGGAGTAATAATACATTTATATTCCTACGATCCAATCAGATTGATCTGTCTGAGGCAAGTTGGTAATTGAATTGAACAATACCGTTATTAAATCATTACAAAATTAAATAAATCTATAAATTCTATTTGAGTTGTGGAACAGTAAGTTTATTTTAATGTGGCGTTAAAAAAAGATCAAGTGCTATCACAGCAAACAATACACACAAGCAGCAAAAAATTGTCACTACATCATTTCAGTCCAATGTGTTAAATCCCGATTCAAATTTTGCTAAGACATGTGACCATACAGTGTGGTATGATAATTTAATAATGTTCTGTTTGTGTGGAAAAACAACAGTGGGTTGAACTTTATTAAAATTACAATGTGAATGGATTTGATATAAATTCTTGTTTACTTGTTTGTTTGTACGCATATTTAATTTACACTCGATTATCTTACAAGAAATGCAAGGAATCTGGAAAACCTCACCTGCACTGTTCAGTACCAGGTATTTCTCTCCAAGTGTTGAGTTTTGGGTTAAAGATGTCTTGGATCAGTTTTAGGTCAGTGAATCGGATCAAAATGGATCGTTCAAAATGAATCACTATCAACTCTGAATCATATCAACTACAAGTTATGATATGAATCGATTTGTTATTAAAATTAATCATTACACCCCTATGAATTTTCCTTCTATCAAACTTATGTAATTGCCCTTTTGATTCAATATGTTTAAACCTAATTTTCACCCTAATAAACTCCTTTTCTCCCCTCATACGTTAGGCAGTCCCAGTGATGGCCTCCCCTCTCCCTGTCTCGGTCGTCCTTCTGATGGTTTTGCTGTCAGCCATATTTCCTGTCCACCAGGCAGGGAACTGCAAAGGCCTCAGGCAAGTGTTGAGGGGACCACCCGGTTATGTCACAGATGGTCCAGGAAACTACTCCGTCAATGGGAACTGTGAGTGGCTTATTAAAGGTAAGATAAATTAGAACGCTGTGGTTTTTCTAATTCTTTTTAATGCAGTAACCTTAAATTTAGGTGGTTGTTTTACTAGATATAACAAACTGATGACTCTTTTCAAACCTTTTCCCATATTTTTCAGCTCCCAGCAATAGTCACAGAATTGTCTTGAATTTCACCTTTATGGACACAGAGTGTACGTATGACTACTTGTTTATATATGATGGCGACTCATATCAGAGCCCTCTGCTTGCCAGTTTAAGTGGTAACACCTTGCCTCAACCCATTGAAGCCAAATCTGGGAAGGTACAAATTAGAAAAAGCTATTTTAGTAACTAGATGTTGCAATTTCATGAAAGCAAATGGTAACCTGTATTGACAGTTGAGCTTTTCCATCTTAGATGCTTATCCACCTCTTCAGTGATGCTAATTACAACCTTCTGGGTTTCAACGCAACCTACATCTTCTCTTTGTGCCCGGGAGCCTGTGGAGGGCATGGTCGCTGTGATTCTTCAACATCAAAATGTCAATGCCATCAAAGTTGGGGTGGAGCTTCATGCACAATGAGTCTGTGTGCCTCTGCTTGTTCTGTTAATGGCCAATGTGACAAGGTAAGGAAAAGTAAAAAATATATACACTACCATTCAAAAGTTTGGGGTCACTTAGAAATGTTCCTATTTTTGAAAGAAAAGCACTATTTTTTCAGTGAAGACGACTTTAAATAAACACTATGCATTATTGATGTGGTAAATTATTTTTAAAAATGACTATTCTAGCTGCAAATGTCTGGTTTTTGGCACATAAGATTTAGAGTGGCCTAGAGACCCATTTTTCCAGTAACTGTCACCCCAGTGTTTTAATCAATGTGTTTGCTCATTGCGTCAGAAGGCTGAAAACAGTTTGGCTGGTTAGATAAACTATAAAACAGATCTTCCTTTGAGTAGGTTGAGCATCTGGAGCATCACATTTGTGGAGTCGATCAAATCCTCAAAATGGCCAGAAAAAGAGAACTTTAATGTAAAACTCAACATTTCATTTTTCTCAGAAACGAAGGCTATTCCGTAAGGGAAATTGCCAAGAAACTGAAGATTTCCTTCAATGGTGTGTACTACACTCTTCAGAGAATAGAACAAAAAGGCTCTAATCAGACTGGCTAACAAAATAAAAAGATTAATTTGGGCAAAAGAACACAGGCATTGGACAAAGGAAGATTGGAAAAACATGGTATGGACTGACAAATCAAAGTTTGAGAAGTTTAGATCACAGAAGAACATTTGTGAGCTGCATGCAGAACAACTGAAAAGATGCTGAAAGAGTGCCTGATGCGATCTGCCAAGCATGGTGGGGGAAACAAGATGGTCTAGGGTTGCTTTGGTGCTTTGTTCAGAGTAAAAGATACTTTAAATTTTATTTTTATTTTCTATTAATGTTACAACTCATTTGGTTAATAAAAGTGTGACTTTTCATGGAAAACACAAAATTGTTTGGGTTACCCCAAACTTTTGATCAGTAGTGTATCTAGTAGCACTTACAACTAAAAGCTCTGAGCCAAAACATCAACCTTTATCTCAGATATTAGGTGATGGATTTTAACCAGGTCTTATCTTTTTGGTGTTTGTGTCAGAAAGGAGAACGTTGTCAGTGTAACTCAGGCTTCATTGGTCAGAACTGCCAGCTTAGTTTTCACGATGACAGTGGGGCAGGACAGTGGTGGCAGGTGAGTGAGGGAAACCCCTACAATCCTCCAAGAACTGGTTCTGCTGGCGTGTACCTGTCATCAACTGGAGCCTTGTATTTATTTGGTGGTAAGTTTCCGATTCTTTTTTCATCTAGTATTACTGCTTTAGTATCACAAAATCAACTTCTGCGTACGTTTAGTACAGTGGTTCCTATGTATAACCCGGTTCATCTTTTATGGTCTCACAGATTTTTTTTGGTGCAGTTTTGCATGCTTTTTTTCCCATGGCGCATTGTGTTCTTCACCCCAAATGTCAGTAAGACCATTGCCAATCAATCTCCTCAGTGCCAGAATAAATTCACATAAATCTTGAATGGCTCGTAAATGTAATTAATTCTACGATGTTGGACTTATTTTTCCATAAAGGTTTGAACTTTGAGAGTTTAAATAATAGAGAAAAGTTTAAAAATGTTCATCTCTGTCTGAGAAAAGTCTATTAAGGATGTTGTTAGAGGTTTTATGTCTTTGAAATATGTATGATTATTTAAGAAAATGAAGCTGACTTCTTCACAGATTTCACTTATTGTGGGTTATTTTCAGAACTCTCGTGATAAACAAGGGAACACTGTACTCTAAACTCGGCTTTTTTTTCTTTTTGTGGTAGATATTCCATTAGTTCCATTAGTATTCTGAGTTACAAAAAACCCTCTCTTCAGAAGTATTAAGATTCAAACATACAAGTTTTTATGTTTGTTGCATTCGTAATAAATTTGACCGATTCCTATTTTTTAAAAATAATTGTGTTTCAATTTGACTTTTCTTTTTGCAGGATTTGATTTAAACAGAGCTCTTGGAGATTTAATCAAGTACAATTTCACTTCTAACCAATGGGAAAGCAGGTCCTATGGTCATTCCCCTGTAAGTTTTTTTTTTCTATACTTTACAAAGATGAAACACTAAAAATAATAATTTGTGTAGTTTAACGTGATGTTTAAGTGTTTGCAGATTTTGCCAAAGTTATAAAAGTTTTCTTTAATGCACGAAATGTCAACAGTTAAACATTTCCAGTTAATTAAATAACTTTTTCACTTATTTCTTTTTGTGGCAGTTGGCTCGACACTCTCACACAGCAGTAGACTATAAGGGTAATATGGTCATCTATGGAGGAGAGTTAGCCAATGGCTCCCTGGCTTGTGATGTCTGGATGTACAGGCCTCTTTATGATGACTGGCAACAACTCGGGTTTTCCAATTCACATGGTGCCCCGAAGCTGGCTAACCATGCCACAGCAGTAGTAGACAGTTTCATGTATGTCTTCGGAGGTGAGTTTCATGCTCAGGTCAAGGACATGGTCGTGTTTTGATAAGTGTTTGCCTCCCACTGAAAAATATGTCTCATGCAAATATACTTCCCAGGTCGCACTGAGGAGGATATGTTTTCCTCCACTCTGTATCGGTTTGGGTTGCATGGGTCTGGAAGGTGGGAGACAGTTCAGCCAACTGGTGGGAAGCCCCCCGCCACTGCTGGCCACTCCATGGTGTTCCACAGCCCATCCAGAACACTGCTTGTTTATGGAGGCCATAGGCCTACCACTGCCAGGTACACGCCTTACCTTGGATGTCCCCACGCTGTTTGGCTTCAGAAAGAGTTGTGATGGTTTTTGTGTCAGAGCGAATCTTTGCTGTTTCAAAAAACGCTATACTTTTGTAAATGAGCACTTTGAGATGGGTGATTGTTTTAAATAAGGAAAAAATCCATATGTTTGTTCTGCTGATACAAAACCTTAACTAGAATTTAACACATTTTGTGTTTGGTTTTATTCCTAAGGTTTAGTGTGAGGGTGAACAGCACTGACGTCTTTCACGTGGACAAGCGGTTTTGGACCTTCTTCCGTTCACGTTTTCCAGCTACTGGCCCCAGAGAGAGAGCGTTTCATACTGCTACTGTCATTGGAAACTACATGGTGGTCTATGGTGAGGCTCAGCTAGCAGACATCATCTTTGTAAACCTCATCAGGGTGTTTGTGTTTTGATTGTTTTGTGTGTTTGCCACAGGAGGGAATGTGCACATTCACTACCAAGAGGAAAAATGCTATGACGAGGAAATCTTTTTTTATCATTTGGGGTGTCATCAGTGGGTGTCAACAGGAGATAGATGGTCTTTTAGTGAGTTACTCCAGACTGAAGCCTGTCAAAGTTCTGAAATTCTTTTATTATTATTATTTTTTAGAAAATATGTTAAACTTGCAGACATAAAAATGTTTTCTGAATTCTTCTTGTTAGATGGTGAAGCTGTGAGGGGCCGTTACTCCCATGTTGCTGCAGTGATGGAGGGAAGAGTGCTGTTGGTTGCTGGTGGTTACAGTGGTGTTGCTCGTGGAGACCTAGTGGCCTACAAAGTACCACTGTTTGTCAGCAGTGATCAAGGAGACAGGGTGAGTTCAAATAATAAAACCACGATTAGAAAAAGAATGATTTATTCTAAAAGATCTTAGCATTTTTAAATTGTTTTCTTTTGTGTTCAGGATGCGGTTTGTGCTGAGGCACTAGATGAAAGTATGTGCCTTAAGAACCCAGAATGTAGCTGGTGTGAAGGCCGCTGTAGAGAGTACCAGCCCACCAACCCGGTAGTATTTCTCAACAATATTTTTTTCTGGAACTTCTGCCTTTGACTGATCCAAAGTTATGAAAACTATCTTTTTAATTTTTTACACTCCTGCCTTCTTTTTTTTAGATGTGTGTATAAACGTAAGTCTGGATTTCATTTGTTGCGTATAACCTTAGTTTTCTGGTCACAGTGTGGCAGCACTGGTTGCCTGGGACTGGCTCGCTTCCTGTCTGACTGTCAGTCCTGTTTGGTGTTCAGTGGCACTCCAGCATCTCTAGCTCGAGCCCCCGGTGAATTTGGTTGGTGTGTTCAGAATGAGTCCTGCCTACCAGTGTCAGGTGAGGCTTAGGGAGGGAGGAAGGAGGGCAAAAGAA
This sequence comes from Adrianichthys oophorus, assembly GCA_036245035.1. Lineage (NCBI taxonomy): Eukaryota > Metazoa > Chordata > Actinopteri > Beloniformes > Adrianichthyidae > Adrianichthys > Adrianichthys oophorus. The sequence continues at coordinate 8,265,130 of BSAI01000207.1, read as the reverse complement.
AAATAGGCAAAAAAAATGAGTTGGGCATTGACATGGGAGGGATCAGACTCCTGTGGGGCGTGCTATAAAGATGGAGTTAAATGACTTGACCACATTGAGCTGAGACTGGACATGCTACTCAGGCTTTTCTTTGATCTGCCTGCCCAGTTGTCACCTTTTCACGGCGCAGTGAGGTCGAGCCCTTTCACTCCTGACCATGTCTCACAAAAGTCAAAGATCACGTCAACAAAGGAAGCAGCTATATTAAAGTCATAAAGAGGTCAGATGTGTTTTTGTGTGGCTGACCTCTCCCTCTCGGTCTCGCAGAGCGAAGTGCGTGCCGTGTGGACCAGATCTCAGGGGCGTACGGCTGGTGGGGGGAGCGTACCCTTTTCCTAACCTCCCTCCACTCCTGTCGCACCGAGAACTATGTCCCGGGACTGCACCTGCTCACCTTCCAGCACCCCCGCAACGACTCCCAGCCTGACAAGGTACGGAGTCCTAATCTCGATTGCTCTTTCTGCTGGTTGTGGTTGTAGGTACCTTTATGCTGCTTGTACTCCTTCCTTCACTCCTTTGAGACGCTCAGTCCACTGCAGCTCCTCCACTAAAATATTCTTGAGTTTTTAACCTGTTTTACAATATTCTGTTTTCCTTATTCATTGGGTTTTCTTTTTTCTCTTTTTCGTTTGCATAGAAATGTTTTCTATTCAAGTAGTCAAACATGTGACTCAGTTTGTAGAGAATAGTGCTCATGTTGATGTGTTTTCACTTCCGTCCTCTACTATCCTCCGTTCACCTCACCCCCTCCAATAGGTTTCCATCCTCCGCAGCACCAATATCATTCTTAGCCCCACCACAGAAATGGATGTAGCTCTACAGTTCAGAGGCTTCATCCACCCTTTGTGGGGTGGGCCTCCACCTGCACCTCCTCCCACAGAGAGTGTCTCTTTGTGGGCTCGCATCCAGAGGCTTCATTTCGAGGCTCGAATGGCAGCCGGGCCCAACTCGACCCAACTAGTAAGGAACGATGTTTAGCAACAATAGAACATTCAAATTCATGAACGTTTTTTTTTTCCTATTATATCATTTTATGTTTAAAGAAAACCACCGTTTAACATTTAGTTAGACCATTGACAATTCTGTACATCATCTGTTTTGGGGTGTGTTTTGCTCTTTATTGACTGTTTTCTTTGTTTTCTTTTTCCCTATTTTGCTTTATTGCTGATTCTCTATTAGGAAGTGGTGGGTCGCTGGGCCGCGCAGCAAGAAAAAGAGTATAGAATGCTGGTTCGAGCAGATGGGAGCAAACTGTTTTCTAACCTTACCAGAGGTAACCATTACCTCTTTCAAGCTGAGGGCTACCTTAACAACTCAGGCTCAGGACAGACCAGTGAGATGGCTCTGATCTGGAACAGAACATTACCTGGAAGGAGTGTAAGTATTGGTACACTGAGATGTTTAATTAGAAAGGAGGAAAAATGTATATTTAAGACTTATTTCATGTCCTTATTGTATGCTAATTCTAGAGCCAAATGGAATTAGATTATTTATAAACTATTCTTTTTTAAATTTCCCGTCACAGGAGATCTCTTTCCTGTTCTTGGAGCCGTTCCGCTCAGGTTCCTGTGCAGGATACATGTCTTGCTTGGCCTGTCTGTCTGACCAGTCTTGTGGCTGGTGTCCGTCTTTATCCCGCTGTCTGCTGCGTGACAGCCCAGACTTGGAACACTGTCCTGAGGGAGACAAAGGTGAAGGAAAAGGAGACGGTCAGCGCCATCTGCTGTTGGCTCCTCAACACTGCACGCTGTGTGAGGAGTACCGAGATTGTGCTGCTTGTACTCAGGTAGAACACGTGTTTTGTTTTTTCTTCAAGCTGCCATGTGTGCCTTTAATATTCAAAGTTTTATTTTGAAAGGCTGTTATTTTAACTCAAACAAATCTGCATATACAGGACCCTTATTGTGAATGGCAAATTAACTCCAGCAAGAAAGGTGACTATAAGTGCAGCAGGCGTGGAAGATTAGAAGGCTCCATATATGACCCAAGAAATTGTCCGAAAGTTTGCAACCAGTGAGTTCAGAAACTCCCTTTCTATTATGTTTATGTCAAATCATTTATGTTTTAAAAAGCATAATTTTCTATTATTGTTTACTCCCTGTTTATTTCAAAGGAGAAAGACATGTGGCGAGTGCCTCTCAAACTCCAGCCAGTGTGCATGGTGTGAGTCAGCCCAGACCTGCTTCTATTTTGCTGCTTACCTCACAAAATACCCTTTTGGAGAGTGCAGGGACTGGTATGACAGGTAAAAATCAATTGTTTATTCTTTAATTTTAGGTTTTAATTGCCATTGTATTATAGATTGATTAACTTAAGCCTAAATATTCATATTGTTTTAACACTTGGAGGACTTCCTGCATTGTCTCCTCCATTTTTTTGTTGATTTTACTCATGAATAGAACGTTTACGATTCCGTTAGTGACTCTTTTCTCCTGTTTGTCAGTGTTCATTCAGTTCCTCAGTGTAAACAGTGTTCAGCTTTAAACACATGCACCGACTGCCTGCGGACGTTCCAGTGTGGCTGGTGCGGAGACTACAACAACCCTACAATTGGAAAGTACGTATGACAGAAGTTTAATTACAAGAGTACCACAAAGAGACTAGAATTTAGTTTTTAAATAATAGATCTTTTATTGTAACAAAAAATATTGACTATATTTTGGCTTATTTCTATTTAATTCATGTTCTCTGATTTTTCCTTCCAGATGTTTGAGAGGAGACTGGGCAGGAGTGGACGATCCATCGGTTTACAATTGCAGTGTGGCTGTAGCTGAAGCACGGGTTGAAAAGTATAACATTTGTTTTGTTACTTACACATCTTCAAATTTATGAATGTATTTAATAAAAAAAAATATCAAATCTGTGTGCATAGTGCTGACAGATTTCATTTTATGCTATTATGTTATTTTTTTATGTTGCCTTTGAAATAAAGTGATAATTGTAGACTGTTTTTTTATTTTCTTTATGATTATTGCTACTTAATCTTAAACATGAAGCTTTTTGTATTAATAATGAAAAGAACGGGCTTTTATTATGTTAAACTCATCCAATTTCATATTTCCTTGTCCTCCTTTAGCCCTGAACCGCAGACCTCTGCTCCACCTAGACCGCTTGATGTGATGATGGACTTTGAGCACATGGAGGAGGAAGAGAAAGATGCTGTCTGGTCCTACCCCACTTGCCCAGATGTAGAGGAATGCAGGCTGGGTCTTCACAACTGTCACGCCTTTGCCACTTGCATTAACACACCCACTTCTTATGAGTGCCACTGTGAGAGGGGCTACACAGGAGATGGCACGCTGCACTGCAACCAAACGTAAGATTCCTTTAACATAATGGTTTTATTCCCTTAATTTCTCTATTCTGGGTTTTTGTATAAGGAATTATTTTGTCTTTTTTGCAGATGTTACAATGAGTGCCGAGAGGGCCGATGCAGTGGTAGCCCACGTTTTGAGTGTGAATGCCTCCTGGGGTGGACATCTGACCCTGCCACACTGGTCCTGAGTGGAGTGGAATGTGATGTAGACTGCGGCTGCAACTTCCACTCCACATGTATCACTGCTCCAGGGATCTGTGATGAATGCCAAGGTGGGACTCAAAAAATGATTTTCATTCATGTAAAGTAACTACTTTTGTCTCAATTTCAGATTAACTTTTATTTTCTCCTTTTCAGACTGGACCACAGGGCCTCACTGTGAGCATTGTCGTCCTGGAAGCTTTGGCTCCGCCGTGGCTGGTGGCAGTGGCTGTGTGCCTTGCCAGTGTAATGGACACGGCGACCCTCTTCAAGGATACTGTCATAACCAGACAGGCCAGTGTTACTGCACCCACAACACTCAGGGACCACACTGCGAGTCCTGCCTTCCTGGTTACTATGGAGATCCCAGGTAAGGAAATCTATTGAACCTAATAAAGATGGAAGAAGTTTATGTTCCCCCAAAATATCTCATTTAAGCACTACACCGTAATCATGTTAGAATAAGACAAAAATTACAAAAATGTTTGCAGTGTGCTTAATTTTTAATATGATGGGTTTTTTTTTTGTCAAATAGGAATAATGGTACGTGCTACAGACAGTGCCAGGGTCGCTCTGTTCTGCTCTCCTCCACATCATCCTCCACCACGCCCCTATCATCGTCTTTGGGCTGGCGGAGTGGCACAGAAGGGAAAGGAGGACTGTCTCATTGTTTGTGGGTCTTGTCCATCACCGACAATCTGAAACCCTGTCCGGCTGGATCCTCATGCCCACCAATTGCCCTCACTCTGCACCCAGACTCCCAAACGTATTGTAAAGTGAGTCCAGAAGCATACCAGCGCCTGATTGCTCTGCTGCATAAATATTTAAAGGAAATGAAGATTGTGAATGTTTAATCGGCAGGGTTCTTATGTTTATGTGTTTGACGGCCTTCCTCGTTTTCTACGAAATGGAGTGGTGCATTCTGATCACAACCTTATTGGAGCTTTTTGTGGCACCACAAAGAATGAGCCCATCACAGTGGAAGCCACCTCAGGTATGCTGTGAGCAGGCTCTAGCATAAAACAGTGTAATCCATACAATTGCATAATTTGCATATTGTTATAATCTCTCAAAGTTTCAGTTTCCTAATATTTTCTTTTTCAAGGTGTAATGTCAGTGTACTTTGAAGCCAACGCCACTTCAAACAAACCACAGGGCTTCAATGCATCTTTCTGGGTATGGCGATGCCAGCAGAGCTCTGAAGGAGATGAAGAAGGATCATCTATGTGTCCGGGTGGAGCCCAGTGCCAGGGGGGGCTCTGCCAGTGTCCTCAGGGGTATGGGGGCCCACACTGTGATCGGCCAATATGCCCCCAGGATTGTGGGGCAGCAGAAGGAAGAGGAGTCTGTAATACAGTAAGATCAAAGCAAAATTACATTTCAGTTAAAATCTTGTCTGTCTGTTTGGAAAAGAAAAAATAATTTGCAGATTTAGAAAACAATGTTAATGCTATATTGCTATTAATGAAATAACTCAGCATCTTGTATGTCTATCCCTCCCAAATTGCTTTGTCTTAGTCTCTGGGAGTGTGTAAATGTTCAAGTGACTGGGCTGGTTCGGACTGCTCAGTTCTGCGGGAGCACAGCAGTTTGATTTGGGAAACACTGATGGACACCCAACTTATAAAGGTAGAGGCTGAAATATAGTAAAAATTTGTTGCTCATGTGAGCATCATAAAATGTACTCCCGAGCCTAAACAAAATCATTTATGTAGATTTTTTTGTTTGCAGAACAAGGCTTACAGGTTCCTCCACAGGATGGGACACACACTGTTGTCTGGACTGCAGGGTAACATCTGGATGTATGGAGGTCTCTCGCTCTCAGAGGGAATTCTGGGAAATGTTTACAGGTAGGCGAGCAAAGCCTGACATTTGTAAATCTAAAGTAGAAGGTTTCGTTTTTTTACTCAGTGTTTCAGTAAAATAAACATTCTGTATCTTTGTTTAGATATTCTGTGTTAAACTGTAATTGGACTGAAATCATGACAAGTCCTGAGGATGATGGTTCAACTCCAAGCCCCCGTTATCATCATGCCTCTGCCCTGCTAACCACTTTAAAGTCTACTGCTGGAAGCCATGAAACGGGTCACAGCCTCATGTTAGTGGTGGGTGGTGTCACTCCAAAAGGTGTTGCCATGGATACATGGAGTCTCAATCTCAGCAGTTTAGTCTGGAAGGAATACAAGGTCAGTGTGTGGCATGAAATAAAATCTAAATTGAAAATGTTTAGCTTTTAACCTTAAATATCTGATTATTGTCCATCTCTGACAGAGCTCAGTGCTGCCCCCAGTGGCAGGCCACACTTTAACAGTTCGCCAAGACTCTTCAGTGCTACTGATTGGTGGCTACTCACCAGAAAATGGCTTCAACCACCTTCTGCTTGAGTTCAGCCCCCAAACAGGAAACTGGACAATTGTTACCCACAAAGGCACACCACCCACAGGTTTATATGGCCACTCGGCAGTCTACCACGAGCAGACAGATTCTGTCTATGTCTTCGGGGGGTACCGCTTTCAAGTTGAAACAGTGGAACCTTCAGGAGAGCTGTACAGTCTATATTACCCCAACCTTACCTGGTCTCTGCTGGTTCCTTCACGGGGCAATAAGGTAGAAACTCCCCTCAAGTTTTTTATTCAACATAATTTTTTTTTAAAAAAAAGCATCCATCATTTAAGTGCAGGTAAATAATTGAATTTTTTTTGTTTGCTTTGTAGCCCCCCTCTCGTTTCTTTCATGCTGCTGCTTTGATCAAAGACACAATGGTTATTATTGGTGGGAGAACTGAAGCTGAGGATTACAGTAACTCTGTGTCTCTGTACCAGATCAACTGTAACACCTGGATAGAGCCAAGTAACTCAAACTTCCTATAAGTTTGCACTAAAAGTAAAAAGCAACAAAAGTCCTAATTCTGTTGGTGGTTTCTTTTTTTTTAGTCTCTACCATAGGACATCCTGTAAACCGCTCAGTGCTGTTGGCCATGACGGAATGGGACGGTCATCTTTTTATGTCAGGTGGTTTCAACGGAGTCACTCTGGGCAGACTAGTAACTCTGTCTTTGCCCTCTGACCCCTGCGCCTTGCTGCCTACACCAGAGGCCTGCAATACCACCACGGGAAGCTGCATTTGGTGTCGTGGAACCTGTGCTTCTTCAGATGCCGCTGAAAGGTACCTGTGGTTCCTGATGCAGCTCCATCTACTGACTAACTCTATTTAAACTTTAATTACCTTCAGTTTAGTTTCTAGAATGCATCATATTTACACCGTAAACTCTCCCTTTCTGTCAGAATGGGCTGCTACTCGACACTGTCATCGTGTTCCCCAACTCCACGGCAACCAGACCAGTGTCGAAGACTTAAGACTTGTAGTGAATGCCTTGCTCGTCACCCTAAAACATTTTCGGTTTCATCACAGGTATCATATACTCCTTTTCCCGACCATAATAGTTCTACATTGAAAGTACTAATTACTTTCCTTCATTTCCCAGCCTGCATTACAGTGTAAGTGGTGCACAAACTGTCCAGAGGGGGCATGTATCAACAGTTCTGTCAGCTGCACCTCTGAGCATGATTGTCGCATCAACCAGAGAGAGATTTTTCTATCAAGCAACTGCACTGAAACAAGCTGCGAGGCCTCCGACTGCCCCAAATGCACAGCGTCTGGGAAGTGCATGTGGACCCGGCAGTTCAAACGCACAGGTACACAGGCTCTAAGCGTTTCTTCCACGCCAACTCGTCCACAAATTGGAGGCAAATTTCTAATGAGCTCCTGCTGGTCTGCTGAAAATATGTCTTATAAAAAAACAGGTTTTTGGATCTGTAACTCCACTCTGCAGAACATTAATAATTGTTGTTAAATTTCATTTTTCTTCTATGTTCCACAATAAAAACTTAAATGTAGCATTCTTTCTTAAGGAGAGACGAGGCGCATCTTGAGTGTGAACCCCACCTATGACTGGACGTGCTTTAGCTATGCTCTACTCAATGTCTCACCCATGCAAGTGGAGTCGTCTCCTCCTCTGCCATGCCCCCCGCCCTGTCATAGTCTGCAGAACTGCAGCTCCTGTCTCGGTTCCAGAGGCTCTGATGGAGGGTGGCAGTACTGTGTGTGGAGTATGGCTCTGCAGCAGGTAGGGTTGGAGTTCTAACTACTGAATTCAGGTTACTTAAGTGCTGACACCATAATAATTAAGTGATAATTGAGAATCTTTACAGTTTTATTTTTGTTTTGTTTCCTGCAGTGCATGAGCCCATCTTTTGTGCCCCTGCGTTGTGAAGCGGGCATGTGTGGTCGATTACTTTCTGGGAGCGACTCATGCTCTACGGAGTGTACTCAGCTCACCCAGTGCTCCCACTGCATCACCAGACCTCAGTGCGGCTGGTGTGCTGTACCAGGAGGCAATGGGGCTGGGCGCTGCCTGCAAGGAGGTCTTGATGGTGAGAATATTTGTTAAAATAGTGATTTTAAAAGACTGTGCGCACTCTCTCTCTCTCAACTTTAAAAATAGTCGTTTTTTTAACTTGTCCTAAAGGGCGGTTTATACTTCAAAGTAATCGTTCATCACACCAATCATATCCATATCGTGTGGTCTAGTTCATACTAATGTTGTTTAGATTTGCTTGCGACTGTCCGAGATAACTCCAATGAACTTCTGAGTGGCATTTATACTTTTCAAGCAATGCGATCGTCTCCAGCGCTTATTTTTAACACGAACACCATCATGCTCATACACTTGCTGCGTCTGCGCAGAGGCAGAAGAGTGTGGTCTGTTTATCCACTAAGCAGAAGCAGGCAATACAGAAACAAAGGAAAAACAGGTGAATTGCATTCTGTAGTCTAGTGCAAAATATGAGGTACATGAGATAAAAGATCTTTCCAGTCTTGCTTTATTTTTGTCTGCTCTCTCTGTGAAATTAGGTATTTCCTTCAGATAAGTTTTCATCATCGTCTGGACAGAGTTGCTCCCATACTGTAGTTGCTCAAAATAAATTCAGGTTAAATCATGCGATTGCACCACGGGCGTAAAATTCCAGTCAGAAGTGATGTCACCAGCAGCTGTCACATAAACTGGGGCGATTCCACTCCGATGGCCGTGCGACGTGATTGTGACATGAGTGATTAGAAATCGCTTTGAAGTACAAATCTAAGTGTTTTTTTTTTTTAAATAATTGAGTCCCAACTGATTTTTTGCTTCCAGGTGTGGGTGAAGATGTTTGTCCGCTAGGAAACTCTAGTTGGTCTTTCCTTCGTTGTCCAGAGGAGGATGAATGTGCAAACGGCCACCACCACTGCAACAGCACTCAGGACTGCCATGACCTGCCTCAGGGATATCACTGCACCTGCAAACAGGGTTACATACTCAACAGGTCATTTGTAGGGCTGCAATCTGGGCTTTATTGTAACCTACAGCTTTTGCGCAAGTCTCTTACTCTTTTTTTTTTTTTTTTTTTGCCTTGCAGTCTTTCTGGTCAATGTGAGCCGGTGTGTGCACAAGGTTGCGTCAATGGAACGTGTATATCTCCAGGAGACTGCCAGTGCCACTTTGGCTTTGTAGGGGACAACTGCTCCTCTCAGTGCAGCTGTAACAAACATAGCAACTGTGAGAGCGCCAGCAGACCGGACGTCTGTCTGGAGTGCCACAATAACACCATAGTAAGCATTTGTTACCAGGCTTTTTTTGAAGAATGTATAGTGTTTAACATACACTACTCTTCAAAAGTTAGGGGTCACTTAGGATTAGCACAATTAAAAATAAGTAATTCTAACCTTAGAATTTAGTGTGACTTTTCATGGAAAACATTAAATTGTCTGGGTGAATCCAAACTTTTGAATAATAGTGTATGTATTTTTAAACATTAAAAACCATTTATGGATATTTAGTTAATGTATATTTTTATCCTGGTTTTTTTTTAGGGTACATATTGTGAAAAATGCAGGCCACTTTTTGTAGGCTCTGCAAAAGGCGGCGGATCTTGTCGTCCGTGTCAGGAGTTTTGCCAAGGAAACAGCGATGTGTGTCTGTCACGGGACGAAGACCTAAAAGCTCGCGATGATCCTCAGTCTTTTCCTGTGGATCCTGATCGCGTAAGCACCTCAATTAAAAAAAAAACTGTTTTCCTAATTCTTTTTCCTATTGTCTGAGATAATATTTGTTTTTCTGTGATCATGATCGAAGCTTGGGAAATGTCTATCTTTTTTAAAATGTTTTTCCAGATTCAAACTTGGGTGTATGAAGGCCCCACGGAGGAAAATGCTGTTTGTGTAAATTGTCAAAATAACAGCTTTGGGGACAAATGTGACAGCTGTCATAGCGGTTACTTTTTACAAAATGGAAAGTGTACGAAGTGAGTAATGTTTGCAGCTTACCTGCTTCTCAGTTAGAGTGAAACTAAAATAGAATATTTGCTAGACATTTAAAATGGTTTCAAGCCTTGAAGTGTTAATGTTTTTTTTTTTCCATTACAGATGTAAGTGTAATGGCCATGCAAGCACATGTGATAAGGAAGGGGGATCATGCCCCTGCCAAAACAACACAGAGAGCCTCTCCTGCCTCAGCAGTCCTCAGAACGACCGGCAAGACTGCTCCAAACAGCAGGTACGCTCATGCGTACAGTCATATAGTAGTATTTCTGCATTTTTTCTGGATTTTAGGTAATCAAGGTTCAGTTCATGAGTTTTCTCTTATTGTGCTTCTTCCATTCAGTGCGCCAAGTGCAAAGATTCCTTCAATGGCACTCCAATAAATGGACGTCAGTGCTACCGTCAGTTCAACGTGGACACAGAGTGCTGCTTTGATCCCACGTCCCAAACAAATTGCTTTCACGATCCAACTATTCGCAACCTGCCCAAGGGTCGCACTGTGTTCTTTGCTGCGCAACCAAAGTTCACAAATGTGGATATTCGGGTCACAATTGACGTTACCTTTGGAGAGGTGGAGGTGTATGTGTCCAACTCGCATGAAACCTTCATTGTGGATGTGGACGAGGATACAGGAATTCATACCATCAGGATAGAGGAGGAATCAGTGACTCATGGAATGAACACATGGGCTGAAAAAGACTCTCCTCCATCCCCGATTAAAGTGTTTGCTAATTCCTCATCTAGCTTGGGAGGTCCTGTGCTTTCCAACACTCCATTGCAGCTGCAAGCGAAGCCTCCAGCTGCAGAGAGGGAAATCCGAGAGGAACGCTCTGAAGGACTCATCACCTACATAACTGTGTGGAAACCACAGACTGTGCTCGTAGTCAGAAGAGTTCAAGACCGTGTGGTCATAACCTTCCCACATGAAGTGCATTCCCTAAAATCGAGTCGCTTCTACATCGCTCTGAGAGGCGTGGGAACTGAAGACCATTACGGAGAATCTCAGGGTCTCCTGTTTCTGAGACAAGACCAAGCCCACATAGACCTTTTTGTCTTTTTCTCCGTTTTCTTCTCCTGCTTTTTCCTTTTCCTGTCCGTCTGTGTTCTCTTGTGGAAGATTAAGCAGTTCCTGGACTTCCGTCGGGAGCAGCGTCGCCACATTCAGGAGATGACCAAAATGGCATCCAGGCCTTTTGCTAAACTCACCATATACCTTGAGCCAGAGGAGCCCCAGCTCATCTATCTGCCCTCCACAGGTGGAGGCGTTGGGGGCAGCACTGTAACACTTGCTCATGCTCGCACGAGCAAGCTAGGTGGAGTGGTGGTGGGCCAAAGGGGCAGGGCAGGACCTGTGTCCTATAAACATGAGCCAGGCTCTGGACCAACCACCCACCATCACCTCACCTTAGGAGGAGGAGGTGGCAACAATGGACAGCACCTCCCATTGCACTACTTGAACACTCATCACTATGCCAGCATCACCACTGGCCCCCAAGGCCCTCATCATCATCATCCATCCACCTACAGCGGCTACCAGCACTTTTGTCGTTCTGACCCTTTCCTCTCCCAGCTCATGGGCTTCTCCTATTCCTCCTTCAAGGTGGGGCCCATCACCTTAGAGCCCACAGATGACGGCATGGCAGGAGTGGCTACTGTCCTGTTCCAGCTCCCGGGGGGAGTCTTGGCTCCAAATCGTGCCTGTTTGGGTTCCGCACTGGTAACTTTACGTCAGAATCTGCAAGAGTACTGTGGCCATGGCAGTGGAGGAGGCCACCCAGGGACAGGTGTGGGGCGTAAGGGGCTACTGGGTCATCAGCACCTGACCACTATGGCAATGTAGGAAAGCAAGCAACACATAAAAAAATAAATAAAGCATAGATGAAAAAATAGATGGCTTCAAAGTGTATGAAATAGTTTGAAAGCTTCACAGCTGAAGGGCAAAGTCCAAAAAGAAAGGTAGAGTTGGTAAACCTCGAGAATTCTGAACAAAGATGTACATACACTGCATAAACATAAAAAAAGGTGTCTTTTATTGTATAATCTCTTGCTATACTGTAGTTCAATGCTCTACATTACCAAGTCGGCTGTCTCTAAAAATGCACTCCAATTGCTGCCCGAATCAACTTTGACCTGTTGTATACTGTATGTAATCTCTACGCAGGTATTAGTAGATGTAAAAAAAAAAAAAACAAAGTTCCAAAAATAATATCATTGATCCCCAAAATGTTGTGAAAGAGAATAAACGATATAAATAATATATATAAATTTCTATCTGCTTTTAAACAGATTTGTGCTTTATACCCCACAAAATGACAATCAAAAACGATATTGAGAATTTCAAATTGTTTGAAAATAATGTGCAAAATAAATGTGTGCGGTGCAGGAAAAAAAAAGTGTTGCTTGCAAGCTGTTTTGCTTTTATTTGTGAGTCAATACGAGTGATTTAGAACTGTACCTGGGTATATTTGTACATTTGTGGGTAATACGAATTTGCTAAGCAACATGTTTCTGTTGAACTGACTTGTATGTTTCTGTTTTTTTCATATTCATGCTGTAACATTATTTTTTATCTGCCTTCACTTCTTGCCTTTTTTTGTGAGTCAACTGGCTTACTCTTAATACTGTAACAAAAGTGTAATGTGTATTCTGTAGTACTGCAGATGTACCATTTTTCATTGTTTTGATTGAAAAAGACGAGGGAAGGTGTTCTCAATTCTATTTTTTTCATCACAACAGTTTGATATTGTTTACCTATTCCATACAAATGTACTTTACCGAAACTCTTATTTTAAACTTTATGTCTGCTCTAACTGGTTATGGTGGATCTTCAGAATCCCCATGTAGATGATTGTATTTGTAAATCATAAACTGGATTGGAGAAGATATGAATTTGAGAAAAAATGTGTTTGCAAAGTGTTAGTCTATTGAAACTACATTAATAGTGTCGACAAGTTACATGTGAAAGGTTTTTTACATTTGCGTTTTTTTTTTTTGTTTTTGCATTGTAAGGAGCCCGTGTGGCCCACTGTCTACAAATGGCAACTGTTTGGATGTAATCAGAATGGTACTGCTGGCTTTTTACTTGATGAAAACAACTTTTTTTTTTTTGAACCTCAGAAAAGTTTATCAAGGTAAAGCTCTGCTAGTATTTACAGTCCTCCTTGAGAAAGTATAAAACCCTTCGCATGCACATACATTTCTTCCTTAGCTTTATTTTTGTACTTACCTTTTAGTTTGGGTTTTTCTTTTCTTTTTTTAAAGAAGGGAACAGTATTATTGAAAAGACCGAAAGAATATTAAATGTCCCAAATCAGCTCAATAAAGACTGGAACATTTTTGTCCTTTCTTTTATTTTTTGTTCCTTTTTTAGTCAAGTGTCTAGACTAAAACAACTAAAGTAAATACAAAATTTTGTTGATTGTATATTTACAATGAAACCAGTGAAAGCTACAACGTAAAAAGACAGTTAATTCACAAAAAAGATGCTGTCCCTTTAAACCGACAAAAGTCGAAGCTGATTGGCTGGTTTAGAGGAAGTAAGTGGTGTCTTTCCCGTGATGCTTTCGATAAACAACTGTGCAGCCAGAGAATGAAGGCCGGCTTGAATAAATCCACATTGCTCTATTAAAATCGCTTTATTTACAAATGTAAGTACCGCCTTTAATCGTGAAATAAAGTACATTTGAATTGTTATTTTGCCATAAAGCAGCGGGAACTGGTTTATATAAAACTGCTGTGACAAAATGCTAATGTTAGCTAACACTCAAATTAGATGAAACCATTGCTTCTTGTATTTTTATTGTATTTTCTTAATAGTTTGCCAGCTACGACATTGACGTCAGATATGTGTTTTTGAATTCACAGCCGTCCAAAATCAAGATGAAATCCACTGAAAAAGAAGAAAACAGAGAAGAAAGACAGCACGATGAAATCACAGTGAAAACAGAAGTGGATCAGGAGATGGAAGAAGAAGAAGAGGAATACACCAACGGAGATGATCTGAACATCCTGATAAAGGAGGAACCACACTCACCTGAAATCTGCGACGATCACGGCGAAGATGCGTCCAGCTGCTCCGCCGCTGACCCTGCCTGCAGGAGAGATGGCCTCCATCTGCAGGAGCAAACCAAACAGGAGCGTGACTCTGAATCTGTGTATGCCGCTGTCAAGGAGGAGGAGGAGGAGGAGGAGGAAGAGGAGGGATCTGATTCCTGGATTAAAGAGGAAATACTGAGTGAAAATGAGGCTGCAGAGGATTCCAGCAACATCCAGGATGAGTTGGAGGAAGAAGAGGAGGCCTGTACAGGTACAAGCTGCTGTTTCACTCCTCAATTTTCCCAAAATAACAGTCAAAATTCTGACTTTGAGATATAATAAAATTGTCATTTTTATTAGAGATGATCAGTCATTATGAAACATATATTTGTATTAATATAAAAAAACTGCAAGAAAAGAAAACGTTTTAGAGGTGAAAGCAGTTCAAATAACAAAGCTTGCATCAATTTAAACATTTATAACATCTTTGTAAATTATTTTTTATGGAAAGATGTGATGTGCACCAATTTCAACAAAGTTTTTAACAAACAATACATTTCTGCAACATCTTCAAAAAAAACAAAAAAAAAACAATAGAAGAAATAATTTGTTGTTAAACTAATGTTCACTTTTTCTCTCTAAAAGCAACATTAAAAACATCCTTCCATCCAAATAAGTGATGCTCAGAAATTTACTAAAAATTCCATCTGGAAACTAGAAGAAGCTCAGGCTGAGTTTATCAGGTATTTCATATCCTTTTCGCCAGAATGAGGGTTTACTGCAGTGTTCACCTGAACTTACCTGCAGCTTTAAAATATCCCAATAATGATCTCACTTGTAAAAACAAAACTCTTCTGCAGCGTATCATGAACTGAGACTTTCTTCTATGACACTTCATTTTCACTGATTTTTATAAAGTACCTTCATTGAACGTGGAGGGTAACTTTACGGGTCCTAAAATTGTTTCCCAGCCTCAGGGTGCACTGTCCTTCATGTTCTCCATGTTACCTTGCGTATGCACATCTGATTCAGCTCATCAGGTTCAGCAGAAGGCTGATAATGGCACACAAAGCCAGGTGTTCAAGGTAGGATTGAAAAAAATGCAGGACAGTGTTCCTCGAGGACCAGGATTGGGAAACACATGTGGCCCCTCCATTGTGGGTCTTTGCTTTAACAAAAATAAAGGTTTTATATTTAAAAAGTAACTGTAAAGTAAAAAAAAAAAAAAAGTAAGTCAAACTTTATTGAACTCATTCACAAACAGTTGAAGGACAGGACGTATCACAAGTCGAACTGAAACTTTCTGACAGATTTTTGAGTGCCATGTATCACAGAAAATAAATTGGAGGTCAGTAAAATCAATCAGGATTAAGGCACACCAGATTACAAAACAGATTATTTTAATACATTTGAACGAATTCAAGGATTTTAAGTGCACCTTATAGTTTGAAAAATGTTGCAAGCGTCACTTAATTGGCTCTGATTCAGTGTTGGTTCTGGCTAAAATGCATCACAAACGTTAAAGTAAACTGTGGTTTTTATTTTTTGTCACGTTGAGATTACACTATCCACTACTACAGTTGTTGCCGTGAGATCATCCTATGTGATGCAGGGTGTGTTTTATCATGAAAGGAAGTCATGTGCACCTCTGTCAAAAGTTAGGAGCAATTTCCTATTTTGAAGGGGAAAAAAAGTATTTTCTCTTATTTCTCTCATGTTTAATTTGTCAAAAAAAGAAAAACAGCGCATCATGTATATTTACCATAATAGTACTAAAAACATAAATACAAATCTGTGTTTTGTTTTTCTAAAGGAAATAAGACTTTGTGGCTCCTACTGGGTTGTTGTCAGTGAGAAATCAACCCAAATGGCTCAATAAGTGTTGAAGGTTTCAGACCTTTGCTTAAATTCAACAGATTGGGGCTTAAGAAAAATAAAAAAACATGAAAACAAAAGAGGAAAGCAAACACTTAAATAGCTTTTCAACTGAGCTGCTGAAGTAGTTTCTGTTCACAGACAAAGCAAATTTTCTAGATAAAAACATATGTGGCGATAAGGTTTGGAGTCAAATTTGCATCTCTGAAATAGTCAGATGCACATGAGCTAAGCTTTAACAACTTCTATTCCGTATTTCTTCCTCAAGTCTTCTGCTTGTGTGAAAACATTTGCTCTATTAAAAGGGGGTTTGGCAAAATGTTTGCATTTAAATGAACCACATTTGCATAAAAAACAGCATCAATCATGTATGAATATTTAAAAATAAAAAGTTTTAAATCCAAACTTTATATACATTTTTTTATATGGCCAGCCTGAATACTTGCCCTTTAATGACCTTTTTCAATTACTGCAATAAGAAATAAATCTAAAAGAAAATTTAGTGTCTTTATTAATTTCCTTTTGCAATTTGTTTGTGTTTTCTTCTCGCTTAGAGTCTTCATCTGAGTTTTTTCCATGTCCCCACTGCACTGTCTCCTTCACTGACTTGGACTTCCTGGAGAAGCATGTAAAGTGGGTCCATCAGAAAGAGTACCTTAATAATCTCAAAAAATGCCTCCCAAACCAAACACTAAACTTTGTGGCCAAACACCCTTGCACCATTTGCAACACAACCTTTAAATCCAAAGTACGCCTCAGCATTCACATGCGCGAGGTCCACCCTTCTGCTCCTCCTCGAAGGCTGCATCCATGCCCAACCTGCGCCCGCAGCTTCCAGTACCTGAAGAACCTGAAGAACCACTGTCAGCGCTGGCACAACATGTCAGTGGTGACAAGGGGAGGACATCTCAGCTGCGCAGACTGTGGGAAGAGCTTCAAAGCTACGTGGGGTCAGGGGCCTCATTTGTGTCACGAACCAGACGCTGCGAAATCTGAAGATAAGCCCATTTGTCTGGATACTGGCGTACAGTGCCGAGTATGCAGCAAGAAGGTGCGCACGCCCCAAAGCCTGGTGGACCACATGCGCACCCACACGGGCGACCGGCCGTTCACCTGCAAGGACTGTGGGAGGAGGTTCGTGGAGCGCAGCAGCTGGCGGCAGCACATGAAGATACACACAGGGGAGAAGCCCTTCAAATGTGAGGTGTGCGGCAAGGCTTTTGTTCGGTCACACCACCTCAGGTGCCACCTAACCACACACTCTGGCAAGAAGGAATACTCCTGCCCTGAGTGTGGCAAAGAGTTTGGGTTCAAGTCCAGCTTGGATCTTCACGTGAGGACGCATTCGAGCGAGAAGCCCTTTCACTGCAGCGTGTGTGGAAAGAGCTTCAACACTCGGAGAAATCTGCGGGTTCACGCCAAACTTCACAACAGTGAAAAAGCTCACCAGTGCGGGGACTGCGGGCTGAAGACTGGGGATCTCGGGGCTTTAAAAATACACTTGCGGACGCACACCGGAGAAAGGCCGTACCACTGCACGGTGTGCGGCAACCGCTTCATTCGGCTGTCCCACCTGCGGAATCACCAGCGAACCCACACCGGTGAGAGACCGTACAAATGCGACGAGTGCGACAAGAGCTTCACTCAGTCTGGTGATTTGGTGAAGCACAAGAGGATCCACTCGGGGGAGAAGCCCTTTGAATGCCCAGAGTGCCACCGTTGCTACACGTCCTCCGGTGACCTTGGCAAGCATAGGAGAAGCCACACTAACCTGCGTCCCTACACCTGTAAGGAATGTGGAAAGAGCTTCCGCCTTTCAGGCCATTTGAAAACACATATGTTAACGCACACTGGCGAAAAGCCGTACTCCTGCCCTAACTGCCTCCGTAGGTTTGCACGCTCTCACCATCTATCCGGACATGTGGCAAAGTGTCGCTGAGTCCTCCAGAGGCGGATAGGAACGAGGCTGAACTCATGAACTGGATATCTTCTAACACTAGACTTCAACAAATCTATGTAAGTATTAACTAAGCTCTAATTATTTATTAACTTTGTGTAACACTATTGATCTAAAAATTTTAATTAAGTCTTAATGACCGATGGCATCACATTAAATCTTTTTCTACTTTTCACCTATTATGTACGTTTATTGGCAAAACCCTCGTTTCAATGAAGGCTCTAGAAAGTGTCATGAAGAAGAGTTTGAGCAGACGGATCGTTTCCTTCGTAACTGAATTCAGTGTGATTCATGAATAAATGATTTCACAGATGCTGGATGCTGTGTGGTTCTTTTTAAAGGAACTTTTGTTTTTAAGACACACGGTGAGACTGTGAAAACACTGTTGCTGATTTTTGTGGGGTTTTTTCATAGGTTATCTGAATTCCTTCACTACTCACCACATGGTGCTCTATATAGTGCGTTCGCCACTTTGTAGAGCAGCCTGAATCTACAATTTGGCCAAATGTCCGAATTCCCTCCCTACTCCATTACTAAAAATGGTATGGCATGGAACTATCTAGTACTCTGGATTTTAAAAGCAATTTGGACACAATGCTCACTACTTTTTTTTTTTAACAGCAAATATGACATCACTGATTTTCCCAAAATAAAAACCTAATGAATATGAACATTTTACAAAGACCATTTATGAATCCACTGTGTTCTGATGACAAAAACGTGGATGGTTTATCAAACAAAAATACATTAAAATATTTTTTTTTCACATAAAGCTATTCAGTGAGCATTGATGCACACTGGCCTTTTGCATTGACTTCTGGGAACGTTCTAGGGCACTGGATTTTGGAATTTTAGATTTGTACATCCCAACAAAATGCCCTTTATAGTGCACTTAGTAATGAGTAGTGAAGGAATTTAGACATAGCCAACAATTCTGAAATCCAGTGTCCTAGAAATTTATGGTGTGCATCAATGCTCACAAGATTAGCAAATATAGACCACAATGCATTGCATTTGAACGATTTTTCATGTGAATTTAAATGTTTTAGGTTATTTTTTTTAACTGTTCAAGTTTTCGTCATCAGAACACAGTGGATTCATAAATAAAATGTTTGTATTTATTAGGTTTTTACTTCATTACATCCCTGACGTCATATTTGCTGTTTAAAAAAAAAAAAAGTGATCATGGTGTCCAAATTTAAAGGAAAACTGTTTATAGGTCTACAAGGGGATGTTCCCCTTCATTAGTTCAGATTAAGAACAAAGACCATAAGGTAGGGTTGTGTGTCTTTTCCTCTCATGTGATTTAATACACATCTCAACACATGGTTCACAAATCCATGCATAAAAGATTCAGCTAACTTCGTGGCGATACGATACTTTTACCTTCTTTTAATGCCTTTTAACAGAGAAACCTGTTTTGTATTTTGAAACCACAAAAACATATTTGACTTTACAGCTTGAAACATTAAAACCAGCAATTTTTATACTGTTTTGTTATTTGTGGCTAAAAAAAAAGTCATTTAAATTTATTCAGGTATGTTTCTTGCGTTCCTATGAGTTATTGTTTGGCTGAAGCTTATACACAACCAGAATAGAAAGTCTGGGAACTAATAGGTAACTTGAAGGCGTGGAGACATGGAAGCAAGCTCATCTGCATTCAGGTAAGAGAGGAGGTCATTACAGGTAAGCCATTTTCTCCTTGGTATCTCTTTTTTATGGTAGAAATCACTACTTGAAAAAGTCTTACTTTTTGGTTGTTTTTTTTTTCCAGTGTGTTACAAACTGTGTCTGTATAAAGTTTAAGCAATTAAAAATATGTCTATATATATATATATATATAATTTAACTTGTAAAACATCGTGATTAGTCTGATTATTATTTTTTTAATCGATTTGCAAATTTATATATTTAATTAATTAATGTAATTAATATGTGTGTATATATATATATATATGTATATTACCTGTAAGCACATGTATGTTTTGCATTTTCAGTACTATTGCAGTACTTTTGAGTACTATATTTTAACTTTATATTGGGATTTTTTTCCTTTTGTTGATTTCGATTAAAGATCAGACGTAAAAAAAAAAAAAAAGACGTGCGTGAGGGAAAAAAAAGTAACATTTTTTTGCCATTTTCGAAACTTTTTTTCTTTTGGCATGCAATTGTCTACTCTTCACATTTTTTTTCCTGTTTGGATTGAAATCCATACCTGCTCACAGGGGCGGCAGTCATAGGAGGAAAACTTTGCTCATGTTCATTTACACCCGGGATATGCATCACTTGGACAAGAGCCACAGCTGAAGCTGTCTCAGTCAATTCAGGGGGAATTGGGCTATTATTTTTATGTCCGCAATTACAGGGACAGTGTAGTAAATACGACTCCAGCACAGATAACAAAGATGTATTTAGTGGTAAATAATATTGACTGTACCTTTGTTTAAAGCTGGAATCAATACTTCTTAAAGTGTGTCCATTTTTCATTTAGCCGCGTCATGTCTGCATGGAGGAGGGGCAGAGAGATGAATGGGTGGATTCTCTAATTCCCCCTGTTGTAGTTATCATAATTGTTGAACAACCACGGTTTTTAAAGATCAGGCTCCGGGAGAGGCAGGCCACACAAAGAAAGTTAATAGATTTAGAAAATTGAGATAGATTACACAGAAGGCATTTTTGGAATGTTTCATTTGGCCCTGCAGGCAGATGGACAAATATGATCCGAGGATGTGAGCAGCACACAAACACGAGATGCTGCTCGGTAAATAAAGGTTCTTATGCCGGCGTCACATGCTGAGTGATGGGCAGACATGTCTGAGTTTGAGGACGACTTGGGCTTTATGGTGAGTCTGAAAGAGCAGTAGTTCCTCTCTCGAGGCAGCAGGGGGAAATGGATAGCTTTGGTAAAAAGGCTTCAGGGAAAAGCCGAGCTAAAGAAAAGGTCTGATGCTCTGAAATCTTTTTTAAAAACTAAGACATACTGCAGAATAATGCTGTGGTCAGTACAAATCATTTTTATGTTCCCCTTGTAAAGCAACATTATGCTTCCACCCTCATAAAGAGCTCTGTTTGGTCTGAAAGTGCTCCCTGTGAAAGACCTCTGATCCTCTCATTTGGCTGCTTTTAGGCCCCGTAAAGGATACTTTCCAGCCGTTATTTATCTACAGGAGCCTACATTTGTTTCCATCCGTTCTGATATCGGTCATTGTTTCCACATTTGATGCATTTGGGCTTTTCTCTGCCCCTCAGAAATCTCCCTCCATATCCAATTTTCACCTATCCTCTGTCCAATTTTCCCTAATATTCAGATGATTACGGCGTGATGCTTTCTTTCCCTCCTTTCGGTGTTATTCTTGTTTCCCCTTTTCTGTCCTTTTTCCTCCCCCATGATTCTCTCCCTGTGTCCTCCATGGAAGGTGACATACTTTACAGATTCGCGATTCCTCTTCTCCAAAACCAAACCTTACATTTATTTAGTCCTCCTTCTAAGCCAAATGATTTTGTTTTTCAATCTGCCCTCTTTGACAGACAACTGGTTGTGATTTAGGTTTTCAGTCTGAGAATTGAATTACCCCATACTGAATCTGATAAAAGTCCAGTCAGGGGATTTTCCTTTTGTGATATAATTTGAGCCATCCAATTTTCCTTGTATTTACTGTCTATATTTTGTCAATTTGGTAGAGGAACACATTGTGTGCAGTGGAGCTGTGTGTCACTGGTGTCGTCACGCTAAAGTGGTTTTGGTGTTTGCTGGCCTCCGAGGTCAGTGTGTGGGAAGAGGCGGTAACTCTGCGGGGCTTTGTGACGGCTCCCGGCCCGTCCCTTTGGGCACCGGCGGGCCTACATCCACTCCTCTCATTCACGAGGGGTCAACGCACGGGTCAGTACACACAGTCTGACTAGCTGTGGTGTGTGTGGGCGTAGATGAAACCGGGTACTTTTTTGGGGGGGCTTTCAGTAAGCTGCAGTTTACTTCTCAGCCTCTCAAGTTCAAATGTGCCTAAAAGCATGGCCCACACAAAGAAGGGCAAGAAATGACACCAGTAAATTGTGCTGCATTGAGTGCTAAGAGTGGGTTGCACATAAAAGGATGGAAAGACGCTGTTTATTCCCTATTAGTATCACCGCATTGACAGCTTGGTCAAGAGGTAAGGAAGATTTTTCTCCTGCACGACCACATCTCATGGCAGGACGGAGAATCCAGAAGTCAGAGCCGCTGGATGCTAGAACATGTTAATGTTAACATCCGGCGATCCAGCCGGAGCTGCTGGAGTGGATTCTTCAGCCTCTGCCTCCCTCCTCCTCTCATCCCGCTGTAACCTCTTGCTCTTTCTGTCTCTTTAGTGGAGGAATTGAGATGTGGAGGGCAAGAGAGACTGACAGTGTGCGCTCCCCTACTCAGTAAATATGAACTGCACCCAGCAGACAGACTCATTCATCACAGGGAAAGAGGGGGAAAAGAGAGTTGAGAGGAACGGGGAAGGGATACAAAAAAATACTAAGAGAAATGTCCAGAAGACTGAGAAAGTGAGATAGAGGAAGAGGAGGTGGGAAGAATAGGAAGCAGATAGAGGATGGGAGAAAAGAAAGTGTTCAGGGTGGAATGAGTGGGAGAAAGACACGGCAGGGGAACCCGGATGATGGAGGGATAAAGAAAGAATAATGGGGAAAAAAAACCCTAAACATGGGAGCACTGATGAAGTAAGGGAAAGCCTTTGATAGCTTATCTCATCACCCAGAGATCTTATGCCATGATTGCAGTCCTGCATTTTTTTTGTAACAGAAGGATGGGATCTGGTGCAAAACAGACATTTTAGTCCGTAATTATCCACTCAATAGACAAGCTTTAGAGACAATTTGTTGTGGTTTTTCCACATTAACACTAGGATTGCAAATATGATACTAACTGTCAAAATAAAGGGAAGTTTAACTATTTTTCTCTTTTAAATTTAAAACTTCTGTTTTAGGCGTTACCTGGATCAGTTTGGCCAATAAAATGATCCAAAGGCTAAAACATAACATGGAAAGTCACAAGTATTCAAGTTAATGTTATGAAACCAAAATATTTTTACATTGAAGAAGCTGGAATCTATCATTTTCTGCTACGCTAATAATTTTCAATGGAAAGTAATTTCATAATGTTTTATAGCATTGAGTTTTTTTTTCAGGATAACTTTGTCTGTGTGGTAACAAATATAATTTTATTTTGGTGATTTGCACATATTTAAAAAGAAAAAAAAAATAAAATCAAAATCAATAACTTTTGGGTACTGAAAAACAGACAGGCTGATTAAAAAAAAAAAGCCAAATCTTTTTTTTAAAACAGCAAAATGGTATAATTATTTAACTCTGGATTTCTTGAGTATCGTCCATTTCAAATACCAATATTAAAGTTATGTGCAGCTCATTGGTTAAAATAATGATCGGCAGCTACAAGTCTTGTACAATTTATTACATTTCAAAAGTTCAACGAGCAATTTTTTTGCAAATTCAAATCAAGCCGGAAGTTTTTTCATTGAAGTTCATGCAGCTTGAGACAAAACCAAATTAAGTCTCGAGTGTTTAGCTGTTATTTCAATCTTAAAGACCCACTCCAATGATAATCATGTTTGTTGTGTTTTTAACATGTCTAAGCATTTTTCTTAAGACATATCTTTAGGATATTAAAGGATCAAATGATACTTCTGAGTATTTCTTTATTCAAATGGTTGTGAATCAGGAAAAGACAAAAAAAATACTGTTTGTAAAAGAGCCTATTTGTTGTGTAGAAAATACTCTGGGCAGACCTGCTCTGGGCTGTCAGTAATGGGGAGGGGAAGGGGGGTGGTATTGCTCCACATCAATGGTCCTGCCCACAACTCAGAAGTGAATTTCTAATGAGCTTCGGCAGCCATGCAGACACTATGTCCTCAAAAAACGACAGCTTTTTAAAAAAAATTTTGGCTAAAAACGACACAATCATAATTAAAAGACCACTAGGAAAAATTTTAAATAGATCAGAATATGATTTGAGTAGATCTTTAAAGTGTAAATTATTGTTGTATGGTGACAAATTGCTAATATATTTTTTGAAGATCTTGTAAGGACACAAAAACAAACTTTTGGCGTTTCTGCAGAGACCATTTATGATACATCTGAAAGAGATTACCAAAAGTAAAAAAGGAAGCATCAAATACTTCTTAATTTATCCAAACATTCCTATCTACTTCCTAGTTTATTTTTGAAACAGTCTACTTTCCAGTGCTAAGTGTAGCTTTTTGCAGAATAAGTGTAATAGAATGACAGGCTGGTTTTCTCTCAAATCCACTTAGCAGCTACTTTCAAAACATCAAGTTTAAACAATTCAGAAAACTTCTGTTTTTAACTGAATTTTGACAGTTCAAAGACTGAATGAATCCCAGGATAAACAACTAAAAATATTACTTAAGTGCCTTGCGGTCTTTTGGTCTTCCCGTCCAGGTCATCAATTTCCACATCAACTTCCCCGTCTTCGCTTGAACCACTCCCAGCTCCTCTTCATCTTTTTTCACTCTGAAGAAAGACAGGAGAGGGGGCAGATGATGTGTGACAGATGCCACATTTCGACTTTCTGTCAGGGAGATTAATATTGACACTTTGTGTTTCTTGCCAGGGGCACGATGACTGTGTGTGTTGGACTTTGATTTCATTATCTTCCGCGCAGCCACTTTTTTCTTAAGAATCAGACAATAACAGATGTGGCGACTGAAACAGAGGCGGTCTCATTGGAGGGGCTGAGTGAACAAGTCATATTTGGTGGGGTGGCCATCAGTCCTGCTTGCTGTGTTGATGTAAAACCCTGGAGAATTTCCCAAACTACAAACTCCTCCATTCTAATAACCATTCAGGTGGTTGGTAGTAGATCTAGTTTTAAATGACTAAATGGAGCCTTAGATGACTTTCACAACCCTATGCACAACCAGATATTGGACTGTTAACTTGAATCCCCCTAATATGAAAGTATTAACAGCAAAAGATGTTAAATATATAGTTTTGCAAATTGTTTGAAATGAAGTTGATTACATATTGAGTTGTATTTATAGCACAGAGAAGTCTGTTTTTGACTTTTTTTTTTTTTTTTTTTTTTTTACTATTTGCAAGCAATGTGAACAAAATAATGATTTCCATACTTTTTTGGCATCATGTATTTGTGAATTTATGCATTGGCAGCACGTGTGTGAGAAGTTGTGTATAAATGTTGGCTAATTTTGCGACTTTTAATTTCAATTCATGTTGACAAACCACAAACTGAATTTTACACACTAAAGACTCTATAGTTGATAATAAAGCAAGTTAGGTTGTTTTTAACCTAACTTCAGATTTGAAAAGGGACTAACATTTTTCTGGGTCATTTCAACTCAGAAGAAAAGTAAACCAATAAACCAATTTAACCCCAAAAACTTGTATTGCTTTAAAAAGCAACCCAAAAATATCCCAACGTGAATATCCCTATCTAAGAATAGGGATGAAGAAAAGTAAGAAAGTATAAGAAAAGTATTTTAAGAGAGTAGGAATTAAGACTTCAGATATATATCTTTCTGTGTCCTTTTTAACTCTGAATTTGTGTAGTTGTCACTTTTACATTTCTAAATAATTTAAATAATTTCACAAATCTATTACTGATTTTTAAAGCGACATTTTACCAACTATAACAAGCTTTTAATATTTATAGTTTTTCTTTAAAAAATATGTGCATCTACGAATAAAAAAAATACAGGAACTTTTCTAGTCTAGTAAAACAGCAACGTTACAATTTACATTCTGTCATTATCACTTCGGTTTTGTTTGGTGTGTTATGGCGTGTACGATAGAAGGAAGAACAGGCTCCTCTGTGCTGGCAGTGTAACCATGAAAACGCTCAACATATTAGGAAATGACACAGAAAAGTGTTTCTGTAGAAATGTCATGTAATCAATATTTGCTGCAGCATTTGACTGATCAGTTTGGTCAAGAGGTTGTTGTACGTTTAGTGTAGATATTTGATAAGCTATTTTTGGTTTGTTTCGTTCTTCTTTTTAAATTCTTGAGCTAGCATCAAAAGCTAAAGTTAAAGGCTTTCCTGACCAGAATACCTGTCACAAATATTCTTGCACTACCACCTATCTTTTCGTGTAATTTATACAGTTTGAAAATTGATTTCAAAAGCCTTAATTTACTTCAATGTAACTCGTGTTTTTTGGTATTTCTTTAACATGTTCTTGTGGTATTTTTCTCATGATGAAGGACATATATAAAGAAATTTAATATTAAAACGGTGCTTCTGAGTATTTTTTCATTCTATTCGTTGTGAATCAGCAGTAGACAAAAGAAATGTCATTAAAGAGAAAATATCCTGGGTGGACCAAAAGCTCCCTGCTCTGCTCCATTCTGATGTACTGTATCTGTAGATGACTAGATCCAAGTACGTCTTGTTTTCCTTGTCCGAGCTGGAATCTGGCTTCAAACTGCACGGCTGCTGCACGAGAGCTCCAATATTGCTTTTCATATTGTTGCACAGGCAATGTTAGACTGGTCGCGTGAGGAGCTGTAAGCTATCGGGAGAGTGTGTAACGGATAGCTCAGTTATGGATGACAGAAGGGAGAAGCAGGATTGCTCCAAGCCAACAGTCCCGCCCACAAAGTGAATTTCTAATAAACGCCTACCGCTCTGTAGAAACTATATCCTACAAATTTTAGCAAAAAATTGCATAATCGTAATGAAAAGACCACTGGGAATGCTTTTAGAATGCATCAAAAGAGGATAGGAGTGGAACAGTGACTTACTTTTAGATCCACTTTTTAGAGTTTCTTTTTTCTAAATATTGTGCTCTTCATTAAAAGAAAAAACGTCTTTCTACTGCCCATTAGGGCTTTAAATACACTGACTTTCCAAGCAGCAAAAAAAAAAAAATTCAAATAAACTTTTTTAATTCCCATTTTTAAATCACTCCGCAGGTGGTTTTTCAATGCCAAAAACTCCCTGGCCTTTAACTTGTAAGCCTCTGAGAAGTTTCTGACTCTCAGCGAAACATTTCTCAGGCTGGATATTGGAGATGCATCCTACAGCTTCCGGATTCTGTAATTTCAAAGTGTGGAGCTTGATGTTAGTGGAAGAATAAAATCAATAGGCCTCCCTTGAGAGGAGCAGTTATAAGTTTGCAGTCGCGTGATATGAAAGCATCCCGAAAAAAGGAAATGTAGCTCTAGGAGGGAGGAAATGGGGGAGGAGCTTATTAGCATCATTGAATAAACAAATGGGAAGCAACACAAGAGATATTAAAAAGAAAGACGAGACTGATAGTGGAAACTGGTGTCGCCAGAGACTTTTATTGACTTTTCTACCCCCCCTTTCTCTGTTCACGTGACTACCAGATAAATTCACACAGAGAGAAAGAAGGGTAGTGAGGGGAGAGACAGAGAAATGAGAAAATAAATTACTCTGGAAAGATATGACGATAGGCTACACGCAGCTTTAAATCTAAAAGGGAATTCGCGACACACTTGACCAATTTGTCACTGTGCTTTTTTTGCCTCTTTTCTTTTTTTTATACTTTGTCCCCTTATTATTTTTCACCCCTTCTCTACCTCGATGCCCCTAATTTACCCCACTTTTCCAAAGGAAACCTGTCCATTTTTTTCCCTCTACATCTTTCCAAATCTTCTGAATTTGCAGGGATGCCACTTGGCTGAGTTGGTTTAAAGATTTCTTTCTTTCATGCCATGAAATGCATTTCCCCCCTTCTATGGTAAATCCATAAATCCACCTGCCTGAACTCATCCTCCAATAGGTGTCCCTTCATCAGTAACTACAGTCTCCTCCTCGGCAAACACGGGTCTATCAAATTCTCAGGGCGCAGGAAAGAGATGCTGCTGGAAAAGAAAAATGTGCGACCCACAGTGAAAGATGGCTGGAAAAGAGGTGGAAGAATAGAATGGAAAAGAGAAAAGAAAGAAAACGCAGACTTAAAGTATACCCCCCTCTCTTTTATTTAATTTAGACGCCAGGCGAAAATCGATCCTGCCATTCGATACGCAATCCGAATCAAGGCGAATTAAGCGGGCGGAAATTAACTCTGAAAATATTTTTGATGGAGTGGCTTGTAGTCTCTCGGCCAAATGGACTGCAAAGTGGAACAAATGACAGGGGCCTAGTGGTGGAGACAGCGCCGCTCCATCTTCCATTAGGCCGTAATGGGATAGGTCCAGCCCCCTAGCTCGACTCGGCTGCATTAATCAAAACAGCCGCTATATGAAGATTTATGGTTCTCCACTCCAGCGAAGCCAGAGCCGGAGCCAGTTCTCGGCGTGTATGTTTAAAGGAGGGGGTTGGAGTCCCTCTTTCTTGCTTTCATTCTCTCCTGTCTCCATTTATCCTGGAGACTTTGCCCCTACCTGTGCGCTCATACACCACATGCGCGTTTACGCACACACACCTTTAATCCAGGGGTGTGTAATCACATCTTGTCATTCACTGTCAACATGCATGTCAGTCCTTTCTTTTTTTTTCAGAGGGGGTGGGGGGGTGGGGGTACATTTTTCATCCCAAAAGAACTTGCAGTACAGTGGCTTGCACAAGTATTCATTTCCCTTGAACAATTCCACCTTTTCTCCCATTATGACTGCAAACATAAATATATTTTACCAAAGTTTTATGTGTACGCCCAACACAAAGTTGCAAACAACTGTGAAATAATAAAGAAATGAATTATTTCAATTTTCTATTGCAAATAAAAAAACTGAAAAGTGTATTCTGCAAAGGCATTCATCCGCCCTTAACCAATACCTTAGCCCTTTTGCTGCAATTGCGGTGGCAAGTCTTTTGGGATATGTCTCTATACTACCTTTGTGCATCTAGAAACTATTTTTCCCCAATTCTTTCTTTGCAAAACAATTAAAGCTGAGTCAGGCTAGATTGAAATAAAAATAAATAAATTTTGTATAATTTTCTGTTTTAAATTTCCATCAAAATATATTTATGTTTGCAATCATATGGTGAGAAAATGTGGAAATATTCAAGGAGTTTTAAAACACTAACAAGCCACTGTATTCCTTCTATATGCATATAAGTTTCATAGACTGTGATAATTTGTTGTGCAGACTAAAATGCAGTATGACTTTTTAATAGTCGCTCATTTTTTCCCACTCCAATGAAAATCCTGTTTTTAACATGTTCTTGAAGTTTTTTTTTATCATTATGGAGGGAATATATAAAATAATTTAAGATAAAAAAATGCATTTCTGAGGTTTTTTTCTTTTCAAATCGCGATTGATGAGGAGCAGACAAAGACTGTCGGTTTGAAAAATCCCATGTTTGTGACGCAGCAACTGTCAAGGGCGGTCCAAAGTCTCCTTGCTCCGCTCCATTTTGACGCATCCACTTGCAGATAAATGAATCCATTAAGGTCTTCATTTCCCTCGTCTTAGCTGTCATCTGGCTCAAAACTGCACGGCTGGATAGCTCAGATATCACTATACTTTTTTTTGCCACGCTAATGTTAGCTTGGGATTGTGAGGTGCTATAAGCTAGCAGGAGAGAGTGTAAACAAAGGACTGATGGGAAAATAGTAGAGGTTAACTTTCATGCCAGCAGTCCCACCCACTATTCATAGCCGTCACAGGCTTTTTGATTTTGGCCAAAAACAGCATAATCAAAATTAAAAGACCACTGGGAACAATTTTACAATAGAAAAAATATATAGTTGGAATGGGACTTTAAAGATTTACTTTTTTAATGTTTATAATTTTAAGGTGTAAGTAAAAAAAAAATGTTGCCTGAAGAATATATAGTGTTTGTTGTTTCCCAGCACTTCCTACACGTACAGGGTTTACCTGTTGTCTCCTTTTACATCTCAGCATAATAAACAGTTTTCAAACCCAAAAGGTGCATCCTCTGGTGAGACTCCCTCAAAGCCTGCACCTCCTCAGCCTTTAAAGCAAATCATAGCTCAGTGAGCAAGCCACTGCTGTGACGAGCTGAATGAACAGACAGGGGGAGACAGTGTGACAGAGAAGAGTGTGGCGGCTCAAGTGGATTGAAGCTGGGATGCGTCCAAAAAACTTCAGCCAAGTTTTGATGAGATGAGACTGATCGGACCCCTCTGCTCAGAGCCTCCGTTCCTACTTCCCTTCCTTCTCGCTTGCTCTGTTTCTAAGAGAAGAGATGAATTCTGCCCAGTAGATGGATTGCACCTCTTTCCACCCTCACACAGAGTTCTCCATTACCTAACTTTCACAGCTCTTTCCTATTCTCTCCTACTTTAACCTGTGTATCTTGTCAGTGTTATTTTCTCCATTATTTGCGTCCCCTCTATCTACCCCCTATCTTATTCCACTTCAATCTCTATATCTCACCACTCCTTGTTCTCTGGCCTCTACCTCTCCCATGCGGATAAGCAAACCTGCATGGAGACATCTCTATATACATCCATCTATCTCTGTTTTCCTTTTGTCCCCTCTCCCTTTCCCTTTTTTCATTCCCTCTTCCTTTTTTTCCATGCGAGCAAAGGGGAAGCTTGCTGCCAGTTTTACTCTGCCAAAGGGTTTATTTAAATTAGAAACGCTCCAGTCTCCTCACTC
>BSAI01000207.1:8219303-8234377 GCA_036245035.1 Adrianichthys oophorus | reverse complement strand
TGAGGAGCTGCATGGAAGCCGGCAACAGCTAATCCACACACGCACACTCCTATATACATGCAAGGAGAGTCATAAAAAACAAACTAGAACCGTGAGTATGACCAAATCAGAAGTCCACAAGGAATCAAACTGCAACAACATCAGCCTGTCAAAACTAATCTGAAGATACTGCAAAGCTTTGATTTGTTTTCATCCATTTTTAGAATTTTGGAGGTTTCACCTGCAAAAATAAAACTACTTTAAGGTTCTACCACTCCATTAGCTAATCTCAGGTCTTTCTAGTGAGCTTGTGCCAGCTCATTGATTCCCTAACTAATCGCTCTAATTAAAAGGCCTTTTATTCATTCAGTGGTTTACATGCCAGTCTACTGCCTGCATTAAGGATCAATTGGCACACAAATAACCAGAAATTCTCATCATCAATTTCACTGGATAGCCTAATGTTCTCACTGAAGATCAACATTTTGGCATATTTTCACCTTCTAGAGGTAAGAAAAATGTCAAATTACCGCTTTTGCTGAATGAATATTAGACGGTTGTGATTAAGTTTGAAGGCCACAGATGGGGAGACTCACTGTTCCTCAGAATAGTTTGTCACCTGAGGAAATTGGTTTCCTGTTTATGTTGCCTGTTATAAATGGTCCATGAGTGATTTCAAGCTGGGGAAAAAATGGTACCTCCCCATTATTAGAAGAAATTAGAATACTATAGTCATTAAATAATTAAATTAAACTGCCAAAGAGTTATACATTGTCTCAGGCTGTCTCCCCTTGATGGATGTCTGTTTATGACTCGTTCCGCTTAGAAATTCCTACAACATTTCTTTCCTGATAATATATCAATTTATCAGCAGAGATTCTTATGTTAATTTCCTAACAACCCCCCTCCCTCCCTCCACTTTCAAACAAAGTGTCTCGCTCCCAAACGATCTCGAACTAATTAAGCAAGTCTTAATTAAAAATTGGGGTAGAGGATAAACGTGGTGGGACTGTTATGGAAACGTTGATGTTAATCAAGCTCTCAAATTATTGATAACATCCTTAGTACAGTGATCGATCGAGAAGACGTTAAGTGGCGAAATAAAGCGTTTGGATTTGATGAGTTTCCTCGTGTGTGCGCGCGCAGCAATGCGCAGAAACAATTAGGTGCATAATGCATAATATTAGTGCGGATGACAAATGTCTTTTGTGTCACTTTGAAGTCGTCTGCGCACGTGGTTTGGATGGATTTTTTAATGCTATGGGTGAACTCCAGAAGAGTGTGGTATTGACGCGCGTTGATATGAATATTTCCCCTCTTTGAGGGTGTTTTTCGGAGCAGTGCGCGCCTCTGTTTACATGTTTGTCCCGTCGTGCGCGCGTCTGTTTGGTGCCCGCGTGGCATGTACTTACAAGGCGCTTCATCATCCCACCAGCGATAGCAGCAATTCACCCATAAAGTGGGCCTTTCGTCCATAAATAATATTCAAGTCGCTCTATTGTTAAGTGAAAAGTTGACTGGTGTTTGATTTTTTTTTTCTTTTTTTTTTTTTCTTCTTTTCCGCGGCGACCTCGGGTTAGGACTCATACATCACGGGATGACAGCTATAGAAAGGCCCTAAATTAGCAACTAAATCGAATATTGATCAGCTATGTGCGGCCCTGCGAGTCGCGCCTCCTTGCCGTTTTTCCAGAGAGAAAGAAAGGGGGGGGGGGGGGGGGGTGGGGTGGTGGTGAAAACGAGAGATAGAGGGAGGAGGAGGGGGTGGTGAAAGGTGCTTCTCCCCTCTCACACCCTCTGAGCTGAACTGTTGTGTGCGCATGGGAGAATATTTATCCTGAAATTTATTTTCTTGTTTACTGGATGCAAATGAATCATCAACAACAAACAAATCACTGCATATCTAGAAGGTCTGTGGCTATCCGTCTATCCATCAGGGTTACTGTTGCCCCATCGCTGTTTACATAAAGTTCAAATTAAGACCCCCTCATTACCCACTCGCCTATTGGCTCCTGTTTATGGATCATTGACTTTGTTGGTGCTGTTGCATCGACTTCCCTTTCATCCTCGCTGCTGAGACGCGTGGGAGGTCGGTGGCGGCGTGCGCCCGCGCGCTCCGGCTGCGGAGACGCTTTTGATGAAACGATCAAGCGGAGTCTTTTGTCTCCCGCGGGAAGCGTTCAGTGTCCTGGGCCAAGCCCAGGGCCGAGGGAGGGGGTGGGGGGTGGAGGTTGCGCCGGGTCAGTGAGATTAGCCCCGCCGTGCTCTGTAACAAAGCGCCGGATCGTCAAGTGTCGCAAAGTCTGGATCAAAGTATCGGGAGTCGGACAAGTGGGGTGTAAAACAGGGATGAGCTGGGGATTATAGCGGACTAATTGGAACGGATACGTTTCAGGCGGGTGGGTGCTCAGACACGGGCCAGGGTCTATTAGCTCCCGATATTTTTTCACCTTTTTGCCAATATTTTGGGTTCAGTGGTTATTACGCACTTAAGTCGGTTCTGCGCATGTCAATTTTTAGGGATGGTTTGAGCGCTGTCCGTGGTGCTGAAATTCCTTAATCTCCACTTTTTTATAATTCTCTGTCCATGGTGCTGAAACAAAAAAAAAATCTGAAATCTTCTCTTTAGAGGCATGTAAAAGATTGGCGCTCTTTAAGTGAGCATGAAAGTCGTCATTTTTTATGGATTTTGTTGTTATACGTGATAAACTATTGCTTTTGTGGAGCTAACAGGAAACCACAACTCATCCTGAAGAGGTCATCTCGTTTCGCCTGGAGGGTAGTCCAGGCTTTGTCATATCCATAACCTCTTAAACACACCAGCACATTTTCCCAATAATAAGGAGAATATGATGAGATTCTAGACCACAGAAGAGAGACAAACTAGAGGAAAGAAATGAAACTTGGATAAATCTTTACAATTCACAATTATTTTAGTGAGTAGTCACTATTATTTTATTCAACAGTACAACAAAAGCTGATTATAAAATTGCATCTAAACTGTTGCAGCTCAAATTTTAAATATCTTATTCTTCTTATTCTTGTTTATTATCTTTTCAGAAATTATTTTTTTGCAGAAAAATATTAAATATAATTTAGCTTCGAGACTCTTTCTGGATTTCAAGTTAAATCTTGAAGTATGTTCGCAAAGCCAATAGATATAGATACGCATAATTGTGCGTTGTGTTAAAACACTGATTCATATTAGTAATTGTGTCCTACTTTCTGACCCTTTTTTCACGGTTTCTTTCTCTCTTACTCTTGTTTAGTGCAACATCCAAGAATGACATGCAGATGAAACCAGAGCATGGCTTATTTTACAATATTAGGAGAGACATTTGTACTGAAGTTTATTTCTTTTAGCTGCAGTTCGATATTGCACTCACATCTGAAAACCATCAAGCAGGAAGGACCTCCAGGGAGAGGCAGAAGAAGTTAAGTTTTGTTCGAGAGAAGACAAAGATGACTCCCCTCCCTCCTTAACATGCCTCTCGGGCTATAGTCGCAGCTCCTCAGAAGTCTGCTCGAGGACATTCCGGGAACCATCTGTTTCCGGCAGAGCGGGGCGTGCAGGAAGCCAGGCTCACAAATTTGTAAGGAAAGGTGGTTGTCTGCCAATGCGCTCGCTGAGAATTACCACCCCATCACCCCCACCACAGCCTCCACCCTCCACACCCACCGCTTGAATCTTTATCCGCCTCGTCATGTACACCAACAGGAGAAATGCAGTGAGAGCATCAAGGTAAAAGCTCTACAGGAAGCTGTGTTTAGTGAGAGGATTTCATATAAATGAGCCAAAAATGAAATTAAAATAAGAATAACTGAATACAGGTCTACCTTAAACGCATCAAACAAGTGTTTAGTCAGTGTTGGCTCACTTTTCTTTAAAAAACTAAAGGAAACATGTTTCAAAACACATTTTTTTCAATAAAAAGACTTTGTTCATGACAAAACTATATATGTCATGTATTTACAGTTGTTTTGAGACCATGAAGATTAGCTCTATTTATTTATGGTTTTTTTCTTTTCCTGTGCTTATGATACACTGTGGCCTGAAGAAGAATTATTTCTGAGAGAAATCTGCTGAAAACTAACAACAAATGCAAAGTGTTAACAGAGTTGTTACTTAAGGCTCTTTAAAAATAGTCTGTTCATATCTAAAAAACAGCAGTCATTTTTAAAATGCATTTCATGCTTTTTCATGTTGTGTCCATCAAGCAGTTATGACTACCCAGACTTCTTTTATATTGCACGAGTTGTGCAAAAGTAGACATAACATTTCTACAGCAATACTGACTAATTTACAAACTGCAGGGTACTAGCAGAATTGCATTAATTAATTATGGAAGAATCTTTAAATAACTTCATCACAATTACAAACATTGCAGCAGGTACAATGCCAATTAGCAGCCATGAAACATGTCTGGCAATTAACGCTTTGATCTGTGAGTTTTCAAAGGCAAAAAGAAAAAGACTTAAAAAATGAGAAAAGTCCTTGTGGGAAAAAAGTTTTAGTGAACAAAACAGCTAAATGTATCAGCTTTCTCAGAGGAAAACTTTGGAGTTTTGGAGGACGGACTCAGACTTGCTTTTTTAAGATAAAAACAAAAACACACGAGTAGAATAAATGGAGAGACTTTTTTTGGGGTGTGGGATAATTTGTGGCAAAATTGTTTGGAAATTTTCAAACTCGTACATTTATTAACAGGTATAATACACATTACTTTTCTGCAGAGGTTCAGAGAAGAATGTTATTACTATCAGAGAGTGATATTGATTAATGAGAATCTTGTTGTCACACACAGAGGATACGGCAGACTGATCAGTGAAGACCAAAACAAAGGAAGGAGCCAGGTAGGAGCAAATGAGGAGGAACAATAAGTACAACTGACATCCTAGAAGTAGTGCTGTTAGCCGTAACATGACAGAGGGATGGAGAAAAAGAGGAAAAGGGCATTAGAAATGAAAATAAAAGGGAAATGAAGCATTGCGAGGAGTTATAGGGGTGGTAGAAAAAGGGGGGAAAGTGAAAAGCAAGGAGGAACGAGGATAATTGCATTAGAAAGAAGAGGAGGCCAAAAGGAAGGAAATGATTAGAGGAAAAGGGACTGATATCTGATAGAGATGGAGAGATGGAAGAGGGAAAGGGTGGGAGAGGAGGGCTCACTTACTGCCCGCCGTTCAATACATGCTGACACCCTCTCTCTGTGTCAATACACACACTTTGTGTTTGTACTGGTATAGCTGTGTTAATCTGAAACTGCTTGTCCTGTCCCTGCTCTCCAAGGAATCCTCATTTCCTCTTTGGAATTCTGTAGAAACTTTTGGGATTTCTAAAAGAATTCTTAAAGAATTAAAAATTTCCAGATTATAAGCACAGCATATTATGCTTTTTGTTTATTACTTTGATTTTATGTAATCTCTTTTGAGTTGGAGATTGAACTACAATCCCATATAACCCACAAAAATAAAAGCTGCCATGTTCTGCTTCTGAAATTTAGGATAAACCAGTTTCACCTTAGAGTATTTGTTTCACCTTGTTTGTCTTTTGCCTCAAACTTGCCTTATCTTGCCATATATCACTTGTGACTCCTCATGTATCATCCTTTTCACCTTCTCTTTCACCCCGTCTTCCACAATCTCTTTTTAGACAGCCTATCTTTTGTCATTGACCCCTGCGCTGAGTATCTGGGCATTGACTGGCTCCTCTCGTGTCACTGGAGCTCCCTGTCAATACTTACCAGGTTTGGCCACCCTCAGCGCTGTGGCCAGAGCGCCATGGAGAGAGGGGAGAGCCAGCAGCAGCTCGACAGCTCCAGGAGATAAAATCCGAAAAAATGGGAGGAGCAGTAAAACAAAGACAAAGGATATCATTTTGAACAAGGAGATCATTTGAGATGAGAAAAACTGTTAGCATCACATAGACGGAAAAAATTGACAAAATAAAATGTTTTACAAAAAAAAAACTTTTGTTAATTTCCCTTAAAAATATTATTATAAAACCAAAAAAGAAGTGGGTGAAAGAACCAAATGGCTTTCAGACTAAACTTTCAAAAACAGTTCCATAAAGATTTCTAAGCACATTAACAAAGTAGATGTTGGTAGGGAAAGAACACAAAATGTTTAAACATTAATAAACATTTTACACTCTACATTATCAGGGCAAAAATGTGAATTTTAAATGTGAAAAAACTAAAAAGCAACAAAAGTTGGAAGTAGTCTTTTTTTAATTTATTAGGATAAATTAATTAATTAATTTCCTATACAAGAAAATTTGGGCTCAATTTCTTCTTGTGACATGTTTATAAAAGTGTATTTTCTACAAACTTTTTTAAAAGTCTTCTTTCTATTCTGTCCTCTTAAATGTTTCAAATTTATCCCAAACCTGACTTGATAGTCTCTTCTGAGAGCATAAAACACAGAAGTATACAACAGACAGAGACAGTGTTGTACCCAGGTTTGTTACACAACCGCAAATCATAACGCTACCACTGCCATGTTTCACTCCTGTTTGTGTTGGTGTGCAGTTATTTCACTTTTTAAGTCTGACACAGTGTGGCACATCACTACTTTGGTCTCTTTTGTTCCTTTTCCAGAGGTCTTGTTTGTTTTCAGATATTTGAAGATATACACACTACTCTATACTCCATCCATTCCATTTTTCAAACCTGTACAATCCTTTTCAGGATTGCAGGTTTGCTGGGGCCTATCCCATCTATAGTTGGCCAAAGTGGAGTTCACCCTGGATAGATCGCCAGCCTGTCGCAGAGCCACACAATCACACACCCACATTGACATCTCAGGAACAATTCAGAATCACCAGTGGACCCAAGAAGCATGTTTTTAGGAGAATGCTGGAGTGCCCAAAAGAAATCCACACATGCACGAGAAGAACACTCAAACTCCACACAGAACGGTCCCAGCTGGAATTTAAACTAAGGCTTTCTCGCTTTGAAGGGAATGCTAACCGCTGCATCACCATGCAGCCTGTACTCTGACTTTGTTCACATTGAAAATCACTTCAGTGAGATAAACTTTTGAAGGTTATGTTAAGCATCCTGGTTTAAACTGTTTCTGGCTCTAAACATTTTTAAAAAGTTTCAAATGGGTGCTTTATCTTAGTTTATCTTTATATAGCAGGTGCTCGGACCTGTAGCGTTTTGCTTAAATTCCAAAAATACCTGTAACTCTCTGAATAAAACCTCATGAGAGGAAAGGTTTAACATTACTCAACTAACATAGTCAACCTTATCCTGACTATCAGACCATTCTTGACTCAATGTTATACATTCTTTTCTTGTTATATGCAACTGCATAGAAATGAAATCTTTTCATAAGGAAAATGTATGTATTAAATTAGAAAAAGTTTTTCCTCTATTTCGTTCTGGACCACACACTACGGTTATTTTTTGTCTATTAACTTTTCAATTTTTTTAAGACACCAAAAAAGTTGTACTTAAGCTAAAATAAAAAAACAAATGCATGTCACTGCCAGCAATTATTTAAAAAAAAGTTGCTAAATGAATCTGGCAGCAAAGTTAAAGGACATTTTGATTGTTTCTGTTAAATTGGAATTACCATGCCCATCTCACCCCACACTGCAGCGCAGACCATTAACTGTACATGAGTGTGTGTGATGTCACTCATAGGAAATGATTTACTTCCATCTCCAACAAAAGGAAGTCAGTTCAGTTGCCATTTTTTCAGGATACAGACGTCACCATGTTGGAACCACACAATGTCAGCAAGCTTCCATGGCAACCTCTCTCACCAATCAGGAGTGAGTTGAAAGGCCTTTCGACTGAAAGCGGACTTGGAAGAGTTTGTCAGTCAAATGTTTTGAACATTCAGCGTGAGATCACATACTTTCATTGAGGCATCTAATTGGTCAGTTTATAACTTGAATAGTTTGCACTGAAGAAAACATGACATCCAAATATTGGGATGAAGATGTTAAAAAAGGTATCAGAGCAAGAATATTTTTCATGTCAATATAATGACTGTGTAATAGCTGTTTATTTCTTAATTGAAGTTTATGAGATTTGGCTTCTTTGAGCCAGCAGGTACTTTCTGTTAGGAACCTAATGGGGGAGGGGGGTATCACTCAGCCGGTTCTTTAATACAGTCAATGGCACAAACATTGATTCTCACTAAAAAAGAAATGATAACAATAAGATTTTTGATATTTTAACACAATTAGGTCAAAATACCATGAGAAGTCACTGACTTAAAAAAACTTCCACAAAAAGTCCAAAATGCTTAAATTGACACATTTTAGTTTTTTTTCTGCCACGTTTGTTTCAAATCACACAAACACAGAATTTGACAACATGATGAATCACCCAGGGCGAGTTGATCTTGAATGAACAAATCCTTGGTCCATCACATGACTAGAAGAAAGTTTGAACCGAAACATAATGACTTCCAAAGTCCACTTGGTTCCACATCATTAGATTCTTACAATTGTGGTGTAAAATAAACAATGTCCATTCTTAAACTGATGACAGTGTAGATTTTTACATCAGCAAACACCATGCAAGTCTAACAGTCAGCTTTAACTCAAGCATGTTTAGTGATGATACAGACATGCAGGTTATGCAGGCAATAGATGCCATTTCCACAATATAATGTCTTAAAAGTTTTCAAAGAAAAGGTTGAATTAGCCACAAATATTTGAAAACCATTACTGGATGTTAGATTCTCCAAATTTGGGAGAGATGCATTCATGTAAACGCTGTGATATGAATGTGATCAGTGCAACAGTGTCATTTACAGACAATGTGGGCATCGCTCCCTATTTTATAGTCTGCTCCTTTGGCATCAAGCTCGGCCTCCCATTCCCTCTTCCCCTTTTTCCTCTTTACTCTTTTCATTTCCTCTAATCTCTCACTCCCTCTTGCTCTGCCTCTCTGTCACTTTGATTTCCCTATTTGCTGGCCTGTGGGATGTGTGTATCTGAGTGTGAGGGGGGGTATCAAGTGTAAGAATGTGTTGTCTGTTGAGATAGCATGAGTTAATTGTGTAAAGCAGGTTGACTTTCAGAAGTGAATCAGAGGAAGTATCCATCGGTACGTCCGTAAAATTTCATAGAATGCCTCATGGTATCCACGCTCAGAAAATAAAGCTGCCCACAAACACATTCATCTACACATGTCCAAACGTCTGCCTCATTCAAGGAGGTTTCTGGTGCATTTGTTTATGGTTGTCCGCGTTGTGAATTTGTCAGCATGCGGGTTTATGCATAAGTCTGGCATTGCAGATGTGTGCATACATGAGTGAATGTGTGATTTTGTGCTCTCGTGCACGTTTGTACGCATGCGACCCTGCGTCTGAGCTTCAGCTCAGATGGGCTTGTCTATATGAGAGTAGACAGTGTGCAGGAGGAAAGCAGGGGAGTGAGAAGGACATAGCGGCAGTAGAGGGGTGGTGAGAGGGAGAACCAGTCCGAGGGGCCCTCCTCTCGTAGACAGTTTGACTGATGACATGCATTAAACAGTTAATCTGTCTGATTGAATGTTTGCTTCCTCCAAATTGAAACATTAAACAACAAGGCGAGAGTGAAAAGGAGGAGGGAGCCCGAAGAGAAGAGAGGGATATGGCTTCATCTATTGCCCAAATCATGCAAAGCATGAGACTGGAATATATAATACTGTCCTGTGAGCCAAAGAAAGGGGGTGCAAGAGGAGGACAGAGATTGGAAGGGACAGAGGGAGGAGTGTGAATGCAGGAAAGAGAAAGAGGGATGGGAATAGAAAGGTTTGAGCCCGATGGGAGGACATAGAGTGATCCTATGGAACCAAACTTCTATTTGACAAAGCAGCCTAACAGAAACAAAAAAGGATTGATCTTTTTATACTTTCTGGAAATTTTTAAGCCAAATTAAGAAAACCCATATTTCCATTGTTGTCCTGAGTTTTAAAAGACCTTCAGAAGCTTTAAAATAGGTCAAAATATTTCCTTCCATGCACCACGTTTAGTTGTAAATTTTTTTCAGACTTGAGTTCTACTTCTTCTAGTAGCTTATGAAAAGGTATCATTTTCAATTTTATCCTTATTTCTTAGTTTTTGTAAAAAGAAATATGCATAAATGTAGACATACACAGGTAGCAGGTGTTTTGTGCACTGTGGTTATGTGTGTCATTGGTGAACATGAAGGCTCTTTTCAAAGACCCACTCCAATGAAACTCGTGTTTTTGGTGTTTTTAATATGCTCTTTGGTATTTTTCTCACGATGGGGGACATGTATTAAGAAAATTAAGCTAAAAATTGCATTTCTGAGTATTTCTGCATATTAATTGTTAGGAGCAAAAAAAAAATGCTGCTGGAAAAATTGTGATGTAGAAGCTACCACATGGTAGCCACAAGCTTCCTGCTCTGCTCCATTCTGATGCATCCACTTGAAGACAACTAGATCTATGTACGTCTTTGTTTTCCTCGTGAACGTACATCTGGATAGCTCAAATATTGCTCGCCGTTTTTGTTGCACCTGTGATGTTAGGTTGGGGTTGTGAGGGGATGTAAGCTAGTGTCGGAGCATGTGAAGGATGATGGGAAATGAACAGTCATGCCCCTTATTTCTGCAAATTTCTGATGACTTCCTTCCATTACGCAGAAACTATGTTCTAAAAAAATGACAGGTCTTTAGATTGTGCCTAAAAACAGCATAATCATAATTAAAAGACTACAGGCAACGCTTTGAAAATAGATCAAAGATGAACGGAGTGGGATTTTAAGGTTTTGATTCTTATGCAAAATAAATGTAAGCTTAAAAATGAAATTAAAAGACAAACGTGTGAATAATTCAGTAGAATTTTGTCAAATTCAACAAAAAACAAACAACATTACTGGTGGTAGGTTGGAAACAAACGTGTGAACTCTTGCTGATAATGTGATACGTCTTTTAGCCTCAGCCCGACCCCGTCCAGCACAGAGGTTCTTCACTGTCACCGCGCTCCAAATGGTCTTCCTTTTCCTTTGTCTCAAGTGCATATTCTCCGTGGTCAAAATGACCATCATTTTCCCCAATGGCTGATTTCGGTCCAGCTTTAAAACTGCAGAATAATTGCACAAACAGACACCCACTAGGCATTGATGAACACATGAGCTTAAAGCCACTTTACCACCCCAACAGTCTGGAGCCAGAGAGAAGTGGGGGAAAAAAAACAACAGTGGAAGATGAAAACATTAATGGATAGGTTGCAGGATGGACAGATAAATTGATAGATCTTTTAGAGAAGGTCAAACTTCTGTGCCCACACGCGGGACCATCATGAAGAGAAGAGAAATTGATTGCCGCTCACAAAGGCACTGAAATGACTAGAGAAATTATTTTCTGGGCAATGAACATTCTAGGAGGTGCAGGTGGGGGGGAAGAGGGGTGGCTAAAGGAAAGTGCACAGCTTTCTCAAAGGGTACAAAATGGATCAAGCAAGCTGCTGTCAAGTGCAGAAAGCTTACTAAGAGAATCTTCAGGTGGATCTCTACCTGTGTGGCTGCAGAGCTGCTGGAGCATGTGTGCATGTGAGAAAATGTATGGGGGGGATTAACTTTTACCTGACATTTTTAATGACTTTTGTGTGATCTTGAGTCCAGTATTCAGCCTAAACAATAAAGCTATATGAAAAAAAGCTATATAGCAAGCAATAAAGCTGTATAAAGCTTCGTGTTTTTGTAACAAAGGGACTCTGGTGAAAGGTTCATCCTGAACATACTGAGTGCTGTTAGTCAGAACATCAT
Organism: Adrianichthys oophorus; assembly: GCA_036245035.1. Taxonomy (NCBI): domain Eukaryota; kingdom Metazoa; phylum Chordata; class Actinopteri; order Beloniformes; family Adrianichthyidae; genus Adrianichthys; species Adrianichthys oophorus. The sequence continues at coordinate 8,222,662 of BSAI01000207.1, read as the reverse complement.
CTATCAACAGCTTCCAAAAGTTTAGAAAATCAAAACCAGAATAAAAGAATCCACTAAGTTCTAGCATTGAAATAATCGATTGACTTTCGTGTTTATTTCTATGTTGTAGAAAAATTATTTTTAACTCTTTCATGCTTAAATTTATTTGCAATTATATCATAAATATTCCTCAGATTTGTTTTTGTTTTTCTTCAAGATGATGGTAAGTTAAGTAGAGTCCAGGATTAAATGGTATGTTGTAAATTAGCGACTTATGACGGGAAGGAGAAAGGGTTGAAAAATAAAACTATACTGCACGATATGGGTTTATTTTTGAAAACCTGTGGCTTTGATTCTGCATTGTGACACATAATTCATCTTTATCGGAAAAAATATTCAACTGAAATGTTACCATCTAGCAATTCATGGACCTTCTTTGACATGATTGCATCATGTAGGTATGTTTTGTTGTTTATTTTGAGCTTGTTCATTTATTTACCAACACATTACAAGAGGAAAATGTGGAAAGTAAGTACAGGCCTGATCACTTCTTTATATTTTGTTGATTATCTAATGATGCATCGTAAAAGTAGTAAGTGGTCTTAGCAGAGATATTTGAATTCCTTGAAGCCCTTTTCTTAAAGGACCTGTATGTGTTTGTAGATTATTGGAGAGATAATCTCCCTATTGACTTGTGGGTCTGTGCTGAGATTCTATCTCTACTGCTTTTTCTTTTGGTTGCTCTCGTAGGGGTCGCCACTGCAAATCCTCAGCCTCCATCTATCTCTATCCTCCCTGCATCCTCTTCACTCACTTCAACCACCCTCATGTTCTCCTTGACTACATCACTGAACTTCATATTTGGTCTTCCTCTATCCTTCCTTGTTGCTCAGCATCCTTATAACAATATAATCACTGTCTTTCGGTCCAAACCGTCTCAGACTGCTTCCCTGCATTTATATCTCCAAAACATCCTACATAAGCCATTCCTCTGTTGTTTTTTCCTTCCTGGTATCTATTACGCCTAAAGAGAACCTCGACATCGTCATCTCTGCTACCTCCAGCTCTGCCTCCTGTCTTTTTTGTCTGAACTGCTGTCTCCAAATCCAAAATAATCTCTAGTATTTGAAAAAAGTTTCTTCACAAGAAACTCATTCTACTTTACTTAAGATTTGTCTGTTCAACCTTTTAGTTGCGCTTTCTAAGTACAGCTTGTTTAGTACAGGAACTGTATCACTAACCTAACCTGTTTGCTAACCTCCTGTTCTATTCTGCCTCTGCGTGACATTATTAACACCTGATTTTGTAATCGCATCATCCCCACTTGTCACTCAACAGCCACGGCATGACCTCAAATGTGACTGGGCGATCACCGACCGATGTCAACTTTTAGAAGAAAATTCTGAGGTGGCTTAAAATTTTACTTTTTCTCAAAACCTCCACGGCTATCACGCAGCACGTAAAAATGTGTTTGCCGTCTACCAATTACTATCACATAATGTGTGTTTGCGTGCGGTGGCATTTTGGTATATGTGACCGTAGTCTAAGTCTTTTGACTTTCCTTTAAACATTTCTAGTTTTTCTACATTATGGACAACAACAAAAAAACAGAACCAATGATACCCTCTGAAGAAAGATGCATAAATAAATACTAATTCTAGTTTAAATGTGACACAAATGCACTTTTTTAGGAATGAAATGCTAAATATGAAACCATATCCTGCTTTTTTTTTTTAGAAACTCAAACTGCAGGATTGATTAAACTATAACTTTGACCGAAAAGTTAAAGCTTTACCAGTATTCCAATGTTTTTGTCTGACTTTTTAGAAAATATTTGCAGATGGAAAAATGTTTTATAGTTTATGCACTGTTTTCTTTGAAGGAATGTTTTCTGTTTCATTCGACAGCAAATCAGAATTTAAAAAGTTGTATTTTTCACTTTGTCTAAGATAAAATTCCAGAGCGCTGGAGTGGAAATGCTTCAAGGAACTAGTCAAGGCTTGAACCCAACAAAAGCAAGCTATAAAAGAGTGCAGGTGGCATGCTTGGGGGTACACTGGAGGGGCGCTACTGGTGGGAAAATAACTGCAGCGATAAAAAAGCTTCACACACCCTCCTTTGTAATCAGATTCAGTGCCTCAAATATGACCTTAAAAGATGTTTATCAGGGGAAATGACTGTTGATTTTTTACCCTCTGATGCTGTGAGTCGCTGACGCTTGTGGTGTCAACACCGTGATCTCTTTCTTGGCCCCACTGTCATTGGTGCGGCAAAATAAAACACATACATAGAGCTTAAGTCATTTCAGAAAAGCACCCAAAGTTCCCCATGAGACTCCAGCTAATTGAGTTTTCTTCAAATAACGAGAGTCACAGTAATTGAGCAGCCTCCGCCCCAAATCTTACAACAGAAAGTAATGATTCACTCTGGCTGCTTGTGCCAGCGTTCGTCTTCAGATGAGTGATAACGAGCGAGTCCCTTGACACATGAGGCTGTCTTTACATCAACTTATTATTGCACTTTGCAAATACATCAATTCCTTTTCCCATAAGTGAATCCATCTCTTCTGAAATCCCATCACAAAAGTGAGCAATCTTTGTGCTTGCTGACATTTTTGATGACAATGAGGCCCCTTCCTCCTCCTCTTCTTGCCTAATGACACTCAGATTGATATAGACTTCCACCATCAGCCCAACAAATGGCCCAGCATCAGGACCAGAAGGATGGAGCGCAGCGCCCGGATATGTAGATTGGGGGGCGCAGACAGAGATGGATCGGGAGGGGTTATGTGTGGATAAACATAGTGAGGTTGATTGCTAGCACAGAGAGGGGCCATTACTGCGAATCCGCACGCTAATCATAATGAATCACTTACTTATTACGCGTTAATTATGGCATGCACATACATCCCTTGCAGGCGAGCGAGCAGGGAGGTAGGTGATGGTGCTCGCCACTGTTGTGGGGCGTACAGGAGGAGGCGAGGAGGCCGCATTAATTTATTCTTATTTATTAATTTCCTTAATTAAAACAACAAGGCTGCGGAATAGAAGTGTTTTCTTTGGGTGAAACAAATGAAGGCTCTGGAAAAGCAATATGAAACCAGGCGTGGCGTGGTGTAAATATTAAATCATGTGAAGTGATGGTGCTTGTTCAGCTGTTCATTATGAAAATAGCTTTATCCAATTGGGCTGCCCCCTCTTACCCCTTTCCTTTGTTATTATGCCACACAGCAGCACCTCCTCTGTCACAGCACACACACACTCACAAACTAATGTACTCTGCTGATGTGCTGGTAGATTTCATCATCACTATTCAGTAAATGGTTTACTTGCCACTCACACAATAAACCACAGTTCCTCCTTGAATGCATCCTTCTGAAA
>BSAI01000207.1:8163785-8218903 GCA_036245035.1 Adrianichthys oophorus | reverse complement strand
TCGTCTCCCTCCGCCTCCCACTTCTTTCTTTTCTCCACAGCATCCGTCCCTCAATTTCCTAATCCTCCCCCTTTCAGTCCCGGAGTGGCCCACCTGAGCGGGCGGGGCGCGGTAATGGCGTTAATGCTCAGTAATGCGGGCCAGATATTATAATCTCAACACTGTCACATTGCGTTAGCCGTGGGAGACTGACATGTCAATGCCACGGAGAGCAGGTGATGCGCAGGGCTCAGGAAGGTGGCCCGGTAATCGTCCAATACAGACGCATTTATCTTAGAGTTGAGGGTTTTCTGCCGCTGCAGCCCAGCGGGGACTCTGCAAACCTGTGTCAGTCCGCTTTTCTCTGAAAAATAAACAAAATTTACCAACAAAAAATGGTTATGAAATCCTGAGATCAAAGATTCACCCAATTGTAGCCGATTCTGGAACACTGGCGTGGTAAACCATTTAACATAGTTTGGTGAAATACAAATTTGGACCTGCTTTATCAGATTATCAAAGTATAAATATGCAGTTTACATGTCATAAAAAGCTTTAAACAACATTTTACTAACATTTATGTATTTTTCTTAATGACTTAAGATTTCAGTTTGATGACATTATTATTTTGTCTTTTTTTTTTGTTTCTTATTCTCTGTGATATAGCCTACAATGAAAAAAAGTCTCTTAAGTTTCCTCACAAATGTTCAATCACTTTTTTTCTCATTTTGGTTGTTTTAGATTTTACAATCATTTACCATATATTTCACAGTATGAGGCGCATTTAAAAACATTTTAGATCAAAAAAACGACTGTGTGCCCTGTAATCTGAAAAGTGTTATATGATGATGATTTTTTTAATGTTACTAACAAGGTCCGTGTAGGAAACAAGGTTGGAAATTAAAGGTATTGGAAATACATTAATGCAGCTAACGTGTTGCGTGTCACTAACAAGGTTGGGGGAGTAGTCAAAGTAATGATTGTTTTTGCTGTATCTGTCTGTTTTTTTTTTTTCTACTAGTAGCAAACAAGGTCGGGAGTTACAAGAAATGTGAATACGCTAAAATGGCTAACGTGTAGTGTGTCAAGCTGTGTTGTCTTTTTTCTTTTTTTTATTTGCCGCCTACAAGGTTGGGAGTTAGCGTAGTCACAGTAATGTTTGTTTATGTGGTATTAGTCTGTTTTTTATGTGTTACAAAAAACTAGAAGAGTACATTGTTTGTATTGTTATTCAATCCTTTTTTCAGGTATTTTATTCACTATTCTACATCATACCAGACTAAAAGTAATGAGTCAGTGTGTGAACATTTCAAGAAAAAGTTAATCCTCCATAGGGCACACGATAATAGTTAAAAAAATATGGGTAATTAGGTTTCACTGGAATCACATGAAAACATTTTCGTTCCAGCCATTTACAGATCCTCCTTTTACTTTTGTCGGTGTGAACTGTGAGCCTCCATCGCAGCCTTTCCACTGGGTATTCCAGTAAATCATTTTTGCCCTTTGGTGAAAGAAGAGGCTAAAGAACATGATCCTTCTCACACATGGCAGTCTCAAGCCTCATGGGCTCATGGTTCGTCTGTGATTTATGCGTGTGTGTAATTGAGTGTTAATAAAAAGTGTGTCCTGAGCGCGTGTAATTGTGTGTTTTTCAGGACGCCCCCATGTGTGAGCTTATGTGTAATTGGGTGTTATCGATGTTGTGAGTGTAAGTCAAGGATGAAAGGGCAAATGGACAGGTTACACTGAAAGTGCAGCCTGAAAAGTTGATTGTCTTTATATATAACATAAAAGTGCACTTATGGAGGACTTTTTAAAAAAAAAAAAAAAAACTTTCCATTTAACTTAAGGTGATTTTTGAAAAGCAATGGTGGAAAATTGAACCACAAATTTGCTTGGGAATATCACTTGGATGTTGTGCTCTAACACATGCAGATGTGTGACAGCTGTGTTCATAGTGGTGTATAGAATAATGTGTGTATATAGTGAGGTGCGGGTGCTGTTTAATTGATGCGGGCTGGTCATCGATCCTTCCCGCCCAGCCTAATGAAGGCCTGATTGGTTTGTGAGGGCTGGCTGGTTCTGCTTAGCTGCCTCTGCCTGCTGCCTTGGATGCAAACACGAAACCACAAACACTAAATCCAACATACTCTTTCTGTTTCCCACTTTCATTTTTATCCACAATTTCTTTGTCTTTGCTTGGGATTTGTCTTTCGTGTTGTTTTTTGTTTGGGTTTTTTTTGCTAGAAAATTGAAATTCCTTGCAATTTGAGGCCAAGCCTTTCTACTTTTTTTCTTTTTTCACCAATTAAGAGCCCCAAACATACATTTCATGTCCATACTTGGCTCCCGCTGTGGAACATTTTTGACTGATTTGGAAAAAACTTGCTGATTAGCCATCAGCACAGCAGGGGATGTTGTGTTGATGCATCCCTATGCACAGACATCCCACAGTCCTGCAGAACAGGAGGATCTTCCATGTCTCTGCCATGACAGTGTCTTGTCTCTCGTCTCCGTCACCAAGCCACTAGTGTCGGTGTCTTTCCGTCTTTATCTGTCGCCCATTCGCTGTTCAGTCAGTCAGATGTCGTGGCATTCCTCTTGTCATGACAGCACCCATAAATGTCTTTTTGTGTTGCTCAGCTCTGTGCAGACGCACACATTACACCACCCTGTTAATGGCTTTGTCAGATGGCCTTTTCACTGAGCTAGTCAAGAAGACAGACAGTGCATTTACCAGTCTGTGTGTGTGTGTGTTTCGGTCACAGGCACCACGGCTTTGTTGCGGAAATAAAAGGCCACCCAAGTATTTGCCACAGCCATGTATCAGCAAAATTCCTCTGCACCAGTTTTCATTCAGGCAGTTAATCCTGTCACTCGGTGTGTGTCACACAGCTGGCCAACACATCTGCTTGTTCCTTTATGAATGCACAACTGTTTCCGAAGCTTGAAAAATGTCCTCCAAGTGTTCACATTTCTTCATTCACAGGGTTCAACTGCCACATTTAACCATTTCATCAACAGATGGGCTCCAGGCAAACAATTTTCAACACCTTGTCACGAGGAGACTGAAGGACCTCAACTACTGGACCATTTCTGTCTAAATGGGATGGATTCAACATGACTCCTGGGGTAACAAATGTGTGGCATTTTTCTATAGAAAATTTAAGCTTAAAATTGCATTCCTGAGAATTTCTTTATTCAAATTGTTCTGAATCAGAAGCAGAAGAAAAAATGTCACTTGTAGATGACTAAATCCATGTGCGTCTTCATTTCCCTCGTCAGAGCTGGTATCTGGCTAAAACCTGTACAGCTGGATAGCTCCAATATTGATCATCCTTTTTGTTGCACCCCTAATATTAGGTTAGGGTTGTGAGGGGCTCTAAGCTAACAGGATGATAGGAAATGGGGGCAGGCTTACTCCACTCCAACAGTCCCACCCACAACTCAAAGGCAAATTTCTGATGAACTCCTGCCAATCTGCAGAAACTATGTCCTGGCTTTTGGATAAAATTGCATAACCATAATTAAAAGACCACTGTGAATGCTTTGTGTCTTGAAGTGAGACTTTATTTTAGTTCATATCTATAGATTTAGCATGATTTTAAATTAAAAGTTATCTCAGGGCACCTCTAAAGAGAAAATAAAAGTTGAGAAGACTTTAGCTCTGACTTTTTCATCACCAGATCATGAGTCAAATGAGTCTGCCATACTGACTTCATCCAAATACAAAAAAGTGGGAGATTTTGAAAAATGGCTGCCTCTCTGTAGGTCAAAGATAATGTGTTGATATGGAAAATATTCAGATCAAATTATAAGTCAAAGCCAACCACAAAGTGTGTGAATTTTAATTGGTGGTGGCCACAGATCTTTAAAGATTACTTTAGGGAAATCTTTCCAAGAGAGCTTTCACGCCGAGCTGTTTGGTTCACACCAGCTTGGGGAGGCTGCTCTGTTTAAAATGACTCACCTGGACGATCACTCAGAAAGTTCCAAAGCTTTCAAACATGAAACTAAAGGTTTGTCCACTCATGGGAAAGCTCTGGTGTGGTTCACTTTCAGTATGAAACCAAAGGTAAAAATAAACACAGCATTTCGAAAAGACACAAAGAGTTTAAAGAAATGTGAATCACCAAAGTATTGGAAAAAGAGATGTAGTAAGAAGTTGAAAATGTAGCAATATATGAAAGTCTTAAAGGCTGGTTTCTTCTTTATGTTTACTTTCTTCTTTATTCATTTCAGGCTATATTTTCTCCAAACAAGCAGCTGTTAGAACTATAATGATGTATGGAAGCAGTTTGATCCATTTCAGTCGTTGGTCTTTTCTCTACAGTGCAGCCAAAAATTACAAATTTACAAATTGAATCCAGTCAGCTGGACCATCTTTGTCTGAAACCACCACAGAAAACACCAAATTTGTGATGGACTTGTGCTGGGCCATGTATAAGAGTTTGATCACCCAACACAGGTTTGCAAATGTCTGATTGAGCTGTAGGTGAATACAGCACAAGATGCAACCACTGCTGTAATCAGCAAACAGTCAGAGTCCAATTAAACTTAAAAACTAGCATTACGTTTGGGTCTTCTCATTATTTGATTACCTTTAATGTTCATAGGCTCTACACAGTCTAATATTAAACCAATGTTAACTCATAAGGCAAGTCCAATGGGAGCATTGAAGAGTATTTTATCGTAAACGTGGAGTTTTGTAGAGTACTAAAAGGCAGTTTCATGCTATGCTTTAATCAGGAGTGTTTTCGTTTAGATGAAAAAAGCATCAGCAGGTAGCAGGATGTTTTTATAACCAACAGATTTGTATAATGGTGATGTTTTAATAAAGTAGAATAACAGTTAAAAAGGAAAAAAGGTTTTGAACTTTATTTGGACCTGGCCTGTAGATTGGATGTGATCAACTAAGAGGGATCTTTCAAAAGTTTCAACATGGGAAATCTCTGATGACTAATTTATCATTAATGCACATTAAAGTGTGGTTTAAATTATTTATACCTTTTTCATTTTCGTATTTAACAATACAAGTGAAGACATTCAAATGAAATTGCATAAAAAATCTGTAAAATTAGATAAAAGACAAGCAAGAAGAGTAATATTAATGAGGGAAACTGAGTAAAAAATCTGATTTTTGGGCTGACAAATGCAGACAGTTTGTGTGTAGGATTGCTTTTGAAAATAAAAAAAAAGGGAAAGACTCTAAAACAAAAACAAAGTTGTTAAAAGGAACAATTTCTCAGTTATTGAGGAACAAGTTCATGTATGATGCGAGAGCTCTTTTCTGCATGACTTGTTTTACAGTTTTGAGATATCAATTTTTACGCCTGGATTTGCTGCTGCAAAACATTTATGGACACTTTTTGAAAGGAATGTTTGGACAAGAAAAGGAACACTTGACAGCTTAATTTGTTCCCTTTTTTACTGCAAAATCTCACACAAGTGTAAAAGACCCGACAGTACCAAGTAGGATACAACCTGGACGAGCTTTCAAAAATATTCCTGAGCTCTTTTAGTTTAGACATTTGTACTTTTAGGCCAAAAAGGTGCAGTGGGCGCCCGACACCGCATTGATCAAACGGCTGTTTCAACCCGCAGTGCATCTTTATTTCATGCCTGTAGGTCTGGAGAAGTAGCCGACACCTCTGGCCTCATATTCCACAACCTTCACCTCTCCAGCTTTCACCAACAAATACACAACAGCATAGACTGTGATAAGTGGTGCGTGTTTACAGCTTGTTCATTTCCACTCTCAAGCTCTCAGCAGAGGGAAGGAACAGGGGAGAGTGGGGGAAAAAAGAGACAGAAGGGTAAAAACGATGGGCAGAGAAGAAGGGGCGGAAAAGAGAAGGGAGGGCTGGTGGGGAGTGTTTTTGTCCAGGAGAGAAATAGCCCTCTGGGTTGTAATTGGAGGAGGGAGAGAAAGAGGGACACGGGAAAGAAAGAGTATGAGGAAGAGGAGGGAGGAAGAGACAGGAGAAATTGCTTGGCTGGGGCTGTGTGGGATGATAGTGTTTTTGACAGGTAAATAAGGCTGTGATTGTCGACAGTTACACTGCACCTCGCTGACCCTCACACACACCAGCCTCCTCCATCTATATTTCACTCTGACACACATGCTGACTCTAAGCCTCGCTTTCATTGTTGCCTGCATGTGCACACACCCAACGTGCATGCCCACGTTGGCGGCGGTTTTAACACAGTGTGGAGTTAGGATATGGTGGACAGAAACACGGATTTAAAATGTTGATGATGTCACAAACTTTTGTTTACTTTAAAGGTGAGGGCAAATCATGTGACCTAAAGTTTGTAAATGTTTTTTTTTAGAAAACAATAAAAATGCATTGTGGTTTTGTCAACTAAGAGGTATAGTATATCATTTTTCTTAGCATTCATCCACAAATTGGCATTGATATGACAGATAAAATTAGTCTAAAAAAAGTATTTGTGCACTGGAAATAAAGAAATCTTTTAAAACTGGAGATGTTGCCCGACGACACCTAAACACACTCGTCGACACACCATAACTCCTCGACCGTTCACATGATCAATGTAAATCCGCTGATTTTGACGTGGAGATGGGTGACTTTTTGAGTCGGCTTTGCACCGTTTTACACTTTATGTAAGTGTTGCATAATGGCGCCAAGCTGCTTTTCTATGCTTCAGAATCTACTGGAATTACGTTAATTGCTTAAAAGGTTTAAGAGTTACGGTAGTCGAAAGAATGTAAACACTGGAACTAACTCTCCAGGATTAAGTGTTTATGAGCAGAGGCCAGGAAGTTGACAGAGAATGTAAGACATTTTGATATTTCTGTCCAATGACTGGATCCACTTTCATGTCCATTCTTCATGTCCCACAAGTCTGGAATTTTCCGGCAATTTATAAATGTCATTGACAACAAGAATACTACAGTGTTTTCCAAATTATTGAGCAAATTGAAGTCAAAAGGATAAAATTATTTGTTTTTTAAATTAAACTCAAAGATAATATTGTCCATGGATGATAAGACCAACATTTTCAACCAATATGGAAAAGAAAAAGGGTCTCTGGTGCTAAAAAGTGTGAAATAGTTAAATGCCTTTGACAAGGTATGAAAACCTAGAATATTTCTCAAAAACTTAAGCATTATCATCGTACTCTTAAGAGACTTGTGGCTGATTCAGATCACACACGGGTTCGTGCAGATAAAGGAAGAATGAGGAAGGTTTCTGCCAGACAAATATATCGGATTAAGAGAGCAACTGCTAAAATACCATTACAAAGCAGCAAGCATATATTTGAAGCTGCTGGTGTCTCTGGAGTCCCACCAACATCAAGGTGTAGCATCCTCCAAAGGCTTGCAGTTATACGTAAACCTTATATTCCCCCTTTTCTAAGAATAAGAGAGATGAATAACGCTGATGAGCTAGACAATGAAGGTATGGGAAAAGAGTAGTTGAAGCTAGACTACGAGCAGAAATGAAGATTTGTTAGATGCAGTATGGTTTCATACCAAGAAAGAGCACTAGAGATGCAATATTTGCTTTGAGGATATTGATAGAGAAGTACAGAGAAGGTCAGAGAGAGATACATTGTGTCTTTGTAGATCTGGAGAAAGCCCATGACAGAGAGAGGAACTGTGGTATTCTATGAGGAAGTCTGGAGTGACAGAAGTATGTTAGAGCAGTGCAGGACATGTATGAGGGCTGTAAGACAGTGGTGAGGTGTACTGTAGGAGTGACAGAGGAATTCTAGGTGGAGGTGGGATCACATCAGGGATCAGCTCTGAGCCCCTTCCTGTTTGCAATGGTGATGGACAGACTGACAGATGAGATTAGACAGGAATCACCACGGACTATGATGTTTACAGACGATATTGTGATTTGTAGCAAGAGCAGGGAACAGGTGGAGGAGAAGCTAGAGAGGTGGAGGTTTACCCTGGAAAGGAGAGGAATGAAGGTTAGCTGCAGCAAGACGAAGAACATCTGTGAATGAGAGGGACCTCAGTGGAAGAGTGAGGTTACAGGGAGAAGAGATAAAGAAGCTGGACGAATTTAAGTATCCAGGGTCAACAGTCCAGAGTAACGGAGAGTATGGAAAAGAAGTGAAGAAACGAGTGCAGGCAGATTGGACTGGGTGGAGAAAAGTGTTAGGTGTGATGTGTGATAGAAGAGTTTCAGCTCAAATGAAAGGAAAGGTGTACAAAACGGTGGTGAGAGCAGCCATGTGGAGACAGTGGCACTAAGGAAAAGACAGGAAGCACAGCTGGAGGTAGCAGAGATGAAGATGCTGGGGTTCTCTTTGGGAGTGACCAGGGTGGATAGGATCAGGAATGAGTACATCAGAGAGACAGCACAAGTTAGAGGTTTTGGAGATGAAGTCGGAGATGCTAGACTGAGATGATTCAGGCATGTCTAAAGAAGAGACAGTGAATATATTGGTAGAAGGATGCTGAGTCTAGAGCTGTAAGGCCATAGGTCTAGAGGAAGACCAAAGAGGAGGTTTATGGATGCAGTGAATGTATTCAGTGTTAAGGTAGAGGATGCAGAAGACAGGGTTAGATGGAGGAAGCTGGTTCACTGTGACGACCCTTAAAGGGAAAAGCTGAAAGAAAAAGAAGAGTTTTAAACCATTTAATATACACTCTAATAGTGACTCGACTGTCATTTACATTGAGTATCAGAAAAATCATAGAAAAAGATCATTTGCAAAATAATTTGGTAGAATTTTAGAGCAAAGATACATTTAAATATCGGTTAGCTTTTTTGACAGACTGCTACAAGAAGAACAAAAAGAGTTTTTCAAGACCTGGAAATGGTGTTGGCTGCAGTGTTGTAGTGGTGGTTAGTACCCTTGCCTCCCAGCGAGAAGGCCCTGGTTCATATCCTGGCTGTGTCCTTTCTGTGTGGGGTTTGTATGTTCTCTTTGTGGATGCGTTGGTTTTCTCCAGGCATTCTGGCTTTCTCCCACAGTCCTGAAAATGCTTCCTAGGTTAACTGCGGTGTCTAATTTGCTTCCAGGTGTGAATGTGTGTGTGAGTGGCCCTGCAATAGACTGGCAGCCGCTCTAGTGTGTACCCCACCTTCACACAACAGTAGTTGGGTTGGCTCCAGCAACCCTGTGACCCTGAAAGGGATTCAGTGGGTTTTGAGGATGGGATGGGATGGATTCTTTAGCTCCCATAAGCCTGGGATTGTTTTGCAGTATTTTTTTTCATTGACAGAAAAAAATGTTGGAATTTCAGAGCCAGGCCACATTTGCAAGTTTGAAAAATGTATCGACAGCCTGCTGCAAGAAGGACTAACAAACTTTTACAAAACCTAACAATTGTGATTATACAAACTAGGGGGTCATTTTTGTCCTGTGCTGTCATGGCTTCCAGAAAGTTTGAACATTTTTGTTGGAGTGCATCTAAACACGGGGTTTTAATCCATCACGTTTGGATTACTTGCTGCAGGACTCTTTCTCTTCATCACAGGGTTTTCCTGAGACAATCTGAAATGTGGCTCCACATTTGTTTTCACAGAATTTGTGTTTTGTGACAACATCAGTGTTACACCGCACAAACAAAAGACAACCACATGACTGAAACTTCTTTTTGGAGCAGGTTTTATTCCAGGATTGTTGGATTGGATTTTTCAGTCCAGCATTCTTTTTCATTTCAAATGTCAGAATCTTTCAACATATGATCAAATATATTAAATTAATAAATGTTAAAAAATGTTTAATCAGGCGCACACAGAGCACCTCAAACGTTGGGTCCTGCTAAGAGTACTGAAGTCGGAGGATGGAGGCAGGAGTTCCTTTTTAAATTCTGCTTATTGTGAAAAAATGATTTGGTTTTCTGGACACTATTGTGATTGAAAGTTCAAGATAAAGTCTAATGCAATGGTAGAAGTGAAATATGCAGTAAAAATAACTTTACTGTTTATGTTTGAAGAAAATCACTGAAAAAAGAACAATGTAGCTTTGAATAAATGTAGAAAAAAACAACTTGTTCCTGATTAAATATTTAAAGAAGAGATTTGGGCTGCTTATGTTTGTAATGCAGTTTTTGAAGAACAAATGTAAATTTAAACTCAAATGGTAAATAAATGTATATGTTTATAGAGAGTTGGATGGCTCATGTTTGAGTTTATGCGACTAGATCAAGTAGCCGTCGTCACTAAACACTTCGAGGGGAACAGATTCTACCCAATAAGGCAAAAATGACCCAATAAATTTGCTAGAAACAGGTCTGTTTAGGTGGCATGTCACAATATTTGGAATTTTTCTACATCCAAAAATCTAATCAAAAATCCAAAGTCACATTTCAGTTTTAGGTGCTGTCGAATGAACAGCTGCATTGTGGTTGCTCGGATTGCAGCAGATAGATAACTACCTGTTAATCAATGTTCAAAATTTGGGGGAATTTGTATTATTTGATACAGCTGAGATGGCTGGATCTTACAAGACGATTGCATTTATACCTTCTGTTTTCTAGGAACGCTGCAGATCAGAAATTCTTTGCAGCGTTCACGTTTCTCGTTAGATAGATAGATAGATAGATAGATAGATGACTACAACACCACCAGTAGTATCTCCTCTTCCTACCTCCTTTTCTCCTTGCTTCCATCTTCCCATTCTCTTTTATCAAGTCAACAGCCGTCTCCCCCTCCCTTCCTGCCTGCCCTTGCCTCCCTCCTCTCCCCCCCTGAGCGCCCCCCCCCCCCCCCGCCGCCACCACCTCTCCCCTCTCTCACTTCAATCTCAAGTGTTTTCAATTTTATTCTAGAGTGGAATTAACTACCCCCGATGTCAAATTGCCGACGAAATCGATAATAATATCTTTACAAAAGAGGATATTCCAGTCTCTCGCGTCGGCTTTTGAAAAATGGAAAATTTAGCCGAGATTGATTCATTAGTTGACACGTTATAGGACGGTATAAGTATTGATCGCGGCCTGTCATGTCCCATCTCGGCTAATCGAAGCTGAGGCGCTCTGTCGATGGGCGCATTTTTCATAATTCCGTCGCCGGGGAGAGAGACCAGCCGGCAGTGGCGACTGCAAGGCGCACGGAGAAGGAGAGGAGAGGAGAGCAGAGCGGGCTATAGGGGGGCAGAAGAAGGATAGACGGGGGGAGAGAGATAACTCGGAGGGGGAAATAGGTAGGGGGCAAAGAGTGGAAGAGTGAGAAATAGAGTGAAAAGGAGGTATGGGGTAAAAGGGGGGGAAAAAGTGTGTGTGTCCATGCGTGCGCATGTCCGTGCGCCATCTCCAGCCCACAGGCCCCAAATAGGAAGCAACGGGAGGAGAAGCCATGTTAATAGTGCAGGTATTGGGGCGTAGATAATTAATGCATTAACTAATTAAAGTCAAATGGGGGAGATAACGCGCTGAAGGGAGCTATGAAGAAGAGAGGAAAGACGGAGAGGGGAGGTGCAGGATGGAGGAGAAGAGGGATGGTGTGAAGAGGAGGTGGTGTGGGGGACAAATACATAGAAATTGAATGGTTGGGGTGCAATCTTCAGAGGAGTTCTGAGGCGGAAAAAAATATAAAGAGGAGTGAGGGGAGGCGCGGTGACGATGATGGAGAAACTTTTGATAGTTGTGCAGCTCGTTCGGAAGGTTGCTCAGGAGTTCTCGGTCCAACAACAAAATGCTTCTCCTCTGGCAGTCTTGTCACGAGGCGCACAGATCCACAGAGCCCGTCAATCAACAAAAGAAGGCTTTTTTTTGTCTTCAGGGCTAAAAGTCTGAAACTCACGCCGTTCCCTGTTGGAGACGTGAGCACTATCACAGATAATCACACTGCAGAAGAATACATGCAGGTTTGAAGATAAACGCTTTACTCACACAGCACCTGGATGAGGACCTGAAAGGTTCTCAGTGAAACAAGTCAGACATTATTTCATCCAGAAAAGGACAATATTCGTCCTCGTTAGTTTGGTTGATCTATCGCTGCAACTTTTTTTGGGTCCAACTAGAGAAGCTCAAAACCATCAACTCAAACGTCTAAACGCTTCCCCTTGACGGTTGTGTTTTGCAGTCAGAGCCTCAATTGTGTTGGGGTTGTTTTGTATTTTTGTGACCATCTTGGAACGCAGCACCTCCATCCCATAATTGATGTTGATATAGGAACATGCACGGTGTGAGGGAGTCCTCCGAGCACTGACAGAAACTGGGAGTGCGTTTCCGAGAGGCCATCCCCAAATCAGCAAAGATAAAAGTGGAGCTGAAATGGCTTGTGGGATGGAACCAAGAGAAATGAGATACAGCAAATTAGAAGAGATTGGCCTGATGGACTTGGATTAGAAGGTATATAGGGAGTGGATGACGAGAAAAGGAAGAAAATGAGGGAGTGAGTGAGTGCATATGTGGAAGATGGGGGAGAGATGGAGGGGGAGGGGGGGGGGGACTCGGTACTTGGCAGTCTCTGGGTATCTCAGGTTCTCTCCGGCCGGGAAAGCGGTCGATATTTAATTGTTATTGCTAGCATGGAACGCACGGAAGCGGGGCCTGTACGAAAATTTCTCATTTATTTGGTATTCTTGTTTTCTCTCCTTTTCCTCCCTTCACCCACAGCCTCTCTTTGCGGGGTGGAATGGGGGAGGGGGAGGGAGGCCTCAGCGCGCTCCACTGAGGGGCAAATGGAAAGGACTGGATCCATGGATGACAGGGAAGAAGGGGGCCACCACACACCGTCCTCCTCACCCAAGTTTTCCTTCAGTCCCTATGGACACCCCCTGTCGCCCACCCACATCCCCCTACACCCTCTCCCCACCTGTCCAAAATGAAAACTCCGCCATTTTCATCAAACGTCCAACAAAATATGATCTCCACTCCACTCCAGAAGATCGAATCTTATTTAGTGGAGAGACGGACGAGATTCGCCATCTGTTTTCAAATTTCATTCCTCCGTGAACTTTATTCCCCCACCCCCCCAAACACACACACGCACACACACACACACACACACACACACACACACACACACACACACACACATCCACACTTCGGACAAAATTATAACCCGATCGATCCGCTTGCTGGCCACCACCCGGTCTACATATATTGTCTTTACGCGCGCTCCACGCTGCGCGGGTCAATTTTCAGCCAACAACACAAGCGGCAGCTGATGGAACCTTAAACACAGCCGGGCTGCTGTGAGGCGGAGGTTTGGGCGCCTTCTCTCTTTTTTTTCTCCCCCTCTTCTCTCATGCGCTCACATCCCTCCACGTGCGCCCAGATCTTTCCGTGCGCTCTCTCTGCCGCGCCTCTGACCGCTCCTCCTCTTTTTATTTGCAAAACTTTGCTTGAAAACGCCTCTTAAAGGGTGTGGTGGATAGCAGCAAGGTTGCAGTGGAGTCACCTTTTCTTGTCAACTTTTTTTCTTTTGTCACTCCGAGGATAACTTTTCTCCTCCCGCTGCTGTGCGCCCCCCCTTCCTTTCAATTCCTCTTGCTTTAACCGCGTCTCATTCACGTTGCCACACATATTTCAAGCCGGTGTAACCAGTCACAAATGTAATTTAATACGAAGAAGGACGCGCCGTTCGATCTCCTAAACTGCGCGATTACCATCGGCTCTCTTTTACGCACGTCCTCAGGATTCCCGTCAAGCCCAGAGGGAGCTGCCGGACAAGTCAATGAAGGTGCATCGGTGAAGGTAAGCGCCTCACTTCCCTATTCTGGTCCTGAAATATGACATTAATAATGGAGAAAGCCGCCAGAAACCCCACGTCCCGTGAGAAATCAGAGGCTGTTTGATGTGGGAGAATCACGCGCATCTCCTGCAGAAATTGATTGATGCCGGCTGTTTACGCTTGTGCGCAAGAGTTGTTGGAGAGCGCGCGGCGTGCTTTACATTTCTGCTTAAGCAGAGGCGCAACACACCCTTAAATAATGCTTTAAAGCGCGTTTTGTGCGCGTTTTGCCTTATAGGCTTTAGCAGGGCGAGACTTGAAAAGTAAAACTCTTGAGCAAAGTGGACGTTCATGCAAAAAAGTTTCCCAACTCGCATAAATGATTCTGGACGCAAGGAAAACTTTGAACAGTTTCACTTATCTTTCATCTTAAAAACAAGACAGAATTCATACTCAAATGCAAATAAGTACCGTAAATGTTTTCATTCTTTTTCAGAAAATGTTGAACGTTTTCAGAGTTTTTTCTGAGTTTATAACTGATGTGATCATAACTCGTGTTAAAAATCCGGCTGTTCCTCAATTGGCTGCTATTTTGTAACTGTGGAAATAAGAAGTCAAACAAGCAAAAAAAACGTTTTTTTATACATTTGCAGTGCAGAGCTTGAAGATTAGAAAAACTTGAAAACACAACACTTATTATTTCATCTTTTCTTTTGTGAGAGTTGTCCTTTTAATGAAGATATTTAAAAATAAAACAGACTGTTGTCTTTTGTGACAACCTGTTCTAACTGTCACATGCTCCACAAACTCTGTAGTCCCATCCTGATGTTAGGTGTTCAGAAAGACCCTCTGGATTCTCAGCATGACCTTTCCATTGATTTGAACTTCATGTCACGCGAGGACACGTGTGTTCCCCTCCGATGTGCGGTGTGGAATGAGTGCAGCGTGGTGTCTGTTGATAAGGAGATACCTTAGAAGAACTGCGTGAATGGTTTCAAAAGTCCTCATCAGTTTTTCAAACAAAAGAGAGGATCTGTCCATCTGAATCTGTGAGCCTTAGGCCTTTTGGCTAAATTTATGTTGATTACTTTCATTTGGTTTCTCCATTTTCTTCTGCTCAAACAAAGATTCCCAGACTTTCCTCTCTTTGGCCACTTCCTCCATCTCCTCCGAGGGAATCTCGAGGCATTCCCAGACCATCTGAGAGACACAGTCTCTCCAGCGCGTCCTGGTTTGTGTTATCTTTCAATGTTTGAAAAGCTCCCGTGGTTATTAAATATCACCATGTGTGGGATTTGTGATGGAAGTTTGTCCATCAGAAAGTTTGGAAACCTATTTTACTCCCTTTCTTCATTGCATTTAAAAAAAATAAATAAAAATCTAACATTTGTGTATAATTTCTAAACAGATCTACTATGATCTTTATCAATGTTTACTTCAAAACCCTGGCACAGTCTGTCCTTTGAGTGTTGACTTCTTTCAAGATGGTTAACAGATTTATACGTTTTCAAATGACTCTGTTTTTCAAATCTGTCTAAAAATTTAAAATCTTTTGTATTTCATATTTTTGCAGAAGCTTAATGAGACCTCTCTTGTAAACTCCTTATCATCATACTGCCACCACAGGCCGCACAGCAGACACCTTGATGGCTTTACTGCTTCATGTCTTCCATCTTCAGACCTCCTGAACAGAATTGATCTGGAATCATCAGACTTCTGCTTTACTTTTTTTAAGATTCTTAATCCAATTTTCACTCTTTGCAACAATTTTACAAAAGTTTGTTAAAGTAATGATCTGTAAGGAAGTTTTTCAAGGTTAAAGAACAGTTATTGTCATATTACATATGTGATTGCTCCCAATTTCACTAACAAAAACTCCCTTCTAGTTTTTACTAAATATTTGTGATCTTTGATTACTTTTCCTGAATCAGGTCTAAATAATAATGATGCACAAAACAAATATTAAACCTGCTTAGTACATTTAGTGTGTTAATGCAGACAACCATTCTGGAAGGCATTAAAAGGTTTGATTCTTTGTTTATACATGAAAATAAATAACAGAATTGCAGGAGAAGAAATGTTTTCTCCAGAAATAAAAGCATGATCTTTAGAAGACTTGAAGTAAAATTCAGGATTAATCCAGACTGATCTGGGTTACAATGTACCACTTCCACGCAAATCTAAACAATTCAACCGAGATGTTTACTGAAATGTCAGCACACCGAAGACAAAGTCAGAGGCTTGTGCTTCTAGAGATATCAAACGCACACATAGACTAAATGCTCATAGTTACAACAGAATATTTAAATTTTAGCTCTAATCTGACAGCATGGGGTTTAGTTCAAATATTTACTGTAAACTGCTAATCCCAGAACACCTGTAATTTTCATGTAATCTTAAAACACCTATTCTGTTTTAAGATTATAATGTTTTAATCAATATGGTCGTTTTGTGTTTATTCTAAACGGCACAGTGCTCTGTATGAATCGAGCTTCAGAGAGGGTGTACAGCCCAGGAGTGGCCCCACATTGATTAAGTATTAACTTCAGCGTTTCCAACACCCACTGACTTGTTTGCAAATGGAGCTCTATTTCCGAGGTATTCAAAAGCACGGACGCCAATATTTATAGAGGCTTTAACTGGTCCATTACAGTCAGTGGGAATGGTTCCACAGGGGGGGGGATGTAGTTCTCATAAAGAGCAGAGCAGTGTTGGTCCCCATTCACTGAGCGCCTGACAGTACAGTCAATGGCCCCAATGATTCCTCGTCAGCTTTATGACCACATGGACATTTATAGCTGTTGTGGGGTTAAAATGCAATAATTAATGGATGCAAAGAGGTGGACATAGCCTTTTTGAAACATGAATCTATCTTTGTACAGTCCATAATCCACCTGACCCAAAGTGGTTGAAATAATAAAACAGTTTAGGGGAACGTCCTGCATCTGATGCAACATGGCGGACAGAGCTACAGCAGCGGCTGACCTGGACTCACAATTTTTGGGTAAAACTGCTGCAATCATTACAGACCTCAAGGAAGACATCCGTCGTTTAAGAGCTGAACTGGAAATGAAAGACGCTCTACTTTCCAAGTTCATGGATGTCTCCTTCGCCCAGTCTAAGCGGCTAACTTCACTTAGCGCCGCTCTCCAGGACACAGCGCCATGGGATCCTTCCACCTGCCCTCGGCCTTCTTCATTTTCTACTCCCAGACAAAGATCCCTGGATGAAGAAGTGGTTGTCCGAATGCCCAGAAGGACTTCTGACGAGACTCAAAAGCCTGCACTGAGTCTCTCAAACCGCTTCGAAAGTCTGGCTGTGGATTCTCCGGCTCCTTCGGCCACAGCGGCACGGACTCCACCAGACCTGGGTTCCATCGTCGAGTTTCCCGCTCTTCGGCGAGACGTCACAGGGACTCCGGCGGAACACGCAGGCACCGCGGCGGGCAGCGATCCGGCTCGACCTTCGAGGATCACCGCGAAAGCCCCATCCGGTCCCGACGGGCGACGCCGGCTGGAGCTCCCCGCTTCCTCTCGGTCGGCAACCTCTTCCTCCCGCCGTCGGATCCTGAAGGAGGCTGTCCGTTTCCACTCCAGCGGTGCCCGCGCCTCGCCGCCATCCCAGACCGACCACCGGCTCCAAGATGAGGCCACCGCCGTCACACAGGGACGCTCCGCTGTCGCCTCGCCTGCGTCTCCTCCTCCACTGTTTGCCCCGACGACAGCAATCATCGGTGACTCCATAATAAGGAAGGTCCGCTTCTTTAACGCGGTAACACACTGTTTTACTGGAGCCACAGTTCTGGACATCCTGGAGAAACTCCCAGAACTGTTGCGCTCTTTCCCTTCCTCTGTTAGGAAACTGATTTTACACGTCGGTTTTAATGATACATCGTATAGAGAGTCTGAAACGACTAAAAAAGCTTTTAACAAACTTTTTACATTTTTAAAGTCCTGTCCATTGACTGTTTTTATCTCTGGACCCCTCCCCTCCCTCTCCCGCGGCCAGGGCCGGTTCAGCAGGCTGCTGAGTCTGAGCTCCTGGCTCCAGTCTGTTACCAGTCAGAACAGATTTGTTTTTATTGACAATTTTAATCTGTTCTGGAACAGAACCTCCTTTTTTAAAACTGATGGAATTCACCCCAGTCCACTGGGCAGTAATGTTTTAGCCGCCAACATCAGACACTCTGTCCAGACATCACCTGCCCCCATCATGTCCACACCAGTCCAAACCTCCTCTTCATCTGTACAGACATCTATGTGTGGAGGTGACTGACTGGATCATGTACCTTCTTCCCCCATTCCCCAACAAACTGCTTCAACCATCCACACTGCTTCCCTTCCAAGACTTGTTGCCCCCTCAACTTATCCCATTAAGACCATTAGTACAATCAGGTATTCTATGATGAGACGTGCTTGGAGAAAACCAGATCACCAATACCTTCAGCCACTAAAGGAAGCACCAAAGTCCAAGGAAGCAGTTTCATCAACCAAAGATGTTCCACCCTCTTTTAACATGGCACTTTTTAATGTTCGGTCCATATCTAACAAGACTTTTATTATAAATGATTTTATCCTAGACCATGATATTGATTGTCTCTTTTTAACTGAAACATGGCTGAGCACGGATGCATCCACTGTTCTCACAGAGGCCTCCCCATCTAATTTTAGTTTTGTTTTTTCCACAAGGGAGGGCAAAAAGGGTGGTGGTACTGCATCTATTGTATCCAACTCCTTTGCAGTAAAGCAAATTTCTTTAGATCAGTACCCCAGCTTTGAACGCCATGCCTTTGTTTTTAACAGCCCTCCAGTTTTATGCATCACAGTATACAGACCACCAAATCCAAACACTGGTTTTATTGAGGAGTTTTCTGAGTTCCTAGCATCTGTCCACACTTCATTCAACATGATTTCAATAACTGGTGATTTTAATCTGCATGTAGATAAGGAGTCGGACTACTCTGCTACTCAGTTTCTGGACCTGCTTGCTTCTCTGGATTTTAAACAACATGTCATGCAGCCGACTCACAACAGGGGGCACACTCTTGACCTGGTCATCAGTCATGGTTTACCTACAAGTGTGTCCACTGTTGTGGATCTGGCTGTCTCTGATCATTACTGTGTGCTTTTTAACATCACTGGTTTTATAAAACAACAGACCTCTGTGAGAACTGTGAAGAAACGCTACTTGACTCCTGAAGTGGTCGAAAATTTTATTTCAACTGTTCGCTCAAACTCTCCAATTGTCTTACCAGCCCCCTGCAACTTACTTGTGGAAAGTTTTAACAGTAAACTTAGATCCAGTCTCGACTCAGTTGCTCCACTAAAATCTAAAAGGATGAGAATCAAACCTACACCCCCTTGGAGAACCGAAGACATCAAACAACTGAAGAGACAAGCTAGGGCAGCGGAAAGACGTTGGAGAAAGCATACGCTTGAAATAAACCATCAACTATACCAAAATCAACTAAAACTATACAACCAGACTGTAAAACAGACCAGGAACTCATACTTTGCAAACATAATCTCTGAAAATAAAAATAATCCCAGAGTCCTCTTCAGCACAATAGAATCCTTATTGAACTCAGACATGAATAAGACCACAATGCCAGCATCTGCTGCATTGTGTGAGGACTTTGCTAACCACTTCAGGAGCAAAAATTGCTTCTGTACGATCTAGTATCTTGATGGAACAAAAAAGCAATTGTAATAAAAATGATGACTTGACCTTACCCGAGGAAGCACTGGACAGTTTTGACCTGGTTGAAGCTGCAACACTTGGTCGAGTTTTCTCCCAAGTTAAACCAACGACCTGTTTTTTAGATCCCATCCCCACATCACTTTTTAAATCATTTTATGGATCTTTTGAGAGCGAGATTTTAAACATAATAAATTCCTCTCTACAAACGGGTATTTTTCCCACTGCTTTTAAAACTGCAGTGGTGAAACCGTTACTAAAGAAAAGCAATGTAGATCCTACGGTTTTTAATAGGTACAGACCAGTGTCCAACTTGCCATTTTTAAGCAAGATTCTGGAAAAAATTGTTTTTATTCACTTAAATGAGTTTCTCTTACACAATAACATATTTGAGGTGAACCAGTCTGGTTTTAGAACGAACCACAGTACTGAGACAGCCCTGTTAAAGATCGTTAATGATGTTAGATGTGCCTCGGATTCAGGTCAGATCACAGTATTAGTTCTACTGGATCTAAGTGCTGCTTTTGACACTGTTGATCACCTGATCCTGTTAAACAGACTTAAAAGTCTTGGCCTTTCAGGGACTGTTATCCAGTGGTTCACTTCCTATCTCACGGAGAGAAATCTTATGGTAAGCATGGACACTTACTTTTCTGGGGTCCACAAAATTGAATGTGGTGTGCCTCAAGGTTCCATCCTTGGCCCCTTGCTTTTTAACATCTACATGCTTCCTCTGGGGAATGTCATCAGGAAGCACAACATCAGCTTTCATAGCTATGCTGATGATACCCAGCTGTACATAGCTATGTCTCCTGATGACACAAGACCATTAGAAGCACTTTTTAATCGTATTTTAGATGTAAAATCATGGATGGCAAATAATTTTCTGCAGCTCAACCAGGAGAAAACTGAAATTTTGGTTATTGGTCCTGAAGCCAAGAGAGAGAAACAGTTTCTGAAACTTAAAGAACTTTCATTCAATTTTTCTGAAACAGTCAGAAACCTGGGCGTTATTTTTTGACTCCAAGCTAACATTTATCCCACATATCAAGCAGGTGATTAAAACTGTTTTTTATCATCTTAGAAATTTGGCTAGGGTCCGCCCAATTCTCTCTCTTGCTAATATGGAGACGCTGATGCATGCTTTTATAATTAGTAGAGTTGATTATTGTAACGCCCTTCTAGCAGGTCTTCCAAAAAACAGCATTAAGAACCTTCAGCTTCTCCAAAATTCTGCTGCAAGAGTTCTCACCAAGACCAGAAGGCGAGCTCACATCACCCCGATTTAAAATCCCTGCATTGGCTCCCCAACTGCTTCAGGATTGATTTTAAGATACTTTTAATGGTTTTTAAATGTCTGAACGGTCTTGCGCCTTCGTATTTATCTGATCTTTTAGTTAAATATGAACCCTCGCGGACCCTGAGATCCTCTGGCACTGGTCTACTAATCATTCCAAATGTGAAAACCAAAAATTATGGAGAGGCATCTTTTCAATACTATGGCCCCTGTCTATGGAACAGTCTGCCGGAGGACCGGAGGACCGGAGGACCTGAGGACCGCAGAGAACATAGAGGTTTTTAAGAAAAGGCTCAAGACCTATCTTTTTAAATTAGCTTTTAGTTAGTTTTTATCATGTTAATTTATCCTGTTTTTATTATTTTTATCATGTTTTATGATTTTACGTCAGATTATTTATAGCTTATTTGAATATTTTTTATTCTCATGTTTTATTGCTTGTTGCTTTTATCAAATGTTCCATTTTAATTTTAGATTTATATTTTATTATTTTTAAATCCAGTGCCTCCTCGGCTGGGTCCTCTCCCTCTGGGTCAGCTACGGTTCAGCTGTTGCAGCTCTAGATGGGGACCTGCCTCGCTACCTTGCTGTGGTGGGGCTGGGTCCTCGCCTGTGATGCTGCATTACACTGACAATGTGGTTGTCCACGGAGGAAGAGGACCCAACTATAATGGGTCCACCAACCAACTTTCTCCTTGCTCAGCCTGTTTCCCAATGGGTTCCATCAGTTAAGGGGGTGGGAATTGTGAAAGGGGTTGGGTGGATTGCATGTGTGTGTTGGGGGTGGGGGTGGGGGTGGGGGGGTTCCTACATTTTTATGGTTGTGCTTGTTTTTAATCTGTTTTATTTTAATGTAAAGCACTTTGTGTTATGCTTCATAGGAAAAGTGCTATATAAATAAAGTTTGATTTGATTTGATGACACAAACACTGAAAACTGGGAAAAATCAAAGTACATTATTGAAATCCACAAAAAGAACAAAGTTATTATTTTAGAATAATATTCTCAAATCTTTTGGTTTGCAGACTATTTAAAAACCCACTTTAATGAAATTTTTTTAGGGGGGTTTTAACATGTTCTTGTAGTGCTTTTCTCATGATGGAGGACATATAGAAAGAAAATTAAGATTAAAACTGGCTTTCTAAGTATTTCTTTATTCAAATGATCATTTATCAAGAGCAAAAAAAAAAGCATGTTTGAAAAAGCTTGTAGTTGTGACATAGAAACTGCAATAAGCAGCTCCGCTTCACTCTGATGCATCCTTTTGCAGACAAAAACATCCATGCACATCTTAGTTTTCCTCGTCTGAGCTGGCATTTGGCTCAGAACTGTACGGCTGGATAGTTCTTATGTTGCCATTTTTGTTGCACCAGTAATGTTATGTTGGGGCTGTGAGGGGCTGTATGCAAGTGGGAGAGATTGTAAACAAAGCGATGATGGGAAATGAGCATAGGCTTACTCTCTGCCAACAATCCCACCCACAACTCAGGAAGAAAATGATATTTTTTTTGGGGGGGGGGGGGCTAAAAACAGCATAATCATAATTAAAATAACACTGAGAGCTCTTTAACAATAGACTAAAAAATGATCCCCAAACGGGATGCATAAAGTGCATCTTTTTGATTTTTTCTTTTATCTAAAAGTTCTGACTCCACGTGAACTCATTTCTCTCCCTCTGGTTTCAAACCACTTTTCTCTTGCGTTCTCCTAAATAACTTCTTCAGTCCCATTGAGATTCTGCTTGAATTTCATCCAATTTTTTTCCCAAATTTCGCTCCTTCATCTTTCACGTCGTTCCAAAAGGATTTTTTTTGGACTGCGTGAACCCTGTTTTGGAATCACTGACCCCCCTCGACTCTCTCCTCTGGCCCCTCCGTCTCCCACTTAACCCCATATTTCACAGCTGAACTACGGCTAATTTCCCCTCAGTCCCGTGAACAGAGCGCTCCATACAGCTTGAACACGCCTAATTACCCACAATTAAAGCCAAACGCTAACGAGAAAATTGCTCTGTTATGAAATAACTTCAAAAGAGCTACATTGAGGAGGGTAAATTGAAAGAAAAGTTGGGTGATAGCCTCGGGTTGAGGGGAAGAGGTTCAGTGTTTTCCCTTTGAGGAAGGTGGCATACAAAGACTTCACTCATGCCTGGAGCTATAGACTGCTGCTAAACTCAATCGTTGGTACCAAGAAGTACCAAGTACTCGTTTTAGCAAAGGAGGAGTAGAGGTAGTGTACACTTTGTTTCTTTAATATATCATCCGGTGTCCTAAAGAAGTGCAGAAATGCTGGGAAAGCACTGTATTGCTTAAAAGGTCTTGACATTTATGGGCCTATTTACTTAAGAAAAACATCAGGGTTTCAATTATGAATGAAGAATGACTTAAATGGTGTAAAAGAGCAAAGAAAAGGCACAAAATAGTGAAAGGTGATGTTTTTCTACACCACAAATGTTCCTTGTTTTACACCAGAGCTTCAGCTTCAGTGTTGACGTTCTTTTGATCATCGTAGCTCTTCCACCATTTATGCAATCAACATAATTTTAGCAGATACTAAAGCGGAGAAAAGAAGCTTTACACTTTACAGCAGTGAAGGGCTGATTCAACGTGAATCAACCCATATTGGTTGAAAAGTCACGGAAGGTCAAAGGGCGTGTCTTTTTTAGGTGACATCTCCAATGCTAAAGGGTTAGCAAGGCCCACAGCATCGAAGTTTTGCAAAGTAGCTCCAGCACAGCTAAAAAAGAGATCTAAAATATCCTGTGCTGTCCCATTTGGAAAAGAGAAATGAATGCTTATTTCACAGCTACCTGAATGTGGTCAACACAGCTGAGACAATCCCTTGTAGATGTGTTGTTTGGCTAACCTCCAAACAATAGCTTTGTTAACTCTCTTGAAGTTCTTTGTTATCTCTAAAAGAGCGGTGGTGATACACGTCGGTGGAAATGGAACTTCTTTAAAGTTTCGCTCTCGAACAAGACACACAAATCACTCTGTAAAGCTGACTGATTATGTGCTGGAAAACTCAAGTCAGCTGGTAAACAAGCTTGTTGATTGCGGTCCCAGATTAGGGGTAGATGTTTAATGTTGTTTAGGGAAGAAGTAAAGAAAAGATTAGCGGTTGGTTAAAGTAAAAATCTCACTAAAATGGAATTTTCATCCTTGAAGTTGTTGGTTTTGTCCAATAGTTCTTCAGTTTTATGTTTAAGTTTTTAGAGGAAGTTTAGAGGAGTTTAGAGCCTGAACTCGTCTGTCGTAAACCAGATTTAAAAGAACGCCATCTGCACCATGTTTCATGGCCATGCAGGGAAAGTCTTGGCTCTCTCTGCTTCTGAGACCAATAGATTTTCAATATGTTGCTTGCACTCTGTGTGATGAGAAAACAAGGCTCTTCTCTAAGCTGAGGCTTATTACATTTCATTTATTGAGGGAACTTGTGATCAGGGCTGCACGGTGGCGCAGTGGTTAGCGCTCCTGCCTCACAGCAAGAAGGTTCCCGGTTCAAGTCCTGGCTGGGGGACCTTTCTGTGTGGAGTTTGCATGTTCTCCCCGTGCATGTGTGGGTTTTCTCCGGGTACTCCGGCTTCCTCCCACCGTCCAAAAACATGCTTCACAGGTTAATTGGTCACTCTAAATTGTCCCTAGATGTGAGTGTGCATGGGTGTGTGATTGTGGCCCCTGTGACAGACTGGCGACCAGTACCCTGCCTTCGCCCATGAGTAGCCGGGTTAGGCTCCGGCAACCCCGTGACCCCGAAAGGGGTAAAGCGGATTGGAAAATGAATGGATGAATGAACTTGTGATCACTGTTCACGTCGCGACTCACCGGCGTTCTCCAACAATGGCCGACACTCTGTTCAAAGACAGAATACATTTTGAGATTCAAACTGGGCACATTTTTGGTCCATCCTCATGATAAAGAGGAAACTCGGTTCCTCTGCTGTGGCGCCTGCTGAGCATCTCAGCTTTTCAATTTGTTTTGCAATCCATTCAAACATTGTTAAAATGTTTCAATCCAAGCCAAAGTGATGGGTTTTATGAGGATTATGATCCAAACAGCAAAAAGAATAAACATTTGTGTTTCAGGGACGTCGTACAAAATGTTTTCTTTTTTTCAGCACCCCGAACCTCGTTAGTGCTGTTCAAGTGATAAGTAAACACTCCTCTTGCTCACCCATTGCACACTCCTTGCTTGTAGCCTGAATGTTAGGAATGAGGAAATTAAGCAATCAGAGCGCAGTTTCTGTTGGCATCCTATGGGTGTACTATGGACACTTGTGAATCACTTGCACACCTCAGTCTGGCACAGTCAATAAGGGGAAAGTTCATGAACCCTACTAATGACTAGAGTGCAGAGTTAGGGCACCGTACGACAGCCTCACTCGTACATCATAAGTGCATGCAACTTGCATTACCCTTACAAATTCTTCAGGATATACACTTACCACACGTATTTTCATGACATCTCTTAAGGTGGCGGCACAAGCCTGAAGGGTCACACATGCGCTGTCCTTAAGATACATTCGCTCCTCTCTATGACCCTCCGCCAGCCAGCAAAGTCCGGCAGCACTCGAACGGGTCAACCCCCCCATACGGGTGCAAGTGACTAAGGCTTTACCTGTAGACATTAATGTATGGCCGTGGTGCAGCGGTAGGACGGTTGACCTCTGATTGGAACATTGCATGTTCAATTCCCGCTGATGTGCTGAAGTGTCCTTGGGCGAGACGCTGAACCCCACCTTGCCCCTGGTAGAAGGTTCACCAGTGTTTGACAGTGGAGCCGCCGTTTGTGTGAATAGGTGAATGGGACTGTGACTGTAAAGCGCCTTGGGCCTTCAAGGAAGATAGAAAAGCATTATGCAAGTACACGCCGTTTACCATTACAGACAACATTTGTGGAATCTAACATTCAAATTTGCAACTGCATTGAGGAAATGTGATCATTAAAATACAATTTGCATTTGTTTCTTCTTCAAACTGTTTAGGTGTTCGCACATGTTCATCAAATTAAAACTTAGCAGATCCCTGGATTTCAATAGAGCAACCTTGATCACATTTTGATATTGAACACCATGTCTGAATTTTCCTCATTAATCCCTAACCTCTAAAAGATTACATAATGCAGGATTACCTGGTTCCCTGGATCTAACAAAATTCCGACACATGCTTTTTTTAATTGACAAATATTACGTCACCCATTTGCTGAAGTAAAAACCCACTAAATATGAACATTTTACGAATACTATTTAGGAATCCACTGTGTTCTGATGATAAGAAATTTGATGAATTTTCCAAAAATAAATTATTATTATTTTTCAGATTAAAAATTGTTCAAACGCGATGCATTATGGTCTATATTCACCAACCTAGTGAACATTGATGCATACTAGTTTTTCACAGAGACTTATGGGAAATTGGAGATTCAGACACCCTGAAAAAATGGCAAATGCCTTATAGTGTACTAAATAGTGAATATTGAGGGAATGTGGATACAACCCATGACTGAGTGTTGGAATTGCCATCCAGGAGCGTGCTTGAATCCAAATGTTAGAAGTGGATCTGCTGTAATGTACTTGACCAAAGACCCAATTCCTGTCACAGAGGTAGGAGCCAAACCTCCAATCACCACCAACCCAACGTCCCAATCCAATCTACAGCTGGCAAGATGAAACAAATAAAACACTAATTTGGATCATTTGCGTCCAGTTCACGTCACGCGCCGCCACCTGCAAGAGGGCCAAAAAGAGAAAAGGGATGTATGGTCTGGATAATTGGAACAGTGCTTGTAATAAGTGCAGTGGCTACAGTGATCACAATTAGATTTGATTTCATTTGAGAATGCCTCCACAGCTGCTCCCCACTCACCCCCTTAACCCCTTTTTTTCCCTTCCCCCTTGTCTCTCTTCCCTCTCTCCTCTCCCCGTAGATTAAAGTGGGTGTGTTAATTCCGTGGTGTAGCGATCGAACAGCTCTGGCAACAATGGGAAATGGGCTATTGATCAGAACAGCTCAGATTAAGACTAGGCAGTGGAGCTCTTTCTTGCTCTCTTTCCCCTCCTTTTCTCCCCATTTCCCACCTTCTACCTCCTGTCTTCCTTCTGTCCCGTTTGTGCGTGCCCCTTCCACGCACACAAACACACTTTTGTCTTCCCACCTCAGAGTATTGTGTTTAAAGATGAATGATTAAAATCATTTTTTTGTGTGTTTTTAACATGTTCTTGTGGCATTTTTCTCATGATGGAGGACATATATTTGAAGAAAATTAATCTTAACATTGTATTCCTCAGGACTACTTTATTTGAATCATTGTGAATCAGGAGCAGACAAAAAAATGTGGCTGGAAAAAGCCTGGAATGTAGGTTTCATGTCTTCCCTGGCAAGCCACAAGACAAATATTACCGTCGTCGTTTTCCTCATCAGACCTAGCATCTTGCTAAAAACTCTATGACTGGATAGCTCTAATATTTCTCATCGATTTTGTTGCACCGCTTATGTTAGTTTGTGTGTGTGAAAGGCTATAAGCTAGCTGAAGAGAGTGTAAACAAAGGGATGATGGGAAATGGGGCAGGCTTACTTACAGTCCCGCCCTCAACTCAGAAGCAAATTTCTAATGAACTCTGAAGAAACTATGTCCTACTTTTATTATTTTGCTTAAAAATGACAATCATAATTAAAAGATCACTGGGAATGCTTTTAAAATAGATCAAAAGATGATCAGAGTGGGACTTTAGGAAATCCCACCTTTGTTTCTAATTTCAGAGAAGCCATAAATCTCTAAGAAAGTCCAGAAGCAATAAAAAAAAAACAGAGTAGCCTCAAGAGCGTTATCTTTTTAACAGCTCTGTCTGCCGCAGCGTGGCGTCCGGTCACATTACATCTCACATCATTTAGTCACACCGAGGCCCCCGTGCCATTCCGCAATTGAAATCCGTCATATCAAAACAGCTCACATCCCAAAATTAGCTGTCATGATTGTGCTGCAGGATGGAACACATTGAGTTTGCATTGAACAGACATAAAACATACCAAATGTGAGGAGACAGCAAATCCATACAGTGAAAAGTGAGCTAAGAATCCCCGGCTCTACTTATATTAATTAACTCAGTCAATGGGGATGTGATAGGTCCGTTTTTCATCCTCTTCCAGCACCTCCCCACTCTGTCACATATACCTCCCAGGTGTCAGAGGATCAGACGCCACAGCTGCTGAGCGCACACACAGACAGACACACACAGTCAGAACGTGCCGCTGTGAGATCAGTTGGTTAGAGGTTACAGGCGTGTTTCGCTGTGTGTTGATGCGTGCTTTTGGCCTTTAAGAGTTTAAGGGTGTCTGAGGTGACAAATGCAACAAACACTTCATACAAGTACAAATACTGACATGCACCACACACACACACACACAATGGTTGCATCAATACCAGCATGACCCTCGGGGGACCCGGAGTATTGGCAAAGCTTTCATCTGCTCAGTGTGTAAGAGCCTGATATTCTGTACTCCAGACACACAGACACGCATACAAGGTATATAAAGAGGGAAAACCAGCTTTGCTCAAGAACTTACAATTTTGTGCGTTGTTGGAGACAAAACAGGTTCAAGAAGTGGAGAGGGACTAGAGTCCAGCCAGGGGTTGACAAGCAGAGGAAGACGGAGGAAGGAAGCTGACACTAGAGGGCGATAAAGAGATGTCTGCACAGTTATGTGTAAAGATCAATGTATGGCTTTGACCATGGCCATGTGGCTCTACTTCCTTCTTCTGCCCAAAATTTGTTTTGTTCCTTATATTTTGTGCATGAAAAAAAATTATGGATTAACAGGAATTTCTTTCTGATATTTTCCATCCAAAAAGAAATTATCTTTAGTCTTTTTTTGTAAACACATCCAAACTCCAGCATATTTCAGCTATAAATTTCCTCCTAAGGCAGACTGATGTCGTACATGATTGCAAAGCCATAGTAAACCTTTGGATTTCACAATGTGACCTCCCCTTCCGTAATGCTGCACAATTCAGTTTTTCATGGACTATCTTCCCTCTCTTTTCCCATCTTCTGCTCTCCTGATCCCTCTTGCTCTCTGCCCTCAACTGGGTTCCATTGGTTTACTTAATTGATTATTAAGTCGCTGATTGGGGATCAATTAAATAATTAAAGTTTGTTAAGGCCAGAGTCGATCGGGCAGCCCATGGAGCTGCATATCTGTGTGTGTGGGAGACTTTGTTCAAGCGCACACTGAAAATGTGGAATGTTTGTTCTTCCTGGTCTGCTGAAGACACTCTGGCAAGTTGGCATCCACACTTGGAGATCCAAGTTTTATCAAAGATTCATGAGGTATAGGAGAAAACGCAGGTTTAATCTTGAAAATCACTGATTCATCCTGGACTTTAGCGCCTGAGAGCCCTCAAAGTGGCCACTTGCGTTTGCTTGTGTTTGGAGAGCTGGATTGAGGGGGGTTTGAAGGAGGGCAACATTTTGGTGACAGAGCAGCATTGATGGGTAACAGTGCGGGTGGAGGCTCCTCCTGTGGCAGCAGCAGGAGAGCCCTGAAAGGAGAGACGCGCACACAGTCACAAAGCCAGCACTACACACTGTGCACACTCACATACCTCATATATGAGACTCAGGAGCGGAAACGGGTCGAATCCTACTTCAAATTCTCTTTCCTCTCGGCTTGTCGACCGGGGAAAACAAACCGACCCGAGGCAGAGCGAATGGGGATTTACTAATTAACTACTCTGGCGCGCGCGCGCACACACACGCACGCACACACGAACTCCACAGAAGAGGGAGGGAGAGATGACAGAGAGAGATGCACACCTCCTCTTCTCACTTCTCCTCCCCCCTCCCTCCTCCCTGCGCTCTCCTCCCCGGGCTCAGGTTGGTGGAGTGCGCCTCTCCGGTCGCTGCCTCGGTGCGCTGTCAGACTGAATGCTTGTGGATTGACTGGTCGCACTTCAGCCGGTGAGAACAGCACTTCCTGCAGATAAAACCGGAGGTTGGTTGCGTCTTTAATTTTTTTCTGAAGGTTTAATTTCTCCATTTAGGAAATGTTGCTTGAAATATATATATATGTTTTATTACTAACACGTGCTCCACATTTGTGACTTTTTGGGCAAAATTGTTTCAATATCAGAACTGTAATTTTGGAATGAGTGTTTTCTTTGAAGAAAAGATAAAGTTGGACTCAGCGTATCTGACCACCGACCTTTGAGTTTGAGGAAAACTGGCTTTAATCAGCTAAAACTTAAGTTTTGTTTTTTTTTTTATGAAGGTGTTTAATCGCCAGTATTGTCGTGAGCAGGTGTGTAAATCCCGCCTGTGCGTTCAGCTGTCTGCGTTGGCCCGGATTAGCCTTTGAATGTCTCTATTTGTTAAGGCGTGCAGCTCTCACCTCCACGCCGCTGCATCAATCAGTCAATTAAACAGTCATTCACGCGGCGAGCTGCACGGGACTGAGGCCGGGGCACGTCACCCCCCCTCCCTCCTCCTCTCCCTCTGGCCTAATCTGTGCGCGGCTTTGAGCGCACGAAGACATCCGCGAGTTTCAACCAAAGACGCGGAGCGAAGCGACATTCGTGCGTTTTTGCGCGTCGTTTTTCTGGATTTGGATTTTTTAAAGTTACTTGTCACTTTCGATTTGTTGTCAATGTAATCGGATTATTCATCTCATTTTACAAACTGTTGGAGTGATCATTTAAAATCCACCTGCGCGTCTTTGAAACATGTTGAATTTTTGAAGGAAAAAAACTTGAATGAAATAAATAAAACTACATTTTATTGTCATATAATACAAACTGTTTCACCAAAAATAAATAAATAAAAGCGAACGATGTGTGATAAATGCCAGAAACATTTCTGTTTGTTCCAGACAACCTCTGATTTGTGCGCGCTTCCAGACTCGCTTGAGAATTTATTTTAGAAGTGTGCGCATCGATATGATACGGACTCAAGCATGGGAAAAATAAATATCAATATATATATTTGGAATGATCTTTATTTGATTTGGTCTCTCCTTCATGTATGTTTTTATTTTTTTAGGTGTTTGCCCCCCGCATAACTTTTGATGCATATTTATGCGCGCCGTGGGTGTACTCCATCAATTATTTGTGCCAGTATATTTCCAGATAAACAGTGTTTGTAAATCAATACATGCATGTAACTATTGCAGATTAAGAGGTCGATCAATGGGTTCGGTGCAACCCCAGCCCATGTTGTTTTTCTGACGCCAGTTTTTCACTGGTAACTTTACTCCACAGCATTACCACGACTCAAAAATATATTAAAATCTAAATTTGAAAAAAGTTCTTAAAAAGTGTGCGCGTGTGAGAGCGCACGTGCATCAAGGAGAAGTTTAAAGGAGGAAAATTTTGTATAATTTCCTAATTTGATAAGGAGAAACCGAAAGTTTAGAATTGACAAATATTAATTAATTAGATTTAATGCAAACATTCTAATACTTATAATTAATTTAAAAATGATTTAAATTTACTGACATTTTTTATGTTCTTTGATTTGCGCCATTTTTTTGTTTGTTTGTTTATGCTTTTTTTTCTATTTTAGTTCATCTGAGCAGTCTGTGTTTGTGCTCGGCCTCTAACAGGCCGTCCCGCCTGAGGTCTCAGGAGCCTGTTGTGTCCGTGTCGTGTGTGTGAACTCTGTGCTGCTTAATTGGATTATGTCGCAGCTCTGTGGCGCTGATGGTCGGCCGCTTCCCCCGTTCCCCTGCTGTCAATAGCAGGTGGAAGCATTTTAAATGGCATTTTGGGAAATTTCTCCCCACGTCACTCACCCTTCCCTGCTTGATCCTTCACCTGTCCACGCAACTGCCCTCGTTAATTCATTTATTTAACTAAATATAAGGGAAGACGGAACAGGTAATAATAATAAAAAATATCCTGTTCAACTTTTATTTTGAAAGCTCTCAAAGTTAAAGTATTATTATTATTATTATTACTATTATTACTATTATTATTATATTGACACGTTTCTGTTTTTCACTCATAACTAAATTTGTTCTAGTTTAAAAGGCTTTATCGTTACATTTAATGGATATTAATTTATGCTTATAGTGAAAAACCTACATGTTTGTCTATTTTAATATACTTTTTTTGTCTTTATAGATTTTTTTCAATAATAACTTTTTGTGAAAAATTAGAAGATTTGCGGTTTTGAATGAAATTTCCATTCGGCTTTTAAGTTCTTTAAAATTTTCCACAAATTATTGGATTAATATTTAAGACAAAAGTCCCTGGAAAATTATTTAAAAACATTCGAGCTGAAAGATTTTTTCACGTTTGTTCATCCTGCTCCCCCTCCTTTTACCAGGTGATAAGAGGGTTTGATTGTCTTCGTTCTATTTTTCTTAAAATCTTCTTCATTCTTAATGTTTTGTCGTCTGGAAAGCAGTTTGGTACGATCAAAGTGTGGCTAGTTAGCGCGGTCAATAATCTTTCCAGCAAGCGTCTCAGATATCGATAACAAGACAGAAAAGTCTCCCGCCGTGCTGCGTTCAGGTGCCTCCGTCTGCGCGCTGAGAAATCCGCGCGTAAAAACAGACACGCTGGTCCGCAGCGCTTCCGTTTCCAAACAGGAGACCACAAACAACTTCAGATGGTTTTAATGATCTAGTCTTTGAGTTAACGAGATCGCCAAATCAGCTTCTGATAATCATAGGATGTTCCAATATCTGTCTGTTTGTTTGTAACTATTTGACAGTAAACAGACAGGAGGGTGATTGATCTGCGGTGTGTGGAACGGCATAAAACACGAGAATACGAGTGCCTGGACCGGCTCTAATCAGCTGGGTCAAAGCGCTGCTTTTCTGCTTCAAGCATTTTCTTTATATTATGATGAAAGAAAAATACACTTCCACTAGAAAACATTATACCACTCAGTATTTGTTTGTTTCAGTGTCGCCTTTGCGCAGGGAGAAAGCAGCACTTTGGCTCCCTCCGCGCCCTCCTTCCCCGGATCAGATCAAGCGTACCGGCGACCAGGCTCCAGTTGAACCCGAGTGGAAGTGACCGGGCGTCGGCCTCAGGTGCATCTCTGAGGCGGAGCGACGTGGAGGTCCAGGTGGGTGAACTTCCTCCACGCTCTCACGGAAAACTGTTTCCAGTGCGCTCACGTCTCCTTTCCCACCGGGTTCTGATCAAAACAGACGTCTGTAGACTGGACAGATTAAAATAAAAACATGAGATTAACAGCAAACAGCAGAAGTGTTCAGTTTGACCAAACATAGTTTGGAGACACACACACACACACAAGTAAGTTGAACATTTCCATTTAACCATGTAGCCCGAGTGTGGGTCTCCCTGTGCAGGTCCCCAGCCCGGACAAAACACACGGTTGTGTCGGCGTTAAACTCTCTGCCAAACCAAATCGGTGAAAACTGATTCACTGTAGTGATCCCTGATGAGATATACCGAAAGGTGACCAACAATTTTAACATTTTCAAGTTAGAACATTTGCAGATAAACAACATTAGTGAGAAACAGGTTTTGGTTTTTAACTCTGAACAGTATTCTCCTTTTTTTCCTTTTGTGAAAACTCCTCCAAATAATCAAAGACTTTGAATGCAGGACTCTCCTGCAGCCAGCAGATG
The DNA here is from genome assembly GCA_036245035.1 of Adrianichthys oophorus. Lineage (NCBI taxonomy): Eukaryota > Metazoa > Chordata > Actinopteri > Beloniformes > Adrianichthyidae > Adrianichthys > Adrianichthys oophorus. The sequence goes on along the minus strand of BSAI01000207.1, from coordinate 8,185,719 downwards.
TTTGAACACATTCCCTGGCTCATCTTTGCTCTCCCAGTTCACCCTGACTGATATTAGCCCTTTGGCACAACTTACAATTGTGATTCATTATTCAAGACTCATTATGGTTTTCCAGTGGTACACGTGTCACGTTCACTGCCTGTAGGCCAACTGAAGGACTCCTCTGTATCTTCGTTATAAGCCAGTTCTTCCCTCTAACTGCCCCTTTCTGTAGCCGTTGTACCATCGCCGTCTCTCGCTGCCACACCTGGTAACTACAACTTTGTACACAATAATAACAGCCTGATATATCCATCTATCTCTCTATCTATCCTGTCGGCAGTTAGTGGAGTGGCTGAGAGACTTGGAGGTGTGAAAGGTCAGTTAATCAATGGCTCACAATTTGACAAATCCCAGTGACTCTTATCATCCTCACAGGCGTTTAGGGCCAAAAGGAGGACCACAGAGATAAATGCTTAATCTTAGCTGCTCAGAGAGAGACCCAACAAGGACAAGGAGTGCTTGTAAAGAAGTGGGAATGCAGAGAGGTTAGAAGAACTTGGGTGGGGGAGACAGCAGCAAAACTGGAAGGTGAACAAACATGCCTCCATTAGGAAAGGACAACTTCAAGTTTGGTCTGTCAAAAAAACAGGCAACTTTGTTGCCCTCAGATCTCTGAACTTGCCTCGGGCAGGACAGGCTCTGAACATGTCATTTGGGCTGACAGAAATCCTACATCAGTCTGTTCTTAAGGGTGTGTAATGGCAAGAGTCTGGCGATACATTACGTATCCCAATATATGTATCACGATACAATGTGTATCACGATATGTCCCAACACTGTGCCAGAGACAATGTTTCATAATTTATTAATGAGTGAGACTTAGAAAAAACTTTGTCTGAATATTAATACATATTTTACATAAATAAAATGATAAAATACATTGGATTAATTGATCAGAGCATCAAGCACTCTATTCATGGTGCTTTTTTCAACCCTCAACCTTTTTTAATTTTCACAAAATAGTTTAAAAGTATAATAAGAAAAAAAATGTAAAGATTCAAAAGAATAAGTATGCCTCAATAAATATATGTATGTTCTGTATGTAATTATAGTATGTAGTATAAGTATGTAAGTTCTATAAGTATGGTTGAGAAATAAACTGCTGTTTATTTCCAACACTTGTAAATGTAGCTGAACCTGTACTTTTAAAGCAGTTTAGGTGCTATAACATGTGCTTTCAATTTTATTTAAAAAACATAAAACTTTGCTAAATCTTTCTATAAACATTAAAGTGTAATGAAGCAGCGTGACAGGGTGAAGGAGATCACTTGAATGTGGTTAAGACACCATGACAGTCTGCACTGCAGCTCCGTCTCCACATGTGGAAGTTAACACGGATTTCACTGCTAATTGGTAACCGCAACATCGTTTTTTTTTTTCAGAGCGTTATAGACGTTGCTTTGATCCATCAGGTTGCTTTAGAATCTTTAGCTGTGAAGTACATCCAAACTTCTGTATAGAAGCTGCACGTCTGCAAAGATTCAGGATTTTTTTAATACATGAGTCCGCCACAAAGCACTGAAATCTGCGTTTTGAAATGGTGCTAGCAACTTGGCACAGGATTTCCCATTCAACAACAACGTTGTACATATCTCATTGAGCTTTGTAACAACCATGGTAACAACAAAAAACAGTGATACTTATGGAGAGAGGTTATGGAGAAATCTTGTTGTTTTGGTGCTGTTAAGAGCTGCTGAAAGACACTCAGTGTGGTGTGCTGCCAACTAGTGGTCAGGAGTTTAGTTGTAAAGCAAAAGTAAGAAGCTGAACTACATCTTTTCTTATAAATAATTATTAAATATCATATCAGCTGCATTTTAAATTGATACAAGTGCTGCTAAAAAACGTATCGTCATATTGTTTTTTTTTTCTTTCACCCTATTGGTTATGGCTTTGCTGCTGTCGTATGTCAAGTTGAGAAAAAAGAAAAAAAAAACAGTGGAAAACAAAGGTGTATGAGTGGTTGAATTCTCCTGTGGCATGTTAGCCCACCTGCAGCAGTGTGCAACCAAGAGGAAAATGAGCTTTTGTCCACAAGGCTGGCCTTTCTTCCCTCTTCTTTTTTTTTGAGCTGCAGTGGTTTGGAAGTTGGCACAATTTCCTTGGCCTTGCACCTTTAGTACAGATCACCCCCGTATGACATGAAACTGTTGTTTTGCTGATCTCTCGATTATGTCGTTTTTAAAAACCCACAAAATTGCGATGTTTTCTCAGACATAGTTTCTGCAGAGCGGCAGTAGTTCAATTGAAATTTGAGTTGTGGGCGGGATCGTTGATGCGGAGTAAACCCTCCCCTACTTCCTGTCGTCCAGCTGTTTACACGCTCTCCCACGAGCTTATAGCTCCTCACACCCCCAACCAAACATCAGAGGTGCAACAAAATTGTCGAACATTTAGTAGTTTTCAAGCGGATGCATTAGAATGAAGTGGAGCAGAGAGCTTGCAGTTTGCCGTTGTAAGTTATACGTCACACCTACAACCTTTTTTCAATAGCACTTTTTCATCAGCTCCTAATTCACTATAATTTGAGTTAAATATTTATGTCTTCCATCATCAGGAAAATGCCAAAAGAACATGTTAAACACTATTTCCATTGGAGAAGGTCTTTAAAGGATGACAGACAGTTGTGGAAAGAATATTAAAAGGAGAGGAGAGAAATGATGAGCACAGCCAAGGCATGACAGAGTTAGTAAATCTGAAAGGAAGATGAGTAATTGAGAGAGGCAAGAAGGAATGAGGGCGGTAAGCCCGGGAAGACAAAGGGGAACAAAGAGGAACAGGTGAGATTTTATAGAAGAAGAGGATAGAGAGAGCACCGGAGGCAAAAAAGGGAAAACATGGGATGAAGAAAGAAAACAGATTGGGGAAGGAGGGGTGAAATGTACAAGAGTGATGCTGGAAAGGAGAAGAGGAAGAAATTTACTAGAAGAGAGATGAAGTCGCCTTGTCCCCGGTCAGTCATTAATCCGATTTAAGCGCAATTAAGGTGAGACTGATTCTTTCCTAGAGAGAAAGAAATAGATGGAGAGGGTGAAACGAGAAAGGAGGAGTGGAGGGGGAGACTAACAGAGTGATTGAAAGCGAAAAGTGGGGAAAATGAAACAGGTGTCTGAACTCCAAATGCCAGGAAATGCACAAATTACGGGCAGAGGGCTGTAAAACGGGACCAAGAATCAGAGATGGTGTTGACCAAACCACTGGTTTATTTTGGGACTCGCTGCTTTTATTGTTTGGACAGCTGTAGTGTTCTTGAGTCTCAGTGGTTGAGGTCTGCTACCTGTAAAGCTGTAGACACACTGGGGATGTGACGTGCGTTCAAGAACGTTCTTGAACACGCTTTTTTGCAGACGGTGTTCACACTGGACTAGTGGGGGGGGGGGGGGGGGGGGGCTTCTTCATTTTCTACTGTTTACGAGCAAATATTCATCATCAACTGTTGGAAGAGACGTGGTGCAATATGCTGAAGCGTTGCAAATCTCACAAATCTTGCTCCAGACATTTTCTTTCACAGCTCTATTCGGATACATGAACGACTTGGTGTCCTAACTCCTGCTGGACACAAACCGCAATTATTTATTTCAATGGTCACATCTTTTGTACGTAGAGTCCAAAAACTTGCGTAGCTACAGTACTTGTGAGCGTGAACATTTTGAACATAGAATCCCATGTTTGCATCGGCTTTTCATTGAAAGTGGGTGCTTCAATGTGCGTTGCCGAGGGCGGTGTAAAGTCCTTCTTCGACTGTGAGAGTTTTAAAAGACTCAAACAGGAAGACTGATAGAGAAAGGACAAAATGGATGAACCTCTTTTAGATTGGAATTAAAAACTAAGTACATGTTAAGTTTCTTTTTCTTCTCCTTCCTTCCACTGCAAAACCAACCCTTCTACTCCCTACTTGTTGTGTTCAGATGTGTATCAGGGGTCTCAGGGTTGACAGAAGGGTCCATCTACTGCTGTTGCATTTCTATGTCTATTGGGAGATGGTGTTCCTGATAGCTTGCCCATCTGACACGTACACAACAGTACATAAATCAAGCGCACATACATGCTTTTTCTCCATTTATCTCCCGCTGGAGCGCCGTGGCGATAGCAGGCTGCTCTGCATAGGAACAGCAAGAGGGAGAGGCCTGTCTTGTTGAGTTGCAAAGTAATGGGTAGTTGCAGAAAGGTTTGTCTCTGTTGCTGCCTTCCCCTTTTGTTCAGGGTTTTCCCAGCATTTTCTGCCTTCTTTGTTAGATGTGGTTGAATTGCGCGTTGCACCGACAGCTACGAGCATAATTGCTGCTTCACTTAACTGCAGGACAACAGCATGTTATTAGAAAGCTGGTTAAGGCAAACAATCGAGCAAATTGAGAGATGAGATTGTACATTTTGTTTGCAACATTTCAGGGTCTTACATGGAAATGGTTTTACATGGTTTCGATTGACTTGCATCAAAGCTGAAAGCATGTTTTTCTGAAAGCTTTTCTTTTGCCTTTAATAGGCAAGTAGTTTGTTTGCATTTACTGCCTGTTGTTGGTGCTTTGTATTGCGTCATACCTCTTACACTGCTCCGTTTAAAGATTCGCCATACTTTTTTGGTGACACATCTATTGCTGTTTCTGTGGCTCATCTCAAGTCTCAGATTGAGAGGCCATTTGCCTGCTGTTGACAGGAGGGAGCAGCTATTGACAGGGCCCTGCTGGGGAGGCGTGTCTCAGTCCCCACGTCCAAAGCGTTTGTGGCATTTAATACACTGTAGCAGTCGTCCTTGCAGCCCTTGCCCTGCATGCTACTGCCATAGGGATCAATATGCACTGGGTTAGAGAGAAATGGACCATCTGATGCACAGTCAGAGAGGGCAGGGGGGGGCAGAACTGGTGAGGAGGATGGGGTAATGGAAGGATAAAGATAGAAACATTGGAAAAAAAGAGGAGACGGAAAGTCCAAAAGAGAAGGGGAAATGATTAGAAGGATGGTTTAAAAGACATGGAAGCAGAGGGTTGCTCAGAACAGACACAGATAGCAAGGGAAAGAAAGTGGTCAGTGCTTGAAAGAGACATTCAGCTGGGAGAGAAAACAGATTGGAGTGAACGGGGGTAGACACTGAAAAAGAGGAAGACTCCAGACACCAGGGAGGAAACACAAAGGAAAGGAAAAAAGACATAAGGGAAGAGACGAGCGGGAGATAGGAAGGGAGAGGGGAGTAGAAGAAAGGGGGGGTGCAGAGAGGCAAGGGGGGTGCTGGGGAAGGATGAGGAGGAAAAGAGGAGAGGGGGGTAAAATTTCCATCAGGTTTTCAATTGGAGCGGATCAATAGTGTATTAGAGCTCACCTTGACCCCGTCTTTCCCCCCCTTCTCCCCGACCCAGCACACAGGCCAAGCTACTCTCGCTCACAGCAGGGGACGGAGAGGGGGAGAGATTGCATTACGGGCTCTCTTTCTTGGGCCAAAGTGGCAGAAAATGGCACAATAAAAGCTGCGAGCGGGCAGAGAAAGAGGAAAACTCGGCCGCAGTGGGCAGAAACAGAGAAAGTGGGAGATGGGGAGTTGGAGGGAGTGGAGTGAGAAACCAGCGGGTGTTGTCGCTCTTGTTTTGGACAGAGCTTTCTGGGGGGATGAAACTTGTTGGGCGCCTTAATGTGTGCATGACTTGAGTGCAGTTGGATCACTATAGCACTCAAAACGACAGATTAAAACAGCTGCTGTCCACGTGGAACAGGCTGATGCACACACATGCATATAGGCACAAGGTCACAGGAATTGTCTGTAACCTCAGCCAAGCAAGTATCGACAAATGCAACTCCTGTTTTTCTCTACAGTCTACTGGGCTTGTTGTGTACAAAGTTCTCCCGTTATGATATACACATTTGTCTTTTAAGCTTTAAAACAAGCACAAAGTAAATTAATTTCCAAACAAGCAAACATTCTCTCTTTTAAAGATGTCTCCATCTGAATCTCTAAACCACTTGTAATTTACTTTTCAAACAATCACAAACCCTAATAATGTGCATTTTAATATCAAAATATGTGCAAACCTACTCGGTATCGTGACGCATATCACTAATTTTGTCTTTTATTTATTTGCAAGTTTGAACCAAATGGATTAAATATATCCAGCGAAGAGTTATTTTTAAAAGATTTTATTCTGGGATACAGATATGGAATTACATGCCAACAAATTCTCATGTTGATTCTATTGAGTGCACCTATTTTGTTTTGAGTGATTTCATATTGGAAAATGTCAACCCAAAATCATTTCATAAGTTACATCAGGGATGCTCTCCTCTGGTCCTCAATCTCTATCATCCTGCCCGTATTCAGCTCTCCCTCCACCTCTTGCTGCTGAATACCTGGATCAGGTGCGTTTGGTTGATCCGAGTGAGTAAAACAGTCAGGGTGGTAGATGTCCAAAAACCTGATTTGGACAACCCTGATTTACATGTTAATTCAATAAAGTGATAAAGTTTAAAACCTTATTTTGTTTGTGAACTTAGAAGTTTCTTTGATTTAAAGTCTGTTGTTGAGCAGATGTTAATTCAAGATGACAGAGGTTCAGAATAAAGATCACTTTAAGTAAAAGTTAAGATAATTTCAATTATTTAAAAATAATCTCTCATTGCAAACTGCAATGTTTTTGCAAAATTACCATGTCAGGTAAATGAGTCGGAATAAAAAAAAGTAGAAAATGTCAGATAAAAGTTACTTGATCAAAAATTTCAGCTCAAACTTTAGATTGCGAACATAAGCCGAACTGATAAATTTGGTTCAGTTTGACAGCAGTTTAAAAAATCTCAATGAATTTTGTAACCTTTTGACTTTATCATCATTAATCCTGCGCTCACCACACATTTTTAATCACTGTTAATCACGAGTTTTGTATTTGGTGTTCACACCGAACAAGCACAGTCTTTTACATTGCTAGCACATTACTCGGCCCACCACCTACAGTTGGAAGAAGTTTCAGGAAGAAATGCGGTGCAAATCTCATGAATCTTGCCTTTTGTTTCTCAGCTTTATTCTGATATTTGAAAGGCTTTGAGTCATATAATTCCGACTGGGCACAAACAATCGTTATTCATGTCTCCTCCAGAATCAGTTTTCAAATGCATTTAAAAGGGACCCCATCCATACCCACTACCAAATCTGAGTCCCGAACTGGTCACCTGGGTTAACTTTCAACGTGCTTTCAATGTCCATTCATTTTACATGTAGAGCCCCAAAACGGTTTTTAAAATTTTCTACCCGTGAACATGAGAAATTTTTAATGCAAAAGCCCTAAACACACTTTTATGTGTGTTTTCCAATTTTTTTTATTTTTTTTTTAAATCAACATCAAACCCAAATTTTAAGTACAAATGAAGGCCATGACAGCATCCCAGAGTATATCTATAACTATGAATTGGAGTGATGGCTGTTATCTGCCCTTTACCCTCCCCATTTATTTTGTTCTTAAGTCAAATTGCCTTTCCCTTCTTTTCTTCATGTTTCTTTGAATTTCACATCTCTTTTCAGTTTTGTCGAGCCTGAAGAGTAAATTCTATACCTTGGTATAAATTTGGCACAAAGTAGTTTATTTAACTAAACTCCATGAATTTCCAAGGAGAAGCTTGTTTGAAATCCCACTTTGATCATCTTTTGATCTATTGTACAGTTTTTTCTAGTGATCCTTTAGTTAAGATTATGCTGTTTTTAGCAAAATCAAACAACCTGCGTTGTTTTCTAGTTTCTGCAGTGACCGTTTTTTAGAAATTTGCATCTGAGTTGTAGACTGGGCCGTTGGCGAAGCCCCTCACAACCCCAACCTTACTGGTGCAACAAAAACAGCGAGAAATATTAGCGCTACTCAGCCGTACAATTTTGAGCCAGCTTGGACGAGGAAAACAAAGACGTACATGAATCTAGTCGTCTACAAGTGGATGCGTCAGAAAAGGGATCTTGTGGTCTGCCGACTGTAGCCCAAATGCCACATCTACCAGCTTTTTCCAACTATATTTTTTGTTTGCTTCTGATTCACAGCAATTTGACTGAAGAAATACTCTGAAATTTAATTTTAAGCTTATTTTTTTTTATATATGTTCTCCATCATGAGAGAAATGCCAGAAGAACATGTTCAAAACACAATTTCATTGGAGGTCTTTAACCCCACTGTTAAATGTATATCTCCAGAAGAGGCTCTCTGCGTCTGTGATAGTACAACTGCTGGACACAAAAAGTTGGCAAATAAGCAAAAAGAAACATTTATACAAATGTGTTTCCGTCGCCAGATTGCACACCTGTCCTCCATCCCTGCAGGGCAGCAACTTGAACCATGCTTGAGGAGGACAGAGGCAGTGGACTGGAGGAGGCGGTGATGGGGCGAGAGGTTGAATGAAAAAAAATTGATCTGGGATTTTAGCATTTAGACACAGTTTACAAAGCGATATTGAGGGGAGTCAGGGGGACTGTGCGGGGGTGGGTGCGCGTGGGGGTGGCACTTAACTTTACAATAGGTCAGCTCTGTCTCTAATTCTGTTACTAACTGTAACCCTGGTGCCCTGACATCTATGCGCTTCTGGAAAGCAAAAAAAAGGTAAAATACAATCCTCCTGCTGCTCTCAGCCATTCATCTTTTTGGGAGTGAGCGCGTGACGTGGCAGTTTGCTTGTAAACGCGCGCGCGCCCACTAGCAGCGCCATCCTCAAGTCTCTTCTGCTCATTTCCCAACGCCGTTGTTTTTGTCACCCACCCACCCACACTCCTGCGCAACAGCGCGCGCGCGCAAACGCCGGGGCGCCCGACATCAACGCTGCGCGCGCGGGCGCGCAAACGCCTGTGTCAAACGCACAGTTACACACAAACTCTGTCCCACTCACTGAGGGAGGGAAAGGGGGGAGAAAAAAAAGGAGAGAAAAAAGAAATCGATCGGCGGGGATAGCGGTGCGCGTCGGAGGATCGTATCTTGTCAAAATAATATATTACCCTCATCCCCGCCTGATCGATGCGCTGGATTAGGGACGGAGGGGCCCCTCTCTCCTCTCTCCTCCCTCATTCTCTTCCTCCTCGGTGCTTGGCGCAGTTTAATATTTACCTCCGTGAAAGAGCGGCCGCGACGGCTCTCAGCCCTAATTGATTCCGACACATGGGGCTCTGTGCTCAGGCTGCGGATGAGAGGGGGAGAGCCGGCTGGAATGCAGAGGGAGAGGATGTAGAAAAAGGAAAGGGGGACGCTGGGAGAGGCAGGTGCTTAGAGGAATTCAGGATGGAAGGAGAATAAGTGGTCGGAACAACATTTCATCGCAGACAGCTTTCAAAAACTCAGAAAAAAAGTAAAGAAGAAGGAAAATATACAGTTGCAAGAATATCGTTTTGATGGAAGGAGGTGCAAATCAAAGATCATTGTGAAGTTAGGAATTGCAGCAGAATGCAATATGTGGCATAACTAGAGGGATGGGTGGACAAAAAGAGAGAAAATGACCAGCAATAATGAGGGAAAATGAAGGAAATTAGATAGTAGTGTGGAATAGCCTCCACAACAGGCCTGGATAAAGCCAGCCTCACTGTGGTAGAGCATCAGGAGGGGGCAAGTCTGGGTGTGCTGAGAGCTTGGGGTGTTAAATCCCTCTGAGCCCCTAAAATGTCTAGAAAACTATCATATCAGTTCATCTGTCTTTTCCTTTGATCCATTTGATATGTCTTATAAGCTTTATGTTGAATGCTCTTCCTAACACCACCCTCTGCAGCCGGCTTGGGACCGGCACAAGCAGGACACTGGATAGAACCATTGACTGTATGAGAGAACTGGACCAAGTCAGTATGACGTCACCCATATGCCTTACTTCTGTTTCCAATGAAACAAAATAAATTCAATCAACATTTTTCTGCAATACGGATGTGGCCATGTTGGAACCAGACATAATTAGTAATCAGTGATTGGTCTGTGTCAGTTTGAGTCATTAGTATGTGGAGATGGACGAAACACCTGTGACATCACCAATATAAAATGCTTTACCTCAGGTTCTAACAAAATAGAGTAAATACAGACACTATTTGTCTGCGATACGAACGTTGGCATTGTGGAACCAGACAACATTATTAAGCAGTGATTGGTCCAAGTCAGTCTGAGTCAACTTTTCAATAGCAACCGCTCTCGCAAATCAGGAGGGAGTTTGTTGGAAAGCCACACCTCTTCCACAGAAAGCGGGCTCGGGAAAATCGGTCAAAAGTTTCAAGGTGGGGCCAGTGGGCACCACATGCTTTTACTGAGGCATCAGATTGGTCAGTTTATAACTTGAATAACTTGCTATAAAGAAAATACATCATTAAAATATAGGTTTAGCAAAAAAAAATGTTAAAAAGAAGTACCAGAGCAAGAATGATTCTGAAATGGAATGACTGAGTACTAGCGGTTTATTTCTCAATAGAAGTCTATGGGATTTTGGCTTTCTGGGGCCAGCTGGTACTTCCTGTTTGGGACACGAGGGGGGAAGGGTTACTCAGTCAAGTTGCATTGTTGCATTGTTCTTTTTTTATCTTTCTGTCTATTTGTCCATTTGTCTGTCCGTCCTTACGGTTTTTTGTCTTTCCTGTTTCTTTCTGTTGTCTATTTTTGGTGTTTGTGGGGTTTCTTGTTATTTTCATTTCTTTAGGTAATAGTGAATTTTTGGGCGCCATCACATGTGAGGGGGCAGTCACGGCATTCAGGGGGGCATTGTCACCCCTTGCCCATGCCTATTTCCGGCCTTGCTCCAGGAGCAAGAAGGGAACCGGGAGGGATGGGGGCAGAAGGGAGCAAATGAGAGGGGATTAAGAGAGCGACATGAAGATGGATAGAAATGGAGGAGTGAAACATGACGGGTGGAATGCAGAGCACCAATAAAAACGAGGAGAAAAGAAATAGGGGGAGGATGATGGAAAAAAAGCCTGGCGCAGAGGTGACAGAATGATATCAGGTGGGATAGACAGAAAACAGGAGTGATAGCGGAGCGGGAGGCAGGAGAGGAGAGAGGGACCATATTTTCCGATGAAGGAACTGGCCTGTCACGCTGTTCCGCCAGCGTAGAGCGGCTCTATAAAATACAGGGAGCAGGTGGGTCGTGTCAGGTGACTTATGTGTATATCTAGGGTTTGTCAATATTTCTTTCTGTCTCCTTCCTTTGTGATCCCTGCTCCCTTTTTCCAACTCCACTCAAGCTTCCAGGCTCTCCCCATTAGAACCAACGCTCCTCCTCCATTATTGTCTGTCTCTGTTCTGAGCCCATTGTGAAGGAGCATCTCACACTTGAACATTTGCTTACAAGGCAAATATCACTCCTCCACGATGTCATGGGTACTCGGCTGGAGATTTCCCCAATCATTGTCCATTATAAGACAATAAAGGCAGGATGACGAGCCTTGCGGTTAAATTGAGATCGACACGACCCCAACATCTTATTGATGTTCACGCCATAAAGTCGTACTCTAGATCAAAAAAGATGCTCATACAGTTTCAGCCTCTTGAGTGCATGGATGAAAGATTTCCATCCTTGTTTTCAGACTTTCAGTCTATTGTTTTAAGATGTTTTAACTTCTTAATCTTTATTCCACACGTTTCCAAGATTCTCTCTAAATCAGCATAGTCCGGATAGTAATTTATCTCATTAAGAGCTAGAAAAATGTAAATTGATAGTAAAATGAGTCAAAATCCTTTTGCTCCAGACTCTGGACAATGTAAAACTTAAACTAAGACTCAAAAACACTTGGATGACATTGTATTTTTTGGTAAACAACATGTCTTTTAGATTGAAGTTTAAATAACAATTGCTGGTTTTAGATTTTATTGAGGTTTATTAAATTTGGCCAACTTAAGAATGTATTCTTATTTAGTCCACATTTTGTTCTAAACTTACCACTTATTGCAGTATTTTTGTCACAGTCATCAAAATGAACAAGAATTAAATAGATAAAACAAAAAAAATACAAACCATTGGCATAAAACGAGAAGAAAACCATATTATTGGGTTGTAAAGCCTTCAACTTAAGATAATTCTATCTGAGGCTATGGTCAAACCGGCCTCGGCAATGCGCGATCATGCGACCATGATCCTCCAATGAAAAGTCTATGTAACTGCTTATATATGTGCATTTCAGGCTTCCGTGTTTAGAGCTCTCACGATCAAGCGTCACTACGCAAGTTTCTACAACTGTTTTCAGGCTCTACGTACAAAATGCTTGACCATTGAACACACGTTAAAGTGAAATAACATTTTGACCAATCAGGGATTGTGATTTGGTGGTGACACATGGATGGCATGTCCCTTTCAAGTCACAGAAATGCCAATCGTTTGAAAATTGATCACGGAGTAGAAATTACTAGATGCGGTTTGTGCTTGGCCGGAGTTATGTGACACCAAGTCTTTCAGAAATTGGAGTTGAACTGCGAAAGAAAAAGCCTGGAGCAAAATTTGCGAGATTTGCACCGCTTCGACATTTCGCAGGAATTGGCTCTTCCAACTGTAGGTGGCGGACATGCACTAGTGTCGGGTAGCAACAGTCCGATGTGAACGCTATGGGCTAAACGCGCGTTTATCAAAGGCATTTAGCAGGTTCTAGAACTCGCATCACATACTTGGTGGGAACATACCTCAACAGTTAGCATTAAAGCTTATTTTTTACCTTTTTGGACAATTTGTGTGGAACCATTTTTTAAATACATTTTGATGTCTTTTATGATTTCTTGTACTTTCTGGACACATCATTTTACAACTTTCTAAATAATTCCTTCTTAAGATTAGGGTTTTTTTTCCCTATTTTTAGGCTACCTCTTTTTGGATTGTTCATTTGCTTCAATCAAAAAGTTCTTCAGGATTTCCAGTCCTTTCTTCCATCCCCTTCATCTAGATTCTGCTTCAGCAAACGCCCCCCCGGGAATCCTTCTTTGTAATTTGATTTTAAGGAACACAGGTGATATCACGAACTTGTTTCTTCATGACAATTGACTGTCATTTAGCAGTTAAGGGGGTAGGATGCAGGATGGAAAGGTTGCACTGGATGTAAACAGAATTATTTTTGGGATGATCTGAAAATTTCCAATCCGCCTCCATGACTTCCTCTTTTTTCACTGTGTTGCTTTTTCGCCCTCTGCCTTCTTCCCTCTGCTTGCCTCTGTAACCGTGACTGTTCTTTATTTACACCTTTCTCCCGCTGTCAGCAGTGGCTCAGGGAGCGGTAACAGAAGTGTCACTTGTCATTATTGGTCTAATTCAGTAATCCGTCATCGTGCGCTCACTGTATGCAGCACAATATACGCCGGCGCAGCAGGTGTACTACACACTGAGGGGGAGATTTGATTTGACACGCGCGCACTGGGCGAAAAGGGGCCGACCAAGAGACGGTGGGGGCCCACACACCAAATGTGTGCAGATTTATGTGTGTGTCAGAAACAGTGGAAAGCGAAACACAAAGATGTGTAGACACAATTTGTGAATGTGTGAGGCTGGGGATATATGACTGCAACATGTTTTCAACTGAAAACCAGAAGCTGTGGCAACATGGAAACAACCACAGCAGAAAATAATAAAGAATTTATTTTGAAATGAGAAAGAAGAAGAACATACAGTGTATTTGAGATGCTCTGGATCAGTTCATTTAGAGTCTGTGCTCTTCAAATCTGGCTTTTGATGTGTCTTGTTTGTGTTTGAAAGGATTTTCTTGACTTCAAAGTTTCTGTATGTGTGTGTGCGTTACCCTCATGCTCATTTAACACACTCGTACTACACCAACTGAAGCTGCTTTACAAGGAGAAAGCGAACAGTTATGATTCTTAAAATTAAGGCTATAATTATTGACTAAATCAATACTCTGCTAAATAAGTTTTAAAATGCTCCTGTACAGTTGTACATTGTGATTTTTTTTACACATTTGGACTTCCTATTAGCAAGAATTCTGTTTTTTTCTTTGAAAGCAGAGCAAGGAAAAGAAAAGAGAGGAGAGAAAGAAGGGTGATGATGTCCAAACAAAGAAAGGAGGCTCATGTTTTTATGACCAGTACGTTGGACCCCTTCACCATCAGGACACCCACTCTTTTTATTATTAGATTTCATGGATGTCTTGAGCTAATAAAAAGAAGGAGATGAAGGGAAAGTCAAAGCCAGCCTGAAGGCTAGTTGAGAGCTTGGACTTCACTCTTCCTTTTTAAGTAGCATCGTAACATGAAGTTCTGCTTGGCTTCAGTTTTCAATCTGAATTTAATGATCATAAATAGCTTTCATTTTCTCTATTTTGACTGAAGTTTAGACTGTTGGACATGAATGTACTTTTTTTCCTATTTGGCGAGTTAAATCTGATGTAGCGTGGTAGTGCCAAATAACACCTGTATGTCCAGAAACGCTCTCTAGAGGATGAGAACAGTCGCTTCATGAAGTGCCACCTGTGATTAACCTTTTTTTAAATTTAAAAACACGCAAAGCAAACTTTTCCAAGAAACCTGAATTCCTTATGAGCGTAAACTGTCATAATTTAAATATTGTCATCAATTATCTGGTGGCTACCCAAGAGACAGTCACCTTGGGCGCTCAGTCATGTTCTTTACAGTGTTTTGCTTTTCTTTTCTACAAACACTGGAGACCTAACAGCTAAAATAAAAAAATGAGTTAGTATTTTTGTCCATTTTGTTAATTTGGGTAAGAGAGTCCTGTGGTTTTGCAGCCATCACACTGAGTCCTTATTGACTGAACTATAACGAATAGTTAAATTGAAGTGAACGCCTTTGTAAGGGCATTCTCTTTTGTGTGAGCATCAGCAAGAACTACAGTTTTAGTAACTAATGGGGAGAGGAAACATCAAGGATAAACTAGTTGACTGTACATGAGAACTGGATCAAGCGAGTGTGACGTCACTAACAGAAAATGGTTTACTTCCATTTTCAAAGCAACAAAGTCAATTCAGTCACCATTTTTTCATGATGCGAATGTCGCTATGTTGAAACCAGAAGTCGCCAGTAAGCAGTGATTGGGCCGAGTTGCTCTGGGTCAACATTACTATGGCAACTACTCTCACCAATCAGCAGTGAACTTGTTGGGCTCACAGGGGCACCGCATACTTTTATAGAAGCATCTGATTGGTCAATTTATAACTTGAAAAACTTGCACTACAGAAAAAAAAATATGACAAAAGTTGGGATTAGAAAAAAATGGCAGCAGAGGAAGAATGGTTATTCTGACAAAAATAATGACTGAGTAATAGTTGTTTATTTTTCAATAGAAGTCTAAGGGATTTCAGCTTTTGGAACAGTGGGTACTTCCTATTTAGAACGTGAGAGGGGAGTGTTCTCTCAGTCCAGTTCTCATCCAGTCAATGGGATAACCCTATTAGTTATGAATAATCGAAACAAAATGGTAAGGTTTTAAACAGATTTTAGTTTTAAATATTGCATTTCCTGTATTAGAATAGTGTTTGTGGTTTGGCGTATTGGCCCAGCTTTATTTCAGATAATCTGAGAACAGTCAAGCTTAACTGGGATGTTGTTGTGGATTTTGAGCTGCAACTGCTAACCTTTAGAACACGGACTCCAGCAGCAGCCACAGAAAAACCTTCAGCTGTTGACTTCTAATCTAACCAACCAACAGCTGCCCTTTATGCACTTTAAGATATAACATTTAAAATGAAAAGATTCTATTTTCTTCCTCATCATTTTATAACCTTCTTTGCTTTTCACTTTTCCTCCAATTTGGCATTGTGAACACAAAATGCAGCACTTAATTTTGTCTTGGTTCATATTCTTCTCATGTTTACCTGCTGGTAAAAAACATGTATTTAAGTGCAAACTTCCTTAGAATGATGAAGCTGTAGCTTATTAACTTATCAACTAAACTAGTACTGTCAATCAATTAAAAAATTAATCAGAATAATCTCACTTTTGGGTTGTGATTAATCACGATTACTCACAATGTTTTATGAGGTAAATTTTATATGACAATATGCGGCTTTTGAACAAAAAAAAAAAGGCCAGAGAGAAAATGTTTCTCTTCATTGCTATTGTCTGAAATTTTTACATTTCTAAAGTGTTAACTCAGAAATGTGATTTGTGTGTACAAAACACATCAACGGTAAGATAAGCAGAACTGTAAAGACTTGAATGTCTGTAGTATTACTGCAAGAAAACAAAGATGCCATAAGAAATAAACATTATGTTTCTGCACTTTAAATGTCTATTCTGATTGGCTGCTGGGTGTTTTGGAAGAAGTTCTGGTCACAATGTTCTATATGTACAGGCTTCATCAAAACAGACTTTTCCTCCCAGATGTAGACAAAAATAAGTGATAAGAAGTGAACTTTCTCTCTTAACTGATTCTTCATTGAACCTACCATGACCATCACCACATATAGTGCTTTCCTTTGCCGCTGCGGTCGAGGTCTGCCGACCCAGTGACGCATTGTGTTACCATGACAACGGGTACAATTGATATATTACGCATCAAAAAGTACGCCTTGTGTGAAAAAGTGATCTAAAACTGAAAAATAACAAGAATAAAGTGCTAAAAATCGATTTAGTATCTATTTCTTTTGCAAGTGACCAAGTTATAAGTGGGATGAAGTGTGCATCAGAATTTGACGCACGCTGTAGAAGCCTGAACCGGCAGAAGACGGTTGCTTCGCGGAGTGTAATTATTTAGCGTTAATATATATTAACACATTAATTTTTTTTAATTAATCAGGTGTGTTAATGTTGACAGCCCTAATCTTTACATAAACTTTCTTCAGCAATAAATGTACAAAACAAATATCAGTTTTCCTGCAATTCATGTTCATTAAATGGGCTTTTGCAAGGCTGACTTTATGACTCCGCCCCTTTCTGGCTTCATAATTCTACCACATCTAACATGATGCCATCATATCGTGCTCGATATGACTTTTAAAAATGCACACAAGCTGTTTGAAGTGGGACATTTAAAAGTGCATCAATAGGATGTTGACCGTACTTAGCATCTGTACAAAAATAGTGGATTTTATATGCTAGAGTACATAAAGATTTTCTCAGTCCAAGCACACATGAAGGTAAAAAAAAAACTAAAAACATATTACTATAGTTAACCCTCCCTTATATATGGCCTTTTTTAAGCATGTTTGGCTTGACACAAACCAAACCAGAACACAAGCTCTGCCTCCTGCTCCTCACGTCTGATTTAGTTGACAGAATCATACCAGAATTAAGTGGAACACAACACAAAAAAGCAAAGGAAACACAAAGACAACGAATGGGTCATTCTTACAAAAATATGTTAACTGACCAGTTCTCACCAAATCACTCCATTTCTACTAGCTCAAGTTTAATCCCAGCTTTCTCTGAGATTAGATCCAAATCTAAAATGATGCTGCAGATTTGATGAAATATTCTAAAAGGCTGTTATAGTGAGCTAAACTGCCTGAATGATACTGTTATTTGCATTTTAGGAAGTTTTACTTACCTTTTGTAAAACTTGTAAAAAGATTTAATGAACATAGGCCAAATCTAAATTATATGGTTGATTATTTAACTGGATTTCCTCAAAACCAGAAAATATCTTGGAATAAATTCCTTCTTCCCCTCTCTTCAGACAGAAATTTGCTCCCTGCTTTGTATTCTCCAAAGATCCACCATTTCAACTCCATGCTATTTTACACAGAAATCCTACACAAGATGATGCTCGATGAGAGCTGCATTCTGGGTACTTTTTTCTTGTGTGTGTGTGAACCGAAGTGAGAGTGAACGGATTTAAGGTTTGAGATAGCCGAGTTTCCCCTTCTCTTTTTATCAATGGCAATTTGTATGTAAGTGCACACCTCTGTAGTCCCAGCGGACACAATGGATTTCATCAAGTTCTTAACCCCACAAAGCTACAAATCCGGTTACCACTGTAAGTGTTTTAAACTGTTTAAACTATCACAGTCCTTCGTGCTTAAGTCCCAGGCCGAGGGCAAGTCACGCCCAGCCAGGCTGAAGAACCATAAGTCTAACAGCATTTACTTCTATTTTCTTCCCATTGTGATTTTGCTTCATATAACACCTGTCATTTCCACAGAGCACGCTCTGCAGGGATTCAGCTCAATTGCAGAAAGTTTTCCAATTGTCTTATTGATTCATTTTTCATCAAGAACAAGTTAGTTAAAACACAAGACAATTGTAAATAACGTGAATGTCCACGTTATTGTTTTTGGATGTAGCTTTATGTTTGTGAGAATGGGGGCTCTTGCAAAAAATAAAATAAAATAACTCAGACATGCAGATTAAAGTATATTCTGAGCTATTATGAGATTTATTTAAACTATTTATTAGTTTCTCTGTAATTATGAGTAAAGCCTAAAAATGTTTTTCAATAGCACAAAACCCACATTTTACTTGAAAACTGATACAAGATCAATTAAACTCTGACGTTTTTAAAGTCCCACTCCAATGAAAAACTTCTGGCATTTTTCTTATGAAGGAGATCATTTGTTAAAAAAATTAAGCTTAAAATTGCATTTCTGAGTATTTCTTCATTCAAATTGTTGTGAATCTAGTCTTGAAAAAACAATGCCATTGGGAAAAAGCTTACAGATGTGGCATATGTGCTACCATCGGCAGGCCACAAGCTCCCTGCTCCGCTCCATTCTGATCAGGAAAGGCTTACTCCGCGTCAACAGTCCTGCATACAGCTCAAAAGTGAATTATTGATGAACTCCTGCCGCTCTGCAGAAACTATGATCTAGATAGATGTTTTTATTTTGGCTAAAAATATATATGCATAAAATAATCAACATATATATATATATATATATATCATATTAATCATAATTAAAAAGAAAAATTAAAAAGACCACTGGGGACGCTTTGAACATAAATCAAAATATGATCAGAGTTGGACTTTAAACTTTGCTCAAACCTTTTCAGTAGCCCTAACAACACAAAATATTTGTTTAAAAAAATAGCAACAACCAGTCAGATAAGGTTTTTTGCTTTGTGTTTGGCACTTAGTTCCTAGACAGAAATACAAAGGAGGTTAGAAGAGTCCATTTGGACCAAGAAATCATTGGAAGTGGGCTGTTGACATTTACATTGCTTACAACAGATCAGGACAAAGTTTGCAAAAAATGGAAAATATGTAAGTGGAAAAGACTGATCAAACATGTAGTTGTAGAGTTAAGCTAATTCTTCTTTAACAGTTCCAGCACATCACCTGTCCGTCCTGGGAGAGGATCCCTCCTTCAAACATCCCCGAGGTTTCTTATTTTTTTCCCCAAGATAGGTTTTTTTATGAGTTTTTCCTCACTGAGAAGGAGGGATGCCAGTCTAGTTTAGTCTGTTAAGTTTAGTTTAGCAACCAGTTATTGTTTATAATTTTATGAAGGACTTTATGTTGTTTGCATAAATACCGGTGTGAAGCCTATTGAGACGGCTATGGTGGTGATTTTGGCCTAAATAAACAAAATTGAAATGAATTGAAAGGAAATTGTGTTAAGGGTGAAGAGAGGAAGGTTAAGAGGGGACAACATCAAATCAGCTGGTGTTTGATTAAACTTGAGATAAAGTCAGAAGTGTCTAAAACAGGTTCTTGAAAACTTTAATGACAATTGTTCCTCCAAAATGCATCTTTAATGGCTGTAAAAATGATTGAAAATTTCAATCTAAGCCATTAGCTAAATGTAAACAATGTAAATCTGTATATGTGAAGATTTTGTTCAGTAGAGCTTCCAAGGCTGCAGCAACAATCTGAAATCTGAAAATTCCCCACTTGTCTAGAGTTTAACAGAAAGAACAGATTTGTTAATAGTATCCTTGTTTCAAAAAGAGAAGGAGAAGATGATGGAAAGAAAGTTAAAAAAGAGTAATAGGAGGACGGTGGGGAAGTCAGGGAGGGTGGAGGAAGGAAAGCGTTTGAATTATTGTCCTGTATGCTTGAGTGGAGGTGAGACAGAGCGCAGAAGGCGACATGGAGAGTTGTTAAAGAAAAGATGAGAGGTGATGCCAGCGGTGGGGAGCCGAGGCGGTGGTGTTGTGATGGGGAGGGGGCAGATGATGAATGGAAGAAGAAGAGGGATGAGAGACGGAGCAGCATGAAAGAGTGTGTAGAGTGCGCGGTCCCGCTCTGAGGATGATGAAACGTTAATTAAAGTAAACGAGCTACCTGAGCTCTCGGCTAACCCCCCGTCACACTCTGTCAGGAGACAGAACGAGGGGGGGAGACACACGAGGGGCGAGGATGGGGGGAAATTTGACTGGAGAAGTTGGATAATCCAGCTGTGGCTTTGGTACAATGAGAGCTGTCACAGTTGTCTGACAGAGATGCTATCCATCTCTGCGCCACGATCATGGCATTCTCCTCTTTTGTATCAAATTAGTCCTAAATCTATTTTTGAAAAATGTGCACTGGAACGGAAAGTTGTTGTTTGCGTAATAACAAGACAGTAAAAGGGAAAAAAGAGGCCCAAATTTTCCAAATGCGTCCTCTTTACGCACATGAGCCTCATCTCCACGCAAGTTTTTTTTCTGCCAAGATCACCTCTGTTTCTTTGTAATGCTCATTTTTATTCAATTAATCTGCTCTTTAATTCGCTTGTATATACAAATACCCGCTCTGGCTATCGCTCTGTTTTTTATTTCTCTCCAACGATTATCCTGGCGTCTAATTAGAAATCGATGCCGCTGTGCCGGCGGGTTTTTGCAGTGTGTTTGTGGACGTTGAGAACAATTCCCCGGACGGAAAAAAAGACAGACAGAAGAAAGAGAGAGGAAGAGGAAACGCTGCACTATGAACTGGACTGTGCGCGCAAACACACCAGCGTGCGCGCACACAAGATTCTTGGACTTTACAGCTCCCAGCTAAAACGAAAAGTAAAACAAAAAAAAAAAAGAAAAAGAAAAAGTGCAAGAAGATGAAAAATAAAAAGAAAATCATTTTTAACGACTGACACCGGGGAATTGTTGAGGGTGAATTCCCGAAGAAAACAACTGGAAGTGGAAGAAGCGGTTTAAATGTGATGGCCCGCATAAAACAACTTTATTTATGCTGTGTAATTGTGTGCTTTTCAATTTAAAAAAGTAGATTTAAAAATGTATTTTCTGTTGTTGCTGTTAATGTTTATATTTGAGATTTTATTCCTAATTTAAACTTTTGATCTTAAATAAAATCAATTTTTTTGTGTGATTTTGACAATTTTCTCGATATTCAACGTGTTTAGAAACTTACAACTTGTTTATTTCAGAGAAAAAACAAAAATTCTTGCATTTTTTTATCTTCTTTTTTTATTCCCTTCGGTTGATGGTTCTATTCTCTGGCTGCCTTTTCCCCCGCCGCGTCCAGCGGACCCGAGATCGTTTTGAGTCGGCGCGTTAGCGCCATTACCTTTGCCAATCGAACCTAAACGGATTATCTGCTGTCGGATGGAAAAATCAACTGTTCCAACTGGGTTTAGAAAACACAGAGAACGAAGCGCTCGCGCTTTTATTAGTTCAGCCGTAGAGCTGAGTGTTCACCGTCTGCGCGCGACGCGTTATTGGCTCGCTCTGTAATCTGGTTTTCCGCCGCCGCTCTTCTGCTCATCATCATCATCATCAGCAGCATCTTCATGAAGAAGATGCAGCGCTCTGCCCTGCCTCTGTGGCCGTGCGCAGCAGTCAGGAAGTGTCATATCGGCGCGCGCATGGTCGCAGTGTCACCCCCCGCTGCACGACGAGCACAACCGAATAACTTTTTTTAACCCCCCCCACCCCTGTGTTGTTGCTTCACATTTCGTCAACCTCTGTGATGCTGTACTCGTTCAAAAAAAAAAAAAAAATCAGTCCAAGCTCTCAAAGTGTCTTCGCGTGCGTGTGTGCGCGCGCGTAAAACTGTTGGAGTGTCTTTGTTGCTTTGTGTTCAGAGTCTCCATCCTTGCATTTTCTGTCAGTCCATCTTCCCATCTTGCATTCTCATTAAGTCCGTCCCCCCCCCCCCCCCC
>BSAI01000207.1:8138944-8163685 GCA_036245035.1 Adrianichthys oophorus | reverse complement strand
CCCCCCCCCCCCAAAAAAAAAAAAAACACACACACGCAATCACACACACAGAGACACACAACCCTCCTCCTTCGCTCACACTGCTCTCCTTCTTCTTCCTCCGCGCCTCGCGCTCCCCTTGCCCGTGGCTATGTGATCGTGAAAAATGTGTTTACAAAACTCGCTCTCTTGCAGATCAAACCGCGCGGACGAATCAAAGGCTTTGGAGGGAGAGGCAGAGGAGAAGCGAGGGAAGAGATAGAGGGAAGGGTGTGCGTACAGGCCTTAGAATTTTCCAATTCTCTGTGTGTTATCCTTTTTTGTAACCCCTCTCCATCATATGTGTGTGTGCCTGCATCTCCTTTGGTAATACAATATCTTTAAGGCCCCCAAAACAACTATCTGTGTCTCACAGTTAAACATGAGATAATGCAATATTAATGTCTCCTTGTCTTTGCTATAACGCAATACTGGGCCCATTCTGGCTGGACATGGCGCGGGCTGATAGTGCCCTTGCACTTAAAAGAATTACTCTGCTCCTGTAATAAATTTTAGAGCCATGCTACACAAATATGGAGTCCCTAAAGGAGCGCAGAGAACGGTCAAACCAAAGGAGTCGAGATTACTCAAAGCACCATCAAGTATTCAGCACAAATCATACAGTAAATTCATATCGGGCTGGATTTTCAGCCTCATCATTCATTTGATGTGTTCATCTTTGTTTACATCTTCAATCTTTTAGGTTTTTGTCTGAAGGTGAAGTTGGCCGAAAGGAAACTTCACGGACAACTAAATCCATCCAGCTGTTTTCTCGAAACCAAATATTGGAGCATTTTTGGGGAGGAATTTTTTGGAAATCATAAAAAATACAGTCAAAAAAATCAAAATAATTGCTTTATTCCACAGCTTATCGCCTTTTTAAGTCACTTAAATCATGATATTGACAGATGCTTCTTGAAATTCAACTTTCAAACTCCCCAAATGTGTGTTTCTACGACATCTTTTGGCGTAATTATGTGCAACTTCATGAGATCAGGCCTCTTCATTTGTTAAAGGTTTGATGGTTATGTGAGACAAAAAAAAAAAAGAGAAGAAAGATGTACAAAAGACAAGAGGAGATGATGGTGAAGAAGAGGACAGGTTAGAGGAGGCGAAGGGGGCAGATGGACAGGCGGGGGGAGCGATTATAGCAGGGTTTATGTATGAGCTATTGATTGGGTCGGTGGTGACTTCTTGAGTGGTTAATTCGGGAAGTGAGAGCGATAGAGAGAGTAACTTACTGACCAAAGAGGGGAGGGAGGCTGATGAGGGGGGTGAGGAGGAAGGAGCAGGGAGACGCAGCCGCCGCTGTGGGAGCACCTTTCTTCAGGTAAAACTCAGGAAAACGAGGGGCTGTTGTGAAAAAAAAAACAAATGGGGTGGCTGATCGCTAAGAAGGGCACAGATCTACTCCTTTTTAGGAATTTTGGAATTAGTTTTGAAGCCAAAAGTCATCTAGATTCTAAATTGTAAAGACAGACTTCAATTTTGCTAAATACAGATGTAATCTGTCACAGCACACGTCTTTACTCTCGTTTTTTGCCTTTATAAAAATGAAAATAAAAGAAAACGAGGTGTTGAGGATGCTGCGTTTTTCCAGAATCTTTGAAAATCAAAGAACACAATGTTTTAAACTGTTGGAAAAGCATACATTTTGCCTGTTTTTACACTTCATAGCTTTAATGTCCCACATTTACAAATGAATCCAGATAAAATGATTCAGACAATAACAGCAGAGAAAAAGTCCAGATTCTATTTCTTTTTTAAATCAAAAATTCTCCACAGGGAATGTAATAACTCCTGGGAAAAGCTCAAATTGAATCCCTTTCACCAAAGCTGCAAAGTATAAAGAAAATGTCATGAGCCAGATTCTCTCCATTTGGCTAGATTTGGGGTTAACCTTGAGGTCAAAAAGGTCAGCAAATGTTAGCAGCAAACAGCTGGTTAGGTGGTAAGGTCTCAACCAAGGACAGAGATAATGTACATTTAAAACATGGACATGAAAACTGTTTGGAAAGCTGCAGTCTGAGGTCTCACAGTGAATCACACAAAAGACTAAGTCTATAAACTGTGTAATCAATTATATATAGACAAGTAATTGGCAAGAAACAAAAAAAAAAACAGGACAGACAACAAAAAGGGGCACCTTTCAAAATAAAATGCAAAAAAAAAGTTAACTAAAATGTTTAAGTCATTTCAAAATAAATTATGTGTACCATTTAATGTTTAAGAAATTGATGCCGATACTTTTTTAGTATAAATATCAGATTTATTTCAATAATTTAGCTAGAATTTTGTTTACAAGCGTTAACATGTGTCATGTTTTTTTTTACTCTTGTTTGCTAGTTTTCAGCATTAAGATTAAATGGGGACTTTAAGAAATCCAGAGTCTTCTAAGCTCTCACAAGCGTAGAACAGTGTAACTAAAAATGGGAGCTGCGTACAGACCCGCCTTGAAAGCCAGATAAACATTACACAGCATACTTAATGGATTAGTCAGACAAATGAGATGCTGAACTGCACGTTTCACTGAAACATTTAAAATCTTCTTTTTCTTTCAGCTGCACCATTCCTATCTGCATGCATTCAACTCCATCTTCTTTTACTCACACCAAATACCCTCATCATACTTTACTACATCCTCAAACTTCCTTTTTGGGTTTTGGAATTTGAACAAATCTTCCTCGGATCGTGTTCGAACCATCTCAAAAACAACCAAAGAGCTGATGCTCTTGTTTCTAATCGCGTCCTTCCTCGTCCCTCCTAAAGAGAACCTAAACGTAGAGCTGAAAGGGTGATAGACAAATGAGTGCACGTCTCACTAAAACATTTAAACAGACCAGAGTTAGAGAATCCCATACTGAAGTCTATTTGACCTTGTTTTCCGGCTGAAGACGCACACAAAAGCTCAATCTAAAACTTTTATGTCAATAAGTTCATAAAGAACATAAAATATAACCAACTTAACAGTTGACATGTGTGCTATGTGATCTGTAAAACATGTTTTAAATAATAATTGGCTTTTTTGGACTGTTTTCCACATCCTCTCCAAGTTGGACCACTCACGTCCGCACATGCGCAAAGCAAAAGGCGCATCTCAGAGCATCACCTTGTCTCAGGAAGTCAGAAAACCTATAGTGCGCGTGCACATGTAATAGTTGTGTGGGCGTGCACGTGAAGGAGATTACTATTATTCCGAATGAGTATGTTTTTCTCTCTTCACGCATGTCTCAAAGAAGTCGGTTTGCTGGTAGGATATCCTGAAGACGAGCTCCTTAGTGCGTGTGTGTGTGTGCGCGCGCGTGATACTGTGTGTGTGTGAAGGTCAGCTCGCCGGCGCAGTTTCTTTTCCTATTTCTCTTCCCTCTCGCGCAGGTTTTGATCTCTCAGCCGCGAGATCAAAGGCGTTCTCTGGCTATTAGTCAGCGCGAGCCATTGATCCTTCATCGATCCACGCAAGACACAGCCGCCCCGTGAACACCGCGCGAGGCTCCTCAAAGCTCTTCCCGCGCGCCAGGAGAAAGAGAGACAGAGAGAGAGAGAGAGTGAGGAAGGAGGTGAAGCCGCGTGTGTGTGCGCGTGTCTTTATTTTTTTCCACCGGCGCGCGCAGAGCCAAACTCGAGCTTTTTCTTTGCCGCGGGACATGAAACAATGAGGCTCGAGCCGGTTTTAATAAAGCGCGCTTTCCCTCCTTTCAACTCTGGCGCGAGGCGGACGAGCCGGCAGCGGAGAGCGATCGATAATTAATGACGATGAATAATTTAACCCTATCGATCGGTGCTTTTTTTCCTCCATCCTTTTCCCCTACTTTTCCTTATTTTCTTAAGGCCAGCCTCCTATATCATACTAATGCCGATTCATGCACCCGGCATCCGCGTGTCTACTCACCTCTTCAACTTGTTGTTAGAGTTCTCACCTCCATGGAAATCTGAAAAAAAGTTTCTTCGTTAGACCCTCAACTGCATCTAAACTTCTCAAAATCAACGAATTAATAATATTTTTTTAAGAGTCACATTAAAATAAGATTTGTTGACAGTAATGAACATTTTTGTAAAAAATCAGTAAATGACAAAGAAGAACACTATAGGTGATCTATTGATGCTTTTTCTAAGCAACACGTGTGTTACTCCGCGACTAAAAGTAGTCCACAAGGGAAAAAAACATTTCAAATTTAATTTGTTTTAAATAAAAATGGTCTTAAAATGACTTGAAACCTTTTGAGTTTTTTATCCAGATGTCACTATAAATGCACATTTAGAATAACTTGGGATCAATAAAGTTTTATTCTATTCTAATTGGGTTAAAGTATTTACAAAAAAAAAAACTCTAATCATTGTTATTTTTTATTTTCTTGTCCGTGATAGATCTGAGAGGAAAATGTTTTTTTTTAAAGCCTCTTGATAATTCTTATCCCATCTCTGAGCTGTATCTTTCAAAGTAAATTTCTCTGGATGGTGCTGGCTGGGTGCTGCTGTCAGATGATAGTCTGTCTCAGTGTGAGGACTCAGTATTAGGTTTGCACCTGCAGTGTGGTGTAATATGTACTCTGTAGAACAAGTAGAGAGCCTCAGAGCTCCTGTAACTATACATCTTGGTTAAATACACTGACAGACCTGCGCTGCTGTCTGTTCCTATTACCCAGGCTAACTGGTTTTCACCTTTTCACATGACGTGTGTGTGGAGCTCAAAATGCAGGAGCGATCAGATGAAAACTTAGTTGCTGAGTTTAAACAGATTAAATATAGTAATACAGATCTTTCGATTGGAGAAAAATGTACATAATACCAACAATAAAATAATTTAAGAAAAAAAATGGAATCAACAGAAAACCCTCAAAGTTGTTTTACACATTGTGAATCATTTTTACATTTGGACCCAAATGAAAAACATTTTTTTTATTTTTATGGTTTCAAAGAGCTCAAAAATAAACAAACAAAAATGATTATCAAACAGTCCAAACAGGAACATATGGCACCACACACGAACAGACAAAATGTAAAATTAATCCTAAAATCTATATATTTTTTTAAAATTAAAACTGGAAGCAAAGTTTATCACGATAGAGGAAATCCAAAAACTATTATATAAATTTGGGTGAAGTACGTTGTTTATAAACACACTAAAGGTCAACACTAAAGCATACTTTTATCCCAACTTTGAATATGTTGATGAAAAATAGGTATAAATAATACATAAACTTTTTTTTCAGCGAGCCAAAGATTTACCCCAGAGTGAATAATTATCTCTGGCTGTAATTCAATTCAACATTGACTTTTCTCTTTAGCATTTGGATTGCAGGTTCTTCCCTCTCTCCTCCTTGACCAACCCTTTCCTTTTCTGTGTCTCTTCCCTCCTCATTTCTGCTCTCCTTTCCATCTCCTCTAACAAACCCATAGCAGAGTCCCTCAGTTCTTCCGCCCCGAGGCTGACCAGTGTGTCAGAGCTAACCAGGGAGAGGAACAGAGAGGGGGGAGACAGATAGTGCGTGAGAGGAGGAATTGAGAAGAAGAGAGTTCAGTCGGGTTTCTTTTTTTTAGGGGTAACCAGAAAAAGGAAGATGAGACAGATATACTGAGTCCGTTTCATCTTGTATAAAAAGAAAGCGGGAGAGGCCAGCTCTTCATGTTTCTCATAGTATTCTATCTTTTTATATCGCAGCCCATCACTCTTTCCTTCTTTAGACAGCACTGGAGACATAATGTTGCCTGAATGTCAAGCTGTGCTCCTTTGCTCTTCCAGCCCAGTCACTCTGCAGAATTTCAAAAACATAGTTACAGTACTTTCTTCACACCTCCCGTTAGCGGCCTGCAAACCGTGCCTTTGAAAGGACAACAGCTCTGTTAATGGACTGAAACAATCACTTGAAAATCACTTGAATAAGCCATGATATGTAATAAACGCATACTTGGGACATTTATTTTTATGTTTAATGAAAGTTTAACAGTTGATGGGACAGAAGTGCAAATCAGACACAACATTTTAAAACAAAAGGTATTTAGTATCGATTTAATTGAATTAGAGATGGTTTAAGGTTCAAATTCCAAGATTTGGTAGAATTAGACCTGAGCCTGGGATCACTGCAAAATGAAAAACATCATTTTTTAAACTTTAATTTTATTTATTCAAACTGAAAGTCATTCATACATGTTTCTGCACAAAGATAATTTTGGTTGTGATGGAATGGAACTCACTCTTTGACCAGTTTGTAAGTGGTTTCAAAGTTCTAAAACCTGTTTAGAGGTTTAACAACTGCATTTTAAATATGCAGTCATTAAACCTCTTCTAAAAAAGCCCAGTTTAAATCCTGACATTCTGACCAACTATAGACCAACATCAAATGTGCCCTTTCAGTAAAAAATCCTGGAAAGAGTTAAACAGCTATACCGTCAGCTACAGGACAAGAGGCACTTTGAAGATTTTCAGTCAGGGTTCAGACCACGCCATAGCACTGAAACAGCACTAGTTAGAGTCACTAATGACTTGTTATTGGCCTCAGAAAAAGGACTAATTTCTACTCTAGTTCTGTTAGACCTCTGCACAGCCTTTCACACTATAGACCACAGCATCTTACTCCAAAGACTAGAGCATGACATACGGATCAGAGGATCTGCTCTCCAGTGGTTTGAATCCTATTTATCTGATAGGTACCAGTTTGTTAATGTAAATGGACATTCCAGTTATTGCACTCATGTTAGTAGTGCCACAGGGCTCAGTTCTAGGACCCATCCTGTTTATGCTTTACATGCTGCCCTTAGGAAACATAATCAGGAAACACAGTATTAATTTTCACTGTTATGCAACACAATTGTATTTATCCATTAAACCTGACCAGAATGACCACATAGAGAAACTTAATGCCTCCATTAGAGACATCAAGAACTTGTAGACAATTAATTACCTCCTCCTAAACCCAGAAAAAAACTGAGGTCATTACACTAAATACCTGAGAGATGTTCTATATGATCAGATAGTCTCCCTGGATGGCATAAATATAGCCTCCAATTCCACAGTTAGAAACCTGGAGGTTTTATTTGACCAGGATTTATCATAAGGCTCACATATCACATGCTTGTAAGACTGCATTTTTTCACCTACGCAATATATCTAGGATCAGAAATATATTGTCCTCGCCGCCCACCTTTGACCCGACCCCATTTGCGAAGCAGCCACAAGACACGCCTGACACCCCCCTCCTCCCCACTCTTTCTGTAAGGTTGGTCTGAGCTGTCTGTGAAAATTGAAGTAAAAAGCCCTTTTTTCAAAGTTTAGCCGAAATTACAAAGGGGGTTTATACAAATATGCACCTTGTGTGTCCGAAGATTTACAACCCCCGATTGTGACAGTAAAATCTGTCCAACACAAGAGGCTCTCAGCTCATATCAGTTTGCTCAGCTGTTGGACAAGTTAAAAAAAGAAAGAAGCACTTTTTTTCAAAATGGCTTCTTTTCTGTTAGTTTTATCTACATAACAAACATTTTATGTTTTGGTCGCCTGGAGATAATGAACAGATCTTTAAGCTTCAGGAGAATCGGCAAAAGTAAACCTTTGGATTTCTTTAGCAACAGAGTTTATTTCATAACCACACCCACATTCCTAATATGTTCATATCCCGTGTTATATATTTTTGCTCAGCTCTAGTCAAGGATCAACATATTACATTTTTATGACATTCCATTAAAAAATGTGGGAGTAACAGGAGAACGCCACATTTGCAAGCTTGCCACACGCATCCTGTTCAAAATCTACAACTTCTAATTCCCAATTTTTTTTTTTTAAATTTCTTCCACATGATGCCCGAGAAGTTAGGAAATGATTGATAAAGTCTTTAGGCATGTGTGTGAAATTTTGTGAAAATCGGACAAACAAAAGGCTTGTTTTCAAAAATGTGAAAATCCTCAAATTGCAGATTTTGACATAAAATGGCCACCAAGCCATAGGTCGTGTGTCCATCTCATAATAATTTCAAATTTTCTTTAGAGATGGGCATATGTTTTTTTGGTTTCATTAGTGGATTCCAATTTTTATTTTATTTTACTGAGTCAGCAGATTTTTTGCAACATATTTTTTGTTTACCACGTTTTTTGTTTAATTTTAACGTTGTCACATCGTATGTTATATTATATAGTTCAGCTTGGGCCACTGAACTCATGCATACCCTTTTTACGACATTCTGATAAAATATGTGCGGTCTCGCCATGCATCAAATAATACTTTCACTTCACAAAGTTATCAAAGCATTTATGAAAAAAAAATCTTTCAACTGAAAAAGGCCTAAATTCCCACTAATGAGATAATGTGGATGTCAAAAAGCACTGCCCTCTTAAGCTGTGCTAAACACAGTATATTTGAATAAAGTCTCAGTCCAATCACCTTTTGATCTATTTCATATTGTTCCCATTGGTCTTTTAATTATGATTATATGATATTTTTTTAG
This sequence comes from Adrianichthys oophorus, assembly GCA_036245035.1. Lineage (NCBI taxonomy): Eukaryota > Metazoa > Chordata > Actinopteri > Beloniformes > Adrianichthyidae > Adrianichthys > Adrianichthys oophorus. The sequence continues at coordinate 8,155,232 of BSAI01000207.1, read as the reverse complement.
CCAAAATAAAAAAACTTGTGTCATTTTCTAGGACATAGTTTCTGCAGAGCGGCAGGAGTTCATCAGAAATCTGCCTGAGTTGTGTGTAAGCAATACTGTTAGCGCATAGCTAACCCACCTCCACTTCCCATCACCCATCTGTTCACATGCTATCTTACAGCCCCTCACATCCTCAACCTAACATTGACCCTTGCTATAAAAATAGTGAGCAACATTGGATCTATCTAGCCGACCAGTTTTGATCCAAATTCCAGCTCGAATTAGGAAAACAAAGACATACATGGATCTAGTCGTCTACAAGTGGATGCATCAGAATGGTGCGGAGCAGGGAACTTGTGGCTCACCCAGCGTATTTTCTACGTAAAAAATAATGGGGTTTTTTCAGTTTTTTTGTTTGCTTCTGATTCACAACAATTGAAAAAAGACATGCAATTTTAATCATAATTTTCTTTATACATCCTCCTTAAGAAAATGCTACAAGAACATGTCAAAAGCACAATTTTCATTGGAGCGGGTCTTTAAATTGTGGCTTTTTTAAATTTAAATTTGCACTAAAATATTTTAATGATCAAAAAGGGGGCCCTACTTTTTGATAATGAAGCAGATCATATCTCTGAGCCTCCTTGTATTGATATTTTTCTTTAAAGTCAGAGAAAATATGTCTCAAAAACACAGCAGGATAAACTATCTAAAACCTGTCAGTCATCAGCTCAGGTGGGTTTACAGCAGAAGTTCCTTTTACAGACCTACAATGTGCAACATGTGCAGAGGCACTTTTCTCTGAACACTGTTTTTGTTGTTTTTTTTTTTTATCAAGATGACAGTGTCGAGCGACTAGGCTCTCCTTTTATGCGTTTTACTATTGTAACTGCTAACTGTGTGATCCATCATTCCTGCTGCTTTTATAGATGACCTTTTGTGAAAAAAGTCTTTTGTTTGAACTATTGTTTCCACAACCACACAAAAAGAGGATTGGTGTTTTCTTGTCTACCTACACTCCTTCTCTGTATTGGCACCAGCGTTTTCAGTAAACAAAGTGTATTCTCTCTTTCGGCTTGCTGTGTCGATACTGTTTCAGTCAATATCTATGGGCTCCATGTCTTGTTCTTTGCGCTGGCGCTCGCTGTGTACGTGGCGGCTGCCTGAATACCTGCAAACTGCGTTTGTGTCATATCTGTTTGAGACTGTGTGATCTATTGCAATCTGCGTGTCTCTGCCTGGCAGTTGGTGCATGCATGTGTGTGTTTGCAGGAGAGTGCATGAATGAGGAACTGTATTCCCTGGGCTGCTAGTTATAATGTTTCTGGGGGTGATGGGGGGGAACTTGAAAGCCCTGTGCTGCCCAAATCAAAACTAACAAGGAAATGATGGGGGCTCCTTTATCTCCTCTCTGGCCTGGGGGGGCAAAAGGGCGGGCGGGGTAGAGAATGGGAGACTGGGCAGGGAGAAAAATAAGGAGGAGGAGGAAGAGAGAAAGAGAGATGGAGAAGAAGAAGAAGAGGAGGAGGAGAAGGGCAGCCTGGCTTCCTCTTTGATTTGTAAAAAATGCATTACCTCCGAAATCAAACGGAAAATTACTGCGCCGAAGCAAAACACACAGAGCAGGAGAGAAAAAGGAGAATGGTGGGACAGGAGGGAGGAGGAGAAGACAGTGGATAGGTGTGAGTGCGAATAGGCAGGAGGTGGGAAAGAGAAAAGGAGAATTCACCTGTATGGATATCCTGTCAAATAGGAAAAAGCAAAGATGGTTATGGTTTGAGGAGATGCGTGGGTATCATGGGAGTTTGGAAGTGAGATCTTGACTCAGTACATATGTATATATATTCCTCAAAGGAAATGAGTCTGTACATGGTGCAGACCACAGGGATATGGTAAATGAAGGAGATGATGCAGTATTGATGGCCAGTAGCCCACGGGGAAGAGAAAACTTATAGAAGACTACCTGCAAGACAAAGCATATTTCATTTTTTTCCCTAAAAACCTCAGTTCTTGCAGCAGCCCTCATTCACATTTCATGTTTAAATGTGAGGATGAAGGGCACACTTTTGAAAGTTTACACATTTCAAGATTTACATTAGAAGAGGGGTGTAACAATTAATCGATTGTATATTCCTACAATCCAACCAGATCGATCTGTCTGAGGCAAGTTGTTAATCAAATTTAACTATACCACGATAAAATTGCTTCAAAATGAAATAAATCAATTATTGATATTAGAAAATACCATTTGGATTCAGGTCCAAAAAAATCACCAGTCCATCATTACAGTCCAATGTGTGGAAAGATGTGACCATACAATGTGTAATAATGTTTGTATTATTTTGACTTTATAAAACTAAAATGTGAATGGATTTGCCATTAATTCTTGTTGACTTATTTGTTTGTATACATATTTAATTTACACTTTATTATCTTGCAAGAAATACGAGTTATCTGGAAAACTTCACCTGCACATGTACTTATCTCTGAGTCACTCTGGTTAAATTTTTGACTAAAGATGTCCTGGATTGATTTCAGGTCGGATCGGATCGTTCAAAATGAACCAATATGGATTATAAATTATATCAACAACCAAAATTATGATATGAATTGAATTGTTAAAATGAACCGTTACACCCTTAAGTAGTCCAGATCATAGGCTGCATCTGTATTGTTTTGTGAAAAAACAAAAGTTTGTAAATTCTTTAAAGATTTGCTTGTTCAGAGCGTGCAGCCAGGAAAAAATTATAGATGATTGAAAATATGATTGTGCGAATGATGAGAAGAAAAAAAAACACTCAAGATGGTTGGAATATCTGAGGAAAACAAGGGATGAGGAGTAGGGGGGAGAGCAAAGGAGGCCACAATCCAGAGGCTGAAAGCGGTCTGTCACAGTGAGAAATGCCTGGAGTTAGCAATAATAATTTATACAAACACACCTTAATAATTCACGTTCCAATTCAATGCTGGAGGGAAAACCCAAAATTCACAGAGCATAATTAAATAGAAAGAGGCAGAGAGGGGAGAGATAGTGGGACCAGCACTAAAGAGACCAGTGTAGCAGCAGCAGGGCATCTCTTGCATCTGAGCTTTGTCAAACAACCTTGATGAAACTGCAATATCCAAACTATATCCTGTCATGTTCGTCACCCAAACACTGAAAGCTCCATACCATCCCCTGTCAGCAGATGTCTGCTCGCATTTCTTACGCAGCCGTTATCATAATAAGCTCTCATTCGATAAAGCCGACCACCTCCAGCAAACACAGGATTGGACACAAAGTGGGACAAGAAGCAAAGGAGTCAAAATGAAAACTGTGTTCTTGCGTTTTATGTCTTTCTTACGTCTAATCTTTCTTCCATCTCTCAGCTGTTCGTGAATCTGAAAGTCACATTTTGTTGTTTTTTATATTCAAGATTCAGGATCTACTTAATGTCAAATCTGCAAATCTTTTTTAATATATAGATTAAATGTTCTCTTCTTTCAATAAAAAGAGCTTAAAAACAGAAGTAAAAAGAGCAAAAATAATGACACTAATTAGAAATATAAAAATATGGATAAAGGAGAAAAATTTATATGATAGAGCTTCTGCTGCTGTCATTTACTTTTTTCCTTTGATTTTGCTTTTCATTAATTCCTTTTGTCACCGGCATAAATGTGAGAATTCACTTGTCATTTGACGCTTCACTTTAAATTGCTAATTTTAGACCCTGCCTCTTTAAAGCTGGAATAAGATCATTTTGGACTTCTCCTTTCTTCTTTAGTTAATACATGCAACTATGAAAGCTTTATGAGCATCTTTGTATTTCCTGTAACTGTTTTCAATTATTTTCAATTAATAAACAGAAATGGAATATGGTGTTATATGGTTTTTGTAAGTAAGTAAGTAAGTAAAAAGTGATAGTATATTAGTTTCAAGTATTTGATTATTTGATCATACTTTTTAGTTTTATTTGAGCATATTAAAATGACATTACATTTAAGTCATCCTCTGGTTCTAAGGCAAAAATTTAGAAAATTGTTTTCATCTTACAGTTTCATCCTTACAGTTGAATGAAAATGTATGTTTTTAAATGTACTTAAGCGGCAAGAAATGCAAAGTTTAAAGTTATGTCAGATTATAAAAGTGTGAATGAATATTCACAAGTATTTATACGCTTAAATTTGAGTTTTCTTTCAATTATGAATGTTGTAAACAACTCTAACATCAATAATAATTTAAAAAAATGATTTATGATATGATGATCTTGACAAATTATTGTTATATTAAGTCTTTCATTTTTTTTTATAATTTGGACAAACTTTAAGCCTTATTGGACACTTATTTTTATGGTTAGCATGTGTTTTTATTTGAAGAGGTGGAGTCATGCTGTCATTCATCATTAGTAAAATAGAAGTGTATTCATCAGGCTTCACAAAAAAAAGTTACAGTTAACCCAAATGTATTTATAAGAAAAGATACAGATTTGTAATTAGAAACCTACCCTTTAACTGCTGCAGTCTTGTATTGTAGTTGGGACTTGAACGCTTAAAAAAATATAAATATTAACTTGATGAACTTTTACGTCTTTAAATATTATACAGTAAAAAAGTGAGTTTGATAAGATCTAAGTCTTGAACTTTTACTAAAACTTTATTGTTTTTGCTCTAAAAAGTTTAGCAAAGAACTGACCGTGTCACGATGTCCATTTAAAAATCCCATTTTGAATTTATAACTTGACTTACCTCTCAGTTGGCTTTCAAATATTTTTGTAATCCCTGCTGTTCGAGCCATACTTTAGGGATGTCCAGCACATTGCATCACACACAGCCTCAGGTGGCTAGACAAGATCATATCCATCAAACACCTGATCTCCACCAAAGACATATGAAACATAACCTTGTTAGGTTTCACATCGATTTATGGTATCATTTTGAAGTCCTGTTGCACCTTTAGACGCTTATGCAATACCTCGATTTTCAGAAAAGTTTATTCTCAACTTTACCCCCTCAACTCTGACCCAAGCAAATAACATAATATCTGCTGCTGAGGCGCATTTCTCTAGTCTGAGCGCCATCTCCGATGTGTTTCAGGTGGAGGTATGGACTGCAACTGTGTCAGTGATTTGCTGCTCCCCCCTGTGCCCGCCCTTTGGACGCCAGGTGAGTCGTGTCATCAGTAAAGGTTGTAGATGCAAAATTGCAATTTTCTCCAGTTTAGATGGAAAAGTAGCCAAAAGTTGCTTTGAAAAAAGGCATCTAATTTAAAAAAAAAGAAATCCTGATCAAAACTGTTTTCAGATACTTTTTAAATCTACTTCAGATCTAAAATGCCAAACAAGAAAATGGATTCCTGATTAAAGCTAAGAAAGCTCAACATGGAAATGTTGAAAATTTTCTTAAAGATTCAGCTTTAATTTTTTTTTCACGAATCTATTAAAGTAATTGGTTTCATATCTTGTGTTTTTAAATGGCTTGTCAGAATCAAATCTGCCCAGCTCCACGTATGATGTGTATGATGTGCATACAGTCGGCTTTTAAAATTCAGGCCTGAGCAGCATCAATCAGATCTCCCCCAGCCAGCTGTCATCATCCCACTGACCAATCTGTTGAGGCTAGAGGGCATTAGCACAGACTAACATTGCTCAAGGCATGTGCTGTGATATTAAACACATCATCCTTCACCTCCATCCCTCATCAGTCAGACAGCGAACACCCCCCTGCCCACATACCGATGCTCAGAGGGACAAATGTCAGCCCTTAACCTCCTGTTTTCCCTCTTGCACCACCCAGGGTTTGCCTTCCCAGACTGGGCCTACAAGCCCGAGTCAAGCCCCGGCTCCAGGCAGATCCAACTGTGGCACTTCATCTTAGAGCTGCTGCAGAAGGAGGAGTATCACGGCGTGATCGCCTGGCAGGGAGATTATGGCGAGTTTGTCATTAAGGACCCAGACGAGGTGGCCCGGCTGTGGGGGATAAGGAAATGCAAACCTCACATGAACTATGACAAGCTGAGCAGGGCGCTGAGGTATGTTTGTATCTGATAAGTCCACATTTATCACACTTTACATTATTTGTTTACTCATGCTGGATTTAATCCTCACTCAACATCTCTCCGTCTTGGGGAAAATGAAAAGAGAAAAAAGGGACTTCTCGGGGAGGGACGTCAATACCCTCAATTCCTGCTTATCTGTTGACATCCTAATGGAAAGTTCACCACTATGGGAAAATTCAATAGGGATTTTAAAATTAAGCCACTGTGAGGAATTACTTGGACTTCTGCTCAGAAACCAAGTTCACAGTCCAAACGCCCCAGTTATTTATACTTTCAACCAATCTCAGAGTTTCCTTATGCAAATACAAACCACCCTGTTTGAACCCTCCTCCCTCCACTTCTTTTTGGCCCCTTGTTAATGCGGGCTGTCGTCAGAGTCTAATTGTTATGAATTGGCTGGGGCCACAATTAGCCTTCTTAATTAGCCTCACTTAATTGCTCAATTAAGGGCCGCTGCACAATTGCCATGCAAAGCAAAACACGTACACATCATGGCACTGGGTTCAGCCGCCATGAATACATGCTGATATGCATAAGCTTGTGTGTTTGTTGGTATAGTGCATCTGCATAATGAGGTTCTCCTCACTAATTTTTCCTGCTGAGTTGTTTGGTACAGCTATGTGATCGCTTTCAGACAAAGGACTGCACAAGAAGATGATGCTTTTGGATTGTAATTGTTTATCACAACAATATATTTGCTTGTTTTTTTGTTGGTTTTGTTTGAAGCACACCTCACAATGGTGCTTCATCAGAGCTCTCAGCACTTTTACTTGAACCAGATGGCTTCATCTTTTCCTTTTTACTGCCAATACACCCATCCCTGGCACAGAGTGCAGCGTGACACCTTCATGGGTGGTAACGGAAACTGGCATGACGACGCACTGACAAGCCCAGCGGGAGACACCGGAGGTCGTCGCCATGACGACTGCTCTTGTTGTACCACCTTTGGCAGTAGCAGCTTCTTGGTGTCATGTGCATTTACATGGAACAGAGTTTCAACAAAGTTGCTTTTCAATTACGCAAACAATGCATTTAGATTTTTGTTTTTTCACTGAACCTTTCCCAAAATTAGATTTATTTGTCATTTTGACAACAGGTACATATTTTAAGGTTATTAATGAATCTTTTCTTTTATCTCTATGTAACTTTTTCTAACTAAGCCCATGTTTCTTACCTTTTTAAAAAACATGGTTGCAAAACCTGTCACTCTGTAGCATCTTTTTGTTGTAATTTGAACAGGATTTAGTCCTGAAACATTTATTGTGTGAATTAACAGCTCTGTAAGATATTTCTTCAAAACTCACCCTGTATCGAATAAAGTCAGTGAGACATGAATTGATCTGAGGAAGGAGGAGATGAATAAAAACAGTGGGAAATCAGTATAGCTCTTTGCCTCACAGCGCCAAAGTTGTTTACTTGTTCCGTTCTTACAGTGAGGAAGCACTGAACCTTGATTCGGGCATTAAAATAATCCTTTCCTTCTCTTTTCCTTTTCCCTTTATCCCCCATCTCCATCCTTCCACCGATGTGCTCTCCGTTTCCTTTTCAGGTATTACTACAACAAGCGGATTTTGCACAAAACCAAAGGGAAGCGTTTTACATACAAGTTCAATTTCAGCAAGGTGGTGCTGGTTAACTACCCCATCCTGGATATGGCCAACTCTCCATTCTTTTTGGCCCAGAACCACTTCAATGGGAGCTCCACTACACCAGACTGCAGCCCTGAGGTACATAGTCTTTAATAAGGGAATTTAATGTTACTTTATTGTAACAAATGAATGCAAACATTTTTGTAACAAGAGAAAATCTAAACATAAAATGTGTGAAGAATGAATTGATAAAATAAAACATCCCTTCACCCATATGCTTTTTAACGAGTAGTGCTATTACACTGGTTATTCAAATCCACATCACTGATTTAGGTTTTTCTGTTTTATTTTTTTTATCTCTATATGTTTTATTAAAGAACAGAGAGTCAGTTTTCATTTTAATTTTCTTTTAGAAATTGCTCTCGTTTGCCTACTGAGATTGTAATATTTTTAGAGATAAATTACATTAGAAAACACAGCATGAGCACAAATATTACAAAAAATAAAACTTTTCATGTTTGCATTTTTTCCAAACAACCTAACTAATGAATTGTGAAGCATTGTTGCTGCCAAAAGGTGGATCATTTCCTTTTTTTTAATCTAACAAAGGTCCTAGAAAGCACAGTTAACTTGAAAGGACAATATGAGGGAGAATCATCCATCATTTGTCTGTGCCACCCTTCACATGGGGATAAGGAGATGCAGGCTCTGAAGGAGACTGAGCAAGGGGACGGTTTTAACTTGCCCTTAAAACAAAAGAAGAAGTTATCCCCTCCTTCTCTCATCCCTGTCTCCGGCAGCGTATCCATCTGTCATTGATTGAAAATGAAAGAAATAGAACGCAAAGGAGACCCCGTCAGATCAATGGCGGGTCATTAATGCGGTTTGTTAAGCAACGTAGATCTCGCAGCTTGGATGTACAGTCTTGCCTTTCAAACTTGAGGCTGCGGGAGTGACAGAAACTATTGATCCAAAGAGATGCCAGGTGGGACAAAAATCCCCCCTTTGTCCCCTTGATTCCTAAGACTCAACTGTTTCATTTACTCTACCTTGACTTCTGTTCTTTCACACATTTAAGCAGCAATAACGTGCAGACTCTAACTCACAGAGACACACTGCTGCAAAACTTCCTGAGCTGTTTCTCTGCCAGTCCCATTTGTCCTGGGCCTATTTGCACAATCTGACCTCTCTCCTTCTCTTCTTGTCATTCATCTTATGTCCTCTTAATCTGGATCTCCACTTGACTCTGTACTTTTCCTGCCTTTGAGTCTAAGCCTCTGTGTCCTCCTGCCTCCCTCAACCCAGAGTCCCATGGTGACTCTTTTTATTATGTCCTTGGTGCAACTGGGTCACTGTTTGCATCACTCTCTGCTTCTGTCAATACTCAACATTCTGCAGAGGCATTTTTTAATGAATGATTTAAAGAGCTTGTTCCCATTCCTGAAATATATATTTTTAACTTTATTTCTTACTTTCTATTCCCCACACAGGCCATCCAGTCATTGTTTCCTCGTTTGCCAGACACTGGAAGAGGAGGACTCTTTGATCGAGGCACTACAGCGCCTGGACCCGAAGGAGACAAACTGAGGCTGGACACATTCCCTTTCCTAAGTTCAGGTGAGCTGCAGAAACAACAGAACATTGTTTGTTGCAAACGTCAATCCAAACACGAGGAATTCTTCAACCAGGTATGGGGAACTCGGGGGGGGGGGGTGTTCAGCGTTTGTTTGGGCTGTGTGCTTGTGGAGAAGTGAACAAAGGTGAGAGGAGGCAGAAGGACTGGAGGAGAGCAGATTGAGGAACAAGGATATGGGGAGGCATGAACCTTTATTGTTAAAGGAAATAAGACAGATGGTGGTCCCATAGCAGGCTGCAGAGAGGCTGCGCTTCAGGTGAGAATCGCCAGGTTAGCTGCTAAATTATACATTTCGACAGAGGAAAGAAACATGTTGAAAGCAGGAGAAGTGATCCTCTTCTTTAAAATGAAGGTCCACATTTGCCCTCCTCCCTGTCAGGGTACGGCCGCTGCTCACGCTGCGCTGCGTTGCCAAAGCGTCCTGTTTTTTGGTTGCATCTCTTTACTCTCTGCAGATGCAATACAATGCACAGGCATCCACATAGTTCAGGAGGTAGCGTGCAGACACATGTACTCACACACATGCATGCAATCTTTATCACACAACCTGCCCCCCCTCCACTATGTTTGTCCTCGGGTCCTATTCCCCCCTTCTTCCCTTCTCACCCTCCCTTCCCTCCCATGTGTCCCCATCGTCCTAATCCCTTCACAGCCAGGAAGGCCCTAATTGAGGGTGCAGGCTTCAGTTTGTGGCCTGTGGGCGCCCATTACTGTGTTTTCATAAGCAAGTGAGGCCTGCCTGACTGATTCAATATTCATGTGTCTGCCAGCTACTCCTGGCCCAGCACGCAGAGACTTCACCGCTGTCAAATTAGCCCTGCATAGTAAATAACGGAGTGAAGAGAGAAGGAGTGAGGCTGGGAGAGTTGGTGGGTGCAGCAGACATAGAATCTCTAAGTTTGTTGTCATTTGGAAGGAAGTTGAGTAGGTTGTGAGGCAATGCTTTTGCATGTTCATTAATTTTTTAAAGCCTTTTACCTCAGAGTTACCCTCTTTCTCAGATAGAAAAGATGCTTACAAGGAATCAAATAAAAAGCAGGACAAAATTTAATTTGCAACACTAATTTTTTGGGGGGTTAATCTGAAATACTGCAGCTGCAGCTGCGGACATGTGATTGACATGTTATATATGGGACAGCATCAAATCAGAATCCTAGATCCATCCCTCCCACTGTAGTGTTCTCTGTTCTCACATCTGTTAGCAGCTGTGAGAAGTGGGTGTGCGCAGTACTGGCATGCATAAATGAACCATCAGTTTATTTTTTGTGGAAAGCAACTGTGCCAGAATGAGCCCCTGTGGCTCCTTATTAGAATTGCTAATACCACCAACTCTAATTAGGAAAGATTCTTAGATGCTGAAAGTCAGGAAACCTTTGCCCTTTCTGAGTTTAACCTCCTTCTCTGGATCTTCTCTGTCCTAGGTGCCCAATGCTACACCAAACCCCCCTCCCTGCTGGGCCCGTACCCTCGTGGTCCATCCTTTGACTACCCTTGGGGCTTTAACCCCTACCTCCCAGGGGCCTTCTCTCTCAATAACTGCCCCAAACTGCCTCCTGGTTCCCTTTATCCCTCCCAGTTTTATCCAAATCCTTTGCAGAGCAGCCTCTCCCAGCTGCCTCACCCCTTCTCCTCTCTGCTTCCCCCAGCGGAAACGGGAGAGAGAGGAGTAGCAGGGCAAAATGGGGGAGCAAACGGCACGGCGGGTGGTCAGACAGGCAGGATCTGTCTGCCACCCTACCCGGGAAGCCTGCCGATGGGTCGGACAGACATTGGCAATGGAGCCGCGCTGAGTGAGAGGGAGACGGTGGAGGCCAACCCCCCAGGCACGGGGCTGAACCTGGGGCTGGGAGCTGTCAGTCTGGGAGCTGGGAACGGGACAGGCCAGCAGAGCCCCACAGAGAGGAGAGGAGGGGTGAAGCAGGACCCCGAGTCAGACTCAGACCTGGAGATAACGGATCTGAGCGAATGCAGCTCGGACAACGAGAACGAGCACGAGTTCAGCATCAAGAAGGATGCCAGCCTGGTGAACCGGCCGCAGCTCGTGTTGGACGGAAAGAAAGGAAGCCTGCTGCCACCCATCACCTCTCTCCCTCCGCCGGTGTCCCCTCATCCTCTCAAGAGCCTGATGCCAATCAATCCTCACCCCCCATCCATTCCCCCGTCGCTCTCCCCATCCATGCCTTTGCGCGAAAGACACAGGGAGACGGAGACTCTTAAAATGATCCACAGCTAAGACATTTTCTGACCAGTCTATGCTCTATAACTCTCTTCTTCTCTCCTGTCATTTCTGAAACAGTCCCTGCAAAAAAAATTATTTTTACCATAATAAGCAGTTACGTTTTTCACCTCTCAAACTACTATTTTCTTATTTTTGTGTGCATATTTTACAGGAAATTAATAAGCTCACTTACTGACAACAATAATCAGCAACAACCAAATTTTAAAAAAAAACTTTTTAAACAGATCTGTGTTAGATCTCCCGATAGCAGTCTATTGTTTGCATTTGGGCCTGGAGTGAGATCATGAAAGCGATCAATCAGATCCCAGATCGGACCACCTTGATAAATATTAACAATTAACATCCACTCACTAACAGAACTGCAAAAGAACACTGCTTAGATCAATTTAGTTCTGCAGAAATGTCAACTCAAGATTTTGCTTAAACCAATTACTTGAAAGAAATGTTCAAATACTGCCACCTAGTGGTCACTTCAGCCAACGTTTTTGACAAATTCACTCCAAGTGAATCTGAGTTTTTCCACTTTTTCAGAAATGCTTTTTTTAAATGAAAAAAGTACATTTTAGGTCTTGTGAAATGTGTTAGTTTGTGAACTTTGTCAGCTGGGTTCCTGCATACTTTATGATAGGAAAGAAAAAGACAGCAAAAGGAGCTGGACCTACTTTGATTTGTATGAATAATTCAATGTATATATTTTATTATGATGTATATGACATTTAATTATTATTCGCTATGATAAGATTTAGCTGTATTGTTGTGATTTGATTCAGTATTTAAACATGTTGGACAATTATAAGCGTAGGTGTATCAAAGTTTAAATTATCAATGGCAGAAGATCTGCACTCTGAAGAGTTTTTTTATTTATAATGTGGACAGAATTTAATATGGGAATCTGCCCAAGTTTGTTGTTTTTTTTTTTTTTTTTTTTTGCTCAACTAATTGTGCCCCTTGGTCATTTTTGCCCTCTGAACAAACCCTTTGGGCTCAAAAGTATACAAATTTGCCAGTAGATTTATTTTTGTAGTTAGCATTTATAATTGATTAGTCAAATGTGAATAATTTTGGTTTGAGTGGTTTTTTTTCTAATCTTTTCCCAAATCTGTTTAGATTAGATTTGATCAATGCCTTTCGTCTAAGCAGCGCTATTTTTATTTTTTTTTTGCTGCAGGACATTAAAGAGTGGAAACCTGATTTACACCTGATTTACGGGCACACACTAATTTTAATGACCAACCCCCTTTCTACAGTCCAGTTTGTCGCTACAGAGTGAACATTGTTGTACAGTTTCTTAACCTTTGCGGTCCATGGTTTGTCAAACAGTGGCGGTTTAATGATCAGTGGTGAAAGCTCTGTTGTAAAGTTAATGTAAAGCTCTATGTTTTTGGTGAGTCATTCCAATGAAAGGTCTTCAACTGAAGAACACCAACAGCTGTAAATATTGTTTTCTTTGTGCGTGTATGTGTGTCTATACACCTAAAAATGACATCAGTGACTTTGCCAGCCATCCTTCTTTGTTTTACTGTAAAAAGGGAAAAATGAAAAGTGCAAAAAAGAAGAAAAAGATTAATATCTTCCAAAGCAATAAATATTATTCTGGATAGAGGGCTGTTTTTGAGTTTTTGAATACATTAAGATCTTCAGAGAAACAACAAGACGTGAGGTGGAGGCAGCATTTCAATAGTAATTAAAACAAAATAAAAATACAAAAATGTACTGGATTTGAAATGTTGAATAGACTTTTTGAAAACATCTGAGCTGCGCTTCGAAGAATTGATTTAGTTTTCGCCAACAAAATCTGCAGGATCTCATATTTGGCTGTTTCTTTCTGGTTCTGCTTGATTTCCTCCTGAGTTTTAGCCATTGTTGCTATTGACAGCAGTAATAAGGAAAAACTCTGTGTGACAGAGGGAAGAACTGCACTCAGCTGATGGCAAACAACAGCTGCAGAGTTTGCACTGTTGAAAAGATTACGTTTTAAATCAAAAGTAGAAAGTTTGATGATTTCACAGCCAACTGGTATGGATTTCTGCTAAAACACTTAGTTTACATTTAATGAGATTTAACAAATGAAAGCATTGATTAGATAATAAGATTACTTAAAGTAATCTACAAGCTGTCAGGCTTGAAATTTCACACCTGTTTCTGAAGCTGGAAAGAAATGGCAAACAGCAACTTACAATGCTAATTTAATAAGAATTTGTTGATAGTTTCATGATGGTATTAATTGTGAGATGTCAACTGTGTTTGTCCATTGTTTTATGCTTTTAAAATATTGTTTCTCCAGCTTTCTGAACATACTTTCCTTAATTTTGAGAAAAAGACAAACAATGTAGTATTTCAGCAGGGACAACATTTACAAATAATAATGAGAAAATTAGAAAATTAATTAGAAAACTGACATCAACTACTTAAGATGTGAAGCAACACCTTTCGACTGCCACAGGATTCTGTCAGAAAAGAAGCAAACTAGAAGATCGGTTCCAACAATCCAACAGAAACACATTTTTGTGCACCGGATTCTGATCATTATTTCCAGTGGGTTTTTTTGGGCATCATTCCTACTGACTATGGAAGGTTCTTCTATTTATCCTGGTAGATCAAGAAAGTGAAACCTATTGGTAAATTTATCAAAGGAAAGGGGACCGTTTCAAATCCAAGTATGCCAGCCATCGGTCAAATAGCCAGGAAATAAGGCAACATAGGCCAACTATTAATAGTCATTCAATGGAGTAGCAATGTCATAAGTATGGTCTTCAAACATCCATACCAAATCATATTTGCAATATTTCAGATACATATTTTATAAATCTTTCATTTCTATTGTGTTGATTATAAATACACAGATGTTCATTTTAACTGTTTCTTATCGTCTTCTGTATTTAGATTGGTCAGTATAAGCTGCTGCACTGAGATTTTCTGACATTACAAAGGCGGTAGTACAGTTTTTGGTTGATATTCTTTTGTTGAAAGAACTAAATCTCACACTTTATGATGGAAAAAAGGAGGTGGAGCAAAACAGCTAAAAAACTTCCAAAAAGGTAAGCGACTGTTTATATTTCTTTTATATTCTGGTAAATAAAAAAATAATGAATCTGAATTAAAATGAAACTGTTGCGCACAGACTTGAACATGTGAAATTAGCTTCTTTTTATAGTATTTTCTCCTGATGCTGTAATAAAACATTCATTTTTACCCTAAATGCAAATGTGTTTAACAGAACGAACAAATAGCTGCTTTACTTCAGGGTAGTTCATAATTTCTCATATGTTTTTCAAATGAGACTGCGCAACAATTCCTCAAATAAAATGATTCGGGTTAACTTTTTCTAACTAATAATATTTTATTTCAAGTCAGTAGTCAAAAGTGTTAAGGTATTGGTTGATGAAACATTTCTTTTGACTATTTTGAATCCTATAATAGAATGGCTTACAAAAAGGCAAAACTTGATTTACAGCATTTACATTTTTTTCATTTTGTTAGTAGACAAAACAAGGAAATTACAATTCCAAGTTGCGTATAAAACTATTCTCCTCTAAATCCTATAAGTTCTAGAGAACTTGTAACTTACCAATATTTTTTTTAAGTTTTCTTCCTCTGAGTGTTTGTGGTTTCAAAAACAAACTGAACAGATACATTATTTCGAAAGTGACTAAAAACTAAATCTTGTTAAACCTTCAAGTCTGCCAAAAATATAATGCATGAATTTTCTTTGACAAATAAAATGTTATTTGCAGATTGGTTAATTTGATTTGTATTAAAATGAAGGATTTTAAATAAAAACTAAAAATAGAAGTTTGTTTTCCTCTTGATTTTTTAAGTTTTTTTTAAAGTTTATGTTTGATAGCTGACAAAAAAAAAAATAGAATCACAGTCGAGATACAGCTACATAAAATAATATTCAACACATTTAAAGTCCCATTCCAGTCATATTTTGATCTGTTTTCAAAGCATTCCCAGTGGTCTTTTATTATGATCATGTCGTTTTTAGCCAAAGTAAAAAAAAAAAAAAAAAGTTGTTTTCTGAGTGTTTCTATGGTAGAAGTTCATCAGATATTTGCTTCTGGGAAGTGGGCAGGACTGTTGATGTGGAAGTAAGCCTCAGCTGATAACCCATCATCTCTTTGTTTGTGCTCTCTCCCACCAGCTTGCAGCCCCTCACAACCCCACGATAACATTACCGGTGCAACAAAAATGGCGAGTAATATCATAGCTGTACAGTTTTGAACCAGATACCAAGTCAGATAAGGTAAATGAAGAGTTAATAGATCTGTTTGTGTGCAGGTGAATGCATCAGAATGGGGTGGAGCAGAGAGACTTTGGTCCACCCGGTTTCTACATTACAACTAAGAGCTGTTTCGTTCCGAACGCCATTTTCATCTGCTCCTAATTCATCAAAATTTGAATAAAGAAATACTCAGAAATGCAGTTTTAATCCCAGATTAAAGTGAGAAAAGTAGTACAAGAAGATGTCAAAAACAAATAAAAAATTTTTATTGGGGTGGGTATTTAATAGAAATAAAATTATAAAATAAATGAATAAAAAAACGTATTAAGTATAAGATTTTGCTTTCTGTAGCTGAGTTTGTCCACAGAGAGGCGCCAGGACGAAGAAGGACATCGATCATGTCCAGCTTGATATGAGAACTGAAGCCTGCGCACAGCTGTGTTGATTTTAAAGACAGCTGCTCATACAACAACTGTCTCTTCCACAGACGAGCAGAATGCAGGAATTTGTTTGTCATTCATTTATCCATTAGTCATATGTAATATGATCTTTTTTGCCATTTTCATGGCTTCAACATCAAAACCCC
>BSAI01000207.1:8049131-8138844 GCA_036245035.1 Adrianichthys oophorus | reverse complement strand
AAACAAATTACGAAAGATAAAAAAAAGCACAAATAACATGTAAAAGGGGTTTATAAAGTATTTTTAAAGCAAACAAAGCAATGAAATTAAACATAGTAATATATGCGTAGTGTTCGTTAAATGTTCAAGCGCGCGATGCCGACATATTTATTTATTTTGTGGCAAGAGGGGACGGGTAACGGTGTGGCACAGCGCGGAAACACCGCTCACGCAGACTGACTTTTAACTTCATATTCCAGCTGCAGTAGACAACTAAATACAATGTTTTTTTTTTTGTTTTTTTTTTTTGTATACTTTTCAGAAAAAACTATACACAAACATTTAAAGCCGTAAGTAGTTGCTCGCGGTCCTCTTCTTCGAGCCCTTTTTTCTAGACGTGTACTTCCGCGTACCGTATTGTGTGTTTTTTTTCCTCTTCCACGGACACACAGTTACTTTCGAACAGGAAACCCTTTAGACGCTTCGCGTGTCGTTTTTCTCCGCGTTCCAGGGTGAGTACGTCCCCTAAAACCACTCCGACTAACACTTTTAACACGTTTAAATGTTGAGGAGTTAGATTGGTATGATTGAAATTGAAATTACATTTATTTTTAACCGGACTAATGGCTCGACCCCCCGCCCCCCCTTTCCCCGTGCGGCAGATAGAGGAATGCTGTGCTCGCGCTGCTACTCAGACGCTGCTCAGTCTTGAAAATAATAGAAATTTTTATGTTTTGGACCTTTTGATTGGTTTATGCCCCTCTGATATAAAGTTTTCTTTCTTTTGAGCAATTCGTGTCAAGCGCGTGCATTGTAATATAGCAGCTTCCTTCAGGTAGCAGACTTATATTTGCTTGCAAATCCACCGAGGATTTAGAGAACCCTATTAGGTATTACACTGAAGCACAAATCAGTTTAATATCCTCTGGGGGAGTAGTGTTATGTCATGTGGCGTCAGTGGGAATTTTATCGCAGGAAACTATCTTTTTTGGAGTTTTCTGTTCAAGACAAGGACACACATCTGTAATTTATCTGACTGTGTCACATTGGCTGGAACTGCTGCTAAATGCTGGGAAAGCCCTGCAGAGCTGTGGTCACCAAAAGGCAAAAAGTGGACCAGTTCTGATCCATTCTAGTTTATTTTGTGTTTTTTAGATTAAAAAAAAAAAAAGGGGGGGGGGGGGGGATCTGCTTTTTGGCCAGAAATTTTTGGCTGACAGTGAGGCATAACTGAACACTCTACTTAGGATACATTTCAACCAGATCATCCAAGAAGTCAAGTAAAGTTTCACAGTTTTTAATATTTTTAGTTTTATTTTGTCTCATTTGATGCACAGCAAAAGCAAATCAAGGACGCCTTTTGCTTCGGTTTGTTTTTGCAGGATGGCTTTAAAATCCTTCTCTTATGGTGTTTTTACCATGTTCTTGTGGCATTTCTATCATGATGGACGACACGTATAATGAAAATTAAGCTTAAACTTGTGTTTTGAATATTTCTTTATTCAAATCATTGTGAATCAGGAGTAGACAAAAAATGCACTTGGAAAAAGCTTGTAGAAAGACGTAGGTGCTATAATTGGCGGGTCACAAGCTGCCTGCTCTGCTCCATTCAGATGCATCCACTTCACTGAAATAGAAACGGTGGACAAAGTCCACCTTACCTCTGGCTCTCCAAAAATGAAGCCAAATCTGAAGTCCACACCTCTTCCACTGAAAGCGAGCTCGGGAGAAGTTGTCAATCAAATGTTCAAGGTGGGGCCAGTGGGCACCACATGCTTACGCAGAGGCATCTGATTGGTTGGTTTATAACTTGTGATAAAGAAAAATATCTTTAAAAAAATAGGATTATAAAGAAAATGTTAAGAAAAAATGTATCAGAGCAAGGACGCCTATTCTGACAAATAGAATGACATGAGTAATAGCTGTCTATTTCTCCATAGAAGTCTATGGGATTCTGACTTCTTGGAACCAGCAGGTACATCCTATTTGGAAACACAAGAGGGGAGGGGTTGCACTGTCCATTGTTTTTATGCCAATGATCCACTTGCAGCCAAATGGATTCATTAAGGTCTTTGTCTTCCTTCTCTGAGCTGGCATCTGGCTCAAAACTGTACGGCTAAATAACTCAAATATTGCTCGCCATTTTTGTTGTACCGGTAAGCGGCTCTGTTGGCTGCATACAGGACTGGGGCATGGAAAACCAGGATTCATTTTCCAGGCGGTGCAATGAGCTTTTTCCAGTATGGGTAGGCAGGATCCTCCATTCCACTGCCTACCTATGTATCCACAGGGGGGTCAGAGTCTGGGTCACCCTTTACCAGTCCCAAGATGGATTAAATACTGGGCATATTTATGGGTTTTGGCATAAAACTCTCTGCCAAACCAAATGTGTGAATCGGTGAAAGCTGATTCACTTTGGCGAACCCTGATGGGATATACCAAAAGCTGAATAACATTTTGGTTGCACTGGTAATGTTATTTTGGGACTGAAAAATAGCAGGAAAACGTGCAAACAGATGGATGATGGGAAATGGGAGCAGGCCTACTCTGCTCCAACAGTTCTGTGCACAACTCAGAGATGAATTTCTAATGAACTCCTGCTTCTCTGCAGAAACTATGTCCTAGGAAATGACACAGGTTTTGGGATTTTGGCTAAAAATGTCATAATCATAAGTAAAAGACCACTTGGAACGCTTTTCGAAAAGATCAAAAGATGATCAGATCGGGAATTTAAGTACCGTGTGGCAGCCTCTTCCTTATCTATACTATTTATCCATCTATGATAATGAAGACTAGAGACTGACATTGATATATAGTGTCTGGTTAGTGATGATTTAGCATTTTGAGATGATGGTTATAAGATTGCTGAGGCTGTTGTCAATTCACAGAAAATTGTTTTTATCTTAACGCTATTATAAGAGAGATGGCGGCACGCAGATATAATACTGATGCGGTTGTGGTTGAGTAGCTTAGAAAGCTGCAAAGTTTAGGGTCAAAGAATGTTCTATCAGGCAATATTTTCTTTTTTGTTGCTGCGTGTCCTCATCTCAGAGGAAGACCTCACCTTTGGGATTTCCCCCTCTAGTCTGCCTCTGCTCTCTTAAAGAAAGTTTTAAATTTAATGTAATGTTTATCTCCATTGTGAGACATGTGGGTGCTTGCATTGGGTGTTGAAAGTGGCGGTTTTGGAGACCGATGTTTTCCCATCCAGGCGCTGCACACCCTAGAGGCCCAGCGTGAGACAGGCCCTGCCACTTCCTGTTACGCTCTGTTAAACTAGAGGAGCCCTGCACTTGTCGTGTCTTTCTCTCCCTACATTTTTACAAGTGCAGGCTTGTCTGGAGCCCAAAGGCTACCTTCTCTTCCTTTTAAAGGAATGTTGGCTATTTAATCAGAGTTGCCGTGCCGCGCTCTCCCTCCCTGGCTTTTGCTCTCTTATTCCACAAACATAAACTCACCCACATTTGCTGCTATTAGGGGGTAAAAAAAAGTTACAACTTTGGCTGTGTCACAATGATGTGTCAAACTCACCACAAGCCTCAAAGAGTGATGGCCAACAGCTTTAACCAACATGCAAGGGCATCCACAGCTGAACAGCCAGGGGGTGTCCGGAGGGCCTGAAGCAGTCTTGCTGGCAAGCTAATAACCTACTGTAGTCAGGTACGGACTTCAAAGCTATCACAGGTATTCTTCTCTGGCTACAGTTAGTTTGACGAGCGAGCAGCAGATAATGAGAGACAGAGTTTACTGGGCTGGTCTTCTGTTCTTCATGGTTCAGCAATGAAACCGTCTGATTCCTTCTGAATGAGCTCAGTGCTTGATGTGAGACGAAGTTCAAAATAAGTGAGCGTGGAGTGCACAGAAAAGTGGATGTGCTTTGCTGCACCTGCAACAGAAGTCTCTTTAATTACATCGGGTTTATACAATCCTGTATGGAAGCTTGTTGTAAAGCGCTACGGGGTGTTTGGAAGACTAACTCATATTCACATCTGACAAGCTAGACATGTTTCCATGATGGATAATTTCCCTTTGTGTAGTCTTTGCATTATTTCTGTCATTTTTAGTTGTCATCACCTATTTAGCCTTAAACCCTGAAGCTTCAAACTCTCCATGGGGTTCCGTAGAAATGACTTCCGTTAAGATTTTCTGTTGATGCTCCTATTTAAGGAAGTCACATAGAGTTGTGCATGAGAGCAGTATGAGCTGACTAAACAATAGTTGGAACACAAAAGCCACACTAACGGATGTTTGCAGGAGGTTTAACTACATAAGTTCTATTAACTGATTCTTGGTCTTTCCAAACATTTAAAGTTTTTCTCGAAATTGATCATGCTTAACGGGAAATTTACTGTCTGCTATAAAAAGGCAACATAATGCCTTAAAGACCTACTCCAATGAAAATATATATTTTTTGGGTGTTTGTAATGTGTTCTTGAAGCATTTTTCTCAGAATTGAATGAATGGATCTGTTTTACAAGAAAACAAATTTTGAATCAATTTCAAAGGTCATTGCCCCTCAGGAAAGTTTATCTTTCACATTTTGGCAAACAAAACATACCAGTAACTTGGATGGCAAAAAGTATCATCATTTGTCACCACTGCTTAATGTTCAGTTTTGAAATGACAGGATCTGTCTTTTAAACAAATGTTTTTTTTTGTGTGTAAATCATTGCTGTTTTTATTTACTCTACATATCTTTTTTTTTTTTTTGCATTTCCTGTGACTTGCACTCTAAGTAAAGTTAATCTTAAAAGCAGATCATCAGATTTGTTGAGCTATTGCAATATAGGTTAAAACTGTGCGAAGTTCTCATGATGGTGCAGCCAGTTAATGCAGGAAGTCTGTCATCTTGCTTTGTCTTATTTTTTTCTTGATTTGTTGAATGATTAATATTGTAAAATGCATACTTGTTTTTCACAATGAGTGATCAGCAGAAGATTTTAGGACTGCTAACTTTTACTCCTGCTTTCCACACATATATTTGTAATAGCAACACAAAGTCCTAATTCACATAAAGGCAGGGTTGGAAAAATTGATCAATCAAACCAATTTCAACTTGCAAGATGCCATTCATGAAACCTGTGGATCAATTTTCATTTAAAGCAATTTCGTTTTGGGCAAAATCAGTTTTTATTGTAAGAATTCATCAATTTGTTAAGTTAAATCATTAGTTGAGTTAGTGTTTTGTTATATTTTTTTCAGTTGAAAACAATATTAATGTTACAAAAGTTTATTAGCCAAATTCCAATTTTTTTGAGAGAGATAGATAAGATACTGTCAATTAGATACTGGCTCCTTAACGATGCATTTTTCAGTATCAATTTTAGATGATCTTTTTAACTAAATTACATTATTTCAGACATTTTGTTTTAATTTTTTTGTGTTTTGCTTTTTTATTTATTTTTTTATTTTTTACAAGTTTTCTCTTTAACATACTGAGAAATGAGCGCAAAGGAAAAGAAATGTTAACCTATAAATGCACACATTTAAAAAAAAATTCTAACAGTATTAACTAATCTGGTGTTTGTAAAGCTTGCTGCTGCTGAAAATCACCTTAACCAAGAATCCTGCATTTATAAGCCCACTGACAATGAAAAATGGTTCCCTTGTGTATTAACATTTGGGATTAAAGAACGAGACTTTCAATACTTGATGGTACCATTGAAATTCAGTGAGTTCTTCAAAATGATCTGAGTTAATACCCAGCTCGATTTACAACCAGAAATGTTGTCTATCTATCAGAAAGTTTTTTTGTTGAAATATATTGAAATGTATATTTTATTGGTTCATAAACTTGCAAGCCTAAATTAGCTCCAAATTATATTTCTTAACTTCACTTTTTTTCTTACAGTATATTTAGTAGCACTTTTAAGCTGTCAAGTCACCATCTCAATCTTTGAACTGCATTATTTGTGTCTAAAGGAGCATAAATAAAGAGTTCAGTGTGCTCAATCTACCTGTCATCTCATCTGTCATCAATCTGCTGTCTTTCTGACTCACCTGTCAGATCACTTAAATCTCTTGGATGTCACACATGCAACCAAACTGTGTGTGTGTTTGAACTCTTAAATACACAAATGATGCACTTGATGTTGATCATGAAGTATAATCCAGAACTGCTGCACAGTTGCTTGTTCACTCACTCTGGAAAAAACGAGAATATGGAAAGGGTTACATTCATTTATTTGGGTTTTCCAAGTTTTAGTCTGACTGGAAGCTGGCAAGTTGAGGTGAGGCGCAGCGTGTCAAAAGCAAAGGAAAAAGAGAAAGAAGGTCGTTCATTTCGAAGCTGTAGGGAAGAAAACTGTTGACTCTCTCGAATGATATTTACTATTGGGGAGGTACGGATAGGAAAAGGTGCGCTGTTCAGTTGGGTGAAGAGGGTTAAGGTGGAGTGAGTGTGGAAACATGGAGCTAATTTTAATAATAAAACCTTTAAGGGCTCTTGTATTTCTGACTTGATTAATTCTAAGGTCACAAATACAATTGCCATCATGCGATGGGGAGGTAATGACAGAATCTTCAAGATTTCATGCCACTGCCCGATTTTTTTTTTTTGTGGCGTGGCCATGAATGTAGACAATGGCCGTCAGACGTGCGGAATGGCTCACTTTATATATACCCCCTGGCTACCACGCGGCTGGCGGCCCGTGGAACTTGATATGGATGGCCGCCATCGAGAGACATTTACACATTGTCCAGTCAGAGCTGCTGCCATCCGGCGATTCCGGCTGCGACCAACCTGTGGCTGCCAAGCTCCTGTTGTAATGGCGTCATACGGGGCTGTCACTGGACTGCCACCGCGCGACTTAAAAATGTTCCCAGGCAGCCGCTGGCCGATGACCTTTAGAGAAAAATTGTCTGGTCGTTGAAAAATGTTTACTTTTTCTAAAAACCTCTATTGTCACTGCACGGCATGTAAAAATGCCCCCAATTACAAATACCATCACACGTCCACTCACCAAATTGGCTGAAAAACTTGCATTTTGGTCACCACGCAGTGGCATTTTTGACTATGTTGAATGTAGTCTAAAAGTGTCTGCACTAAACATCAAGCTAATACTCCTGAAAAGATTTTAGGTTGTTACAGTGTTGCAGACATTTAAAAAAATGTCAAAAATATTTTATTTTTGTCACTGTGGAATAATCTGCACCACAGACAGTCTTTAACAGTTTTTTTGGGGATATTTTCCAAGTAACATCTTTTTGTGTTCTTTAAATCCAACTAATTCATTCAGT
This sequence comes from Adrianichthys oophorus, assembly GCA_036245035.1. Taxonomy (NCBI): domain Eukaryota; kingdom Metazoa; phylum Chordata; class Actinopteri; order Beloniformes; family Adrianichthyidae; genus Adrianichthys; species Adrianichthys oophorus. Next base: position 8,131,626 of record BSAI01000207.1, on the reverse strand, counting down.
CAAGAGTTTGAGAAAGGAAAAATGGTCAAACCGATATAAGAGTTTACGTCTTTGTTCCACTAAAAAATGTATGACTGATCTACATTCTCCCTGAGTGGAGTACAGAGAAATGTCTGTAATGTAACACAATGGAAAATTGTGTTTTTGTGCTGGTTAGGTGGAGCCTGTTTTTAGGCATTGTCTATTAACAAGTAAAGCCTTAAAATAGACCACTGATAAGTGATTACAACAGCAAAACTTTTATTTTACTAGCTGATTAATTGCTTAATGGCTTCATTGTTTGGTTCATGAGGCACAAAGTAGTGAAAGTTTGTAGTTTTTCAAAGCAGATGTCTAAATAAGCTTCGTCGTTTATTGAATTAGGCCACTTTGTTTTGGTCCAGAGAGCTTGTTTGCCTAAAGCCTGCTATACACTGTGCAAGTCCTACATCAGATATTGAGACACCTGTTGTAACTATTCCTGTAGAATGATGGCCAAAGACAAATACAATTCTGGCAGGAACTATCATCTAATTGTGACATTTTCTCTGATCCCTTTATAGTCTCTTCTGTCCTAAATGTGCCCAAATCTTGAAGTGATTTGCCTTTTTTTTTAAACAGTTGTGGTCTGTCATGTTGGCATGTTTGCTGTGTTGCATGATACTCTTTTAAAATGGAATTTTGAATATCTAGCTAACCTTGTTTTGATATAATTTTTAATTGTCACCATGCAACACTTATGACAGAGATTTAAATGTAGGAGATAAGTGTGATTACAGTAAATACAGATCTGACCTCATCCTGGATTGCTATGAGAGCTGGAAAGGAATGTTGTGTCTCTGGTGTTGTGCCCATTGGCTTGAAGTTTTCAGCACCATAAACTAAGGTGGTTCATTTGTGCAAAGACAGAGACATTTTTGGCCATAGTCACCTCAAATGCCTTCAGAATGGGAATTTTAGGAATCATTCATTTGCTGTTGTATTTTAGCTTTCTTTAGCAGTGTTTTAAAGCTTTTTAGATAGATGAAAGGACTTGCAAAGAGACTAAGGAATTTTTTTTGCTCAGAAAATGTTCATTAGAGATTTCTTTGTTGGGTCACTGAAATGACTCCCCCCATCACACATGGAAACATTTAGGTCAAACTGCAGGTTCACTCTGAATTGGCGATCTATCCCAGTCGATTAGCCTCGTCCTATCAACTGTTTCCATGAGGCCTGTGGGCTCTATTGGGTGAGAGGGGGAGGTTTGGGCGGAAAGAGTAGAAGATTAGGTTCCTTTTTCAATGAAAAATAGTACGTGTAGTGAAGTTTTGATTAGCATTTGTTAATATGAGACAACGAGGGGAGGCGGATGATGTATCTTTATACGAGATGTAAGCTTCTCAAGAAAGTCTAGCTTTGAGATTTTGCTGCATCCGTCTGTTCAGCATCATTAAAATGTCCCCCGAAACAACATAAACACAGAGTAATTGATTCTCTGCTGCAGCTCCATCCAAGGAAAGCCAAGATAAGGTTGTTACAGTAAAACAGTAGTGTTGCAGAAGTATGCTTCATTTTGTAGCCCAAATAAAGTACAAGCAAGGCAGAATCTTGTGAAGCAATGAAGAAAACCTGCCTTGTTCTTTCCTGGAACTGTTAGCCATAATCTTATTTTAGCCACTACGTAATGCTTGTTAAATTACATAAATGGCTCTTGTCTGCTGGCTATGAATGTAGAGGCTGTCTTTGAGCAAAGGTACAACAGCCTGCTTTACTTTAAGGAAGAGGTGAAGGATATGAAGGTATTAAAGGAGATGAAAGCGAGAGGTAACCTATCACCGTGGAAAGGGTTGGACAAACCTTAAAGAAAATAGATGTAACAAGGCAAATCCTTGTGTTTTTGCACCTTCAGCGCAGAAACCCCCCTCCCTCTTTCACACACACCCACATACCCACAAAGTTGTGACTTCCTTTAAACATGCACTCAGCTGTTCAGCACTAAGTTGAAATTTCACAGTGCAGTTGTTCCTGTCTTGTTTTCTTACTGTCACAACGGAGACAAGATTTTTTGGACTGCACCCCCAGAAAAACACGTTAGTAACCTGTCAGTTTAGTTACATTTGGCTTTATTACCTTCAAATACTTTATCTTTGACTATCTCAATGTTAATCAAGTTACTGCTTGTCAACCGTTTGAGATGCTTTTATTGACTGAGAGCTTAATTTATTTGAAAGAAAAGCTTGATGTAGGAATGGATGTTCTTTTTTCAACTTATTGGTTTGCTAGTGGTCTATGGCAAATTCTCTTTACAGTGAAAGTTGAGAAGTTTCTTATTTCTTCAGGTTATAGACATCACATCTTGAACAGCAACACTCCAGAAAATGTCCAGTGATTGAGAGAACATCCATTTTGCATTAGGCTTGCATTTAGTTATTCAAATTTTAGCACACACTATTTTGTGGTTGGACTGCAGTCTGCATGTGTTAAGACATCAATTATTCACATATTCTCTATAGTTGGAGACGCATTTGAGTCTGTTTACAAAGCAAAATGCAAAGTGTCAGCTATGCTATCTATAGCTAAAGCTGCTTGGTCAAGGGTGGATGAATGTTGGGTGTGCACTCATGTACAGCTTACTAACTTTTGGAAGCAGATGTGTCGTTCAAACGGTGGGATGCGGGTCCAGATGTAGTCATGATTTTAGATATACAGAAGTGCTGCATAGACTTCCATGAGTTTCTTAAACTAACACTGAGGTATCAGCTGCACTTTTTTTTAAACCATTCTTTCCACCAGTGCTGCCTGGTTGCTTATTTCCTGTTAGACTCTGTTCCTTGTTTGAATCTACTCTCAGCAGTCTCTCCCCTTGTTCTCCTCCCCCACTTTACATTGGGCCTCTGTCTTTTCTTTTTCTTATTTTCATTTTCATTTCTTTTCTCTTTTTTAATTGCCTCAAGCAGGTTTACTAACATTAGTAGTCATCCTACTTTACAAAACTTGTTGAATCTGTTTGTAGAATGTTCAAAATAATCATGTTTCAAAGAACGTTAAAGCTTGTTCATTGTAGTAATATACAAATATAATCCACAGCGACATTAGGCTTTTGTTTTTGTACTTTTACAAATTGAGTATTCAGTAGGAATATATCCTGTAATTGGACAAATACATAAAAAAGTTCCAAAAACAGAGAAGAACAAAAAGTTCTTCTCTAATTAATACAGTTGGTCTACTAACTACAATGACACAAGCATCAAAACTGGGAACTTTTCTTTTCCTTCAAATAAGGATCCAAATTGTGACATGCTTTATGAGTAGGATTCTTACTCAAGTAAGACACTCCTTTACTCTGCTTGATCTACTTTTTTCAAACAAGTTTTAAGAATCACATTTTACATCAATTTTGGCAGGCAGGAAAATGATTGCTAACTTTCTGATCTTACTTCACCTTAGTTGGAGTCTAAAAATGTAGGGTTTCAGGTGGAGAAACTGAATTGTGACAAGGCAAAAGATGACTGGGAGGAGGTGAAACTGGTTTTGAATTTCCTCTGTGGGCACATTCTGCACCTCTTGATATTAACTACTTTTGAATGCCACCTTTTAATAAAAAAATCAATTTATTGTCTTAGAGGTTTCAAATTTTTTTAACCCAAGGACACAATAATCAATCTAAAATTGCATAATTGCAACTGTTGTGTATTGTATAATACACAAATAAATTATTTTTGTTTAATTATGTACAGTCAAAAAGTTCACACTTCCCTTGAATGTTTGGACATACATGAAACAATGTAAACTCTTCTTTGTTTTAACAAATTCAAGCCCAAAATGCTTTGTATTTATTTTTGTTTTTATTTTTTTACCATTTTCTCCTAACTTGCACATGATCTTTCGGATTAGTTTGTCTCTTCTATCAGCCTGTTCTTACTTCCTGTTCTGGTTCTCATGAAACCCTAACTCAAGTGGCACAGGTGGTTTGTTTGGTCTGGTATCAACTGTAGTGTTGCTACAAAGGCACTTGAGTGTTCAGTTTCTTTCATGTTTTATTTTCACTGTCTTTCTTGTGATTTTTTCTTTTTTTTTGTCTTGCACTTTCTTGCTCTTTTGTCATCTGATAAGTCATTCAGGAAATGGGTCCGATAGCTTCCTGAGGAAATTACACCCACTTCCTGTCTATACACCTCCTTACTTGCCAGTGCTGCCCCCACTGGCCTTTATTTATTTACTTTTAATGTCTTGTCTATGTTGGAGCACATCAGAGAGAAGCTGATGGAGCAACGGTGCTCCTAGGAACCCCCCAGTTACTGTTAACGAGACTTTGTTCTGATGACAGAACCAGATAAAGAGAAGTACATGGCAAGCTGCAGCAGTTAGTTGTTAGACTGTTTTTGGATGTTCCCCTCATAACCCTTTGTATTGTAGAGGACAGGACACAGACTGTAGTGATTTAAAAAAGAAAACAGTGATCTTTTTTGATTTTTAACATATTTAAAGTTTAGGAATACCTTATAATGAGTGTTAAAGATGATTTCTGAGTGTTCCTAAATTAGTGGATTTGAATGGTTTGATTTTTGATTTTTTTTACTTGTTAAAGTTTAACTGCAGAATAACTTTAAATGCAAGTTCTTGTATAAACTTTTCTGCTACAGTTTGTGTTGCTACCAGGATTTAAACGATACCACTATTGTCAATGACAACAATTACTGGTAGTCCTCTGGGATATGTTCTGGTATCCCTTGAGCTGAAAAACAGGTTTGTATACAAACTGTCAGAGACTAGTTTTGTAATGTCAAATCTACAAAGCACACTATAAGCCAGAGGGCATGAGGAACTTCATCTTACTATCAGAAAACCAGCAGATTTGACTAAATGGTGTTTATGAGCGACCTAGAACTGACTAGCAGGAAGAAAACAACGTGACCTCCTTCCTCCACGCTCACCCCACTCTTTTAGTGCTATCTTCAAAAACACACAACCCACAATTTAACAATGCAAGTAACTACAAAAGTATTAACGTAAGGAATAAAATACAATTTCATAAAGATGCACTTAAAATCATTTAATTAAAAAAGATGATTAGCCATATAATCTGGTGTGCCTTATGTGTAAATACTGGTTGTGCTTACTGACAAACAGATTTTTGCTGTACACAGTGTTTAAAACGGTGTCAAAATGTTGTACCTCTAGACTATGAAGCCGTACCGCTTTCATTTTAACAGCTGTGCACAGTAATGGCGTCTTGTTGCTCACAAGATATATTATTGCCAACTCCATTGTTGTAACAGGAAATAAAATAAAACGGGTAGATGTATTTAGTCTTTTTACTCAAGCACTTTAGTTTTTGTAACTCTACATACATCACTAAACCAATGAAGTTATAAAAAAAGTTAAAAACAAGTAAAGCAAGGTTACAAATATTTTCCCAGGCTCTGTTAAATCCTGCCAGATAGTTCACAGATTATAAAACCATACACAATCGTGTCTGATTGTACCTGGGTGTGGTAACTAAAGTAGCAGTGTATGCCTTGGGCAGTTATTTTCTTCAAAATGTTATTTGATTCTCTGCAAATGTAAGAACACTGTTTATAGTCATTCATTCCCATAGCATGACGAAGATCATGCATTGAGGACAAACCACGCTTACCTGAAATGATTGCCCCATCACTTTAGACCTTTCTGAGAACTTGCGCAAATTAAATTATAAAATGTCGATGAAGAATCTCATTCATTCAGGTGACGTCTTGAAGTTGAGTCATGGGATTTGGACTTATTGTCTTCAGTTCTTGAAACGTTTCACCTCTCAGCCAGGTAGCTTCATGAGTTGATTTATGCTGCATTAATCTGGCTTATTTGTTCAATGGAAACCTTTTTTTTTCTTTGTTCACAGTTCAAGCAGGTGTCTAACGTGTTTGCTTGAGTACAGGACAGGACATTTGCCTGGTCAGCTGTGTTGTGGAATGCAAAGACCAGTTGTCACTAGCTCTCAGAAAGGGTGCTCTCAGACATATGTGCATAGTCTTAACTCTTACACACAAAAGAAACGCACGCTTGATAGCTATGGTTAGATTGATACCACCTGACACTTAGCTAGGACTGGAATGTGATGGGAGGGAATAGTAGGGGCATTTGCTGACTCTCAGGAGTACTACAGATTATCTCTACACTTCTTATAGACTTTTTATGAAATTCCTTGGTCTTACTTCCACCATGGTTCCATGAACTGGGAAATGTGCTCACAATGTGGAGCTTACATCCTCCATCTGTTCCCAGAACTGTTCTGTATCCTGAAGTCAACCTTTGCTTCTTCCTGAGGAACTTCAATTGGGTCTCCCCCATCGTCTTCACCAACTTGTCTCTCAAAGAAGGGACATGCACTACAGTTACTCTGTAATCAAACAAGACATTACACAAGTATAGCATCCTCTATGAAACTGCCTGGGTGTTCCCCTCCTTTGCCCAACAATAGCTTGGCAGGTCCTAGCATGTGACCCTGCGCAAGACTAAACAGCTTTAAAGGATGAATGAATGAATAAATATATTGGTGTGTCCTGTAATGAGACGATGGAAATGTTGCAACTTGCAGCAAAGAAGCAACAGCCGAGGTCAACAAGATTTGTTCTGCTTTTCCATGTTAATTGAGGATCAACCCTTAAACAAAATGTAGTAACTTACTGTGTCACCACTGTCAAGATTTTTTTTTAGCTTTTAAAGAACAAGGTAGAATTGTCAGTACACTACAAAAATCAGAACAGAAGAAATCCAACTCAAACTTAAAGATTTAACATTTTAGACGCTGATTTTGCAAAGAAAACTGCATAGTGCAGGTGGATTCAGACTGGACACATTTGGTTTGCTTAAAGGTAACCAGAGTTCAGTTCCCCCAATAATCTGGAGCAACCTGGAGTCAATCTGGTGTCTGAATTAGGGCTGTCTACGTTAACACTTTAACGTACGTGATTAATAAAAAAAAACCATGATGGCGTTGTTATTTGTTAACGCACATTAATTACACGTCAAAAGCGATGGTCTTCCACTTTGCATTTGGCATTATTCCACTTGTGCCATGGTCACTTACAAAATAAATAAATATTCAATCAATTTTTAGTACTTTATTCTTGTTATTTTTTCACAAAAGTAGACTATTTCGTGCATGGTTCTACGTTTTAACTACTTTTTCAGGTGCGTATCAACAACCAGCAGCCAATCAGAATAAACTATTCACCCGGTCCATTTAAAATGCAGAAACATGATGTTTGTTTCTTATGGCTGTATATCAGCCTCTTTGTTTTCTTGGAGTAACACTACAGACATAAAGTCTTTACAGTTCTTTAGAGTTCTGCTTATCTTACTATTGATGTGTTTTGTGCACACAAATCACATTTCTGAGTTAACACTTTACAAATTAAGACATTTCAGACAATAGAAATGAAGGAAACATTTTCTCACTGGTCTTTTTTCTTTGTTCAAAAGCCTCATATTGTCGCATAAAATTTACCTAGTAAAACATTGTGATTACCTGTGATTAATCACAATCCAAAAGTGTGATTAATCTGATAGATTTCCTCAGTCTAAATACGCTCTGTACTCGGAGCGTAACAACTGAACCGAAATGGCCACCGCAGCCGGGCATTATGGGATGTAAACAGAGAGCTGTGGACAAACGTGGACCAATGATGCAACAGCAACTCATTAAAATGTGTTTGGATGAATGCAGGCTCATTAAAACATCTTTGTTAGTGTGATACACATTGCTTCTCACATTGTTTTTCTGACAATTTATATGTCTTAAATACTTACCTGTGTACCTTCAAAGCCAACGTCTCCTTAGCAACCGCCTTGCAGCATGCCTCCACCGTACCAAAGTAATAAAAGTAAGTGTTGAACCTGATGTTGAAACAGACGTTTAAAATTCTTCAAAGTATGAATAAGTGAACTATCCCGACAAGGATCGCAAAGCTTAGGACTTCCATTATTCTTTCTCTCGTTGCTTTGGCCAGCCCTCGTAAATCCTGGCCAGTGAGTGAGGAGATCTTTAGTCACATGCTTTTCTTTATAAGCTTTGGTCTGGAACAGGAAAGTATGCTTGAAGGCAGTCCAAATACAGACCAAATGCAAGATTCAGGAATCGATCCAGACTAAATTAAGCCCACTCGATCCAGACCAATGGACTTTTCCAGTTTGGAGTTCACGTGATGGATTGCCAATATGACTCTTGACCAGTAACCCAAAGAAACATGTGTCTTCACTCAGAAACTTTTCACTGACTGGATTCGAAGATTATTATTTTCTGCAGTAGTTGCATTTTATGAGTTTGGAGTAAACAAGTCACTTTTATGAATTGATGAACAAACATCTGAATTTCTTTTCTGAAATTAATGATGTATCTTTGAGTTAACAATTGTTGAAGTGGGGTGTTTAATGACTGTTTTTGTGAATTTTAGAATTTTAATTTGACAACAAAGCATGTGTATATTTTTTAAAAACAGTCACTTACTATTTATTCAGTTCAATTAAATTGAACCTCAGACTTAAATTCTTGCAAAATATGAATGGTTCTAACATTGTCATTAAAAAGATGAATTCTCAAGAAACCCTCGAAGTCACTCGCTGTTTGATCTGATCTTCAACAACCTCTTTTTCTTCAGCATTATTTTATAGACTTTAAATACCAATTTTGTAAGTTTTAAGATTTTTTTCCCTCTATATACTTGCCAAATTTTTGTTAATCTTACATGAGCTGCAAACAAAGGTCTTTAATCTTTCCATCAGACCACCATACCATGGCTGGATCCCTGCAGCATTCATTACATTTGGTAACTGCTGTTTTTACACAGATAAAACAAGCTTTCTCACAGTTTGGTAATGTGTTGGTGACTGTTAGTGTGTGAGAAAAAAGTTGTCATGTGTATGTGTGTAGTTATGTTTGTAAATGGCTGCAGATGTACACCCATGGCCCTCACAGTCTCTGTTTAGCTAACCTCCTCCCACACATGCTGCTTCAGCATTGGCAGTTTTCTCCCCCTTCAATCCATCAGCCCACTGAAAACGGCCATGAATGAACACATTATCTCTCTATGTCTCTCATTCTTCTAGTTTCACTATTTGGCCATCCCACCAGCACCATGGTGCTCTTTCCATAAACAAACCTTTCCTTGACCTCCAGTTCTCACATCCTCACACTTTAATTCAAAAACAAATTGGCACTGCAACAATTTGACCGTAAGCATTTGTCTACACTATTTTCTATTACTTCCTATCCATGGCACCTTTTTGGGGGGGTGGTTCAGTCTTTCTTTTTTAAGGTCAAATTATCACTTTTAGATATGTTTGTTTGATTGGCAGGTGGGTGGTCCCATTGGTGGACCCAATAGAGCTTTGGATTTTACTTTGTTTCACCTCATTTTTATTAGTGGAGCATTTTTTAGGTTAGTATACTCAACTCCTGTTAACATGCAGTGAAGAATCCAGTTGGGGATTTCAGGGATCTGTCCTGTCAGTGTTTTCATGTCAATGGAAATGCTATGGGCTTGAAAAAAATTGCCCTTCTGAATTTTGGAAATATCCTGACAGAGATTTCCCAGCAACTGCTATTCTATGGTGATGGATCCTCAAATCATTTTTTCCTCAAGCTTAGCAGAAACAAGCACATAGTGCAATATTACAAAAAAAAATACCTGACAGAAATGAAATTTTATTGAAACTGATGTGGGAGCTTTTTGGAAGACCATTCTATATTACTGTAAACTTAACAGATGACATTTATTTGCTGTTGATTTTAAATCTGCCATCCATCAAAACAAACTACATTTAAATTCAATTGGATTTTGTTTGACTGCTGTAGGATTTCCAGTAAAATGACGCTTTTATTTGTGGGTTAAACCGCCTTGAATGACAAACATCAAGGTCAGTTTTTTTTGGTAGAAAAATGAACATAGAACCCACTTAGACAGTTTAGAGCAAATATACTGTTAAACTTGAGACACGTTTTACTTTACAAATTCTGCACTGGGTTGAATACAAGGTCCATGTGTTGTTTGTGTGCTTAGGACCAAAGGAAGGGGTGTGGGCTGTAAAGGAAGGAGGTAAACTTGTCTCATGCTCTGATGTCTTTTATTTCCCCATTTATAGATTTCAAAAGTAGGGAGTTGCTTGAACTTTTACTTAAGATTAGCTCAGTTCCATTTTTAGACACAGCGTTTAAGTAATCACATCCAGAGCCGAGCTCTGTGGGGCAAAGTTTGCCTAAAATAAATCTTTCTTCTCATTTTTTTTTCTTTGTGTTTAATCCTAGTAGCTGTAAAAAAAAAATTGGGTTTAAAATAGGTTTATCGTTATTATTAAATACATTCTAATATGGCTTTTATATCTCAAAGAAAATAAACAACTAGATGTTTGGTTATTTTTTGTGCTTTTTGCAAATATGGTTTGTCTGACTCTTTTAAGAGGCTGTATTTGAATCTCTGAATGTTATTTTCAATTACTTGCTTTTATACAAAACGAAAGTTTAAACACTCCTACAATGCTTGTGGATTCTAATAATCTGTCACTTTTCTGCAGGGCGTGATTTGAACTCCTCTGACCCAGCCATGAGTATAATCGGGGCCGAGGATGAAGATTTTGAGAATGATCTGAATGATGTAAGTGGAGATAATTAAGAATATTCTTCCATTTTCAACATATTTTTTGGGTCTCCATTTTTAATTCGCCATCTTTTTTCACATGTCTGCATTTTTTAGCCTAATGAGGAACAGTGTAAGCACTTTAACAACATTGAGCTTTTGAAGGAACGGCCAACTCACCTACTGGTCTTCATGCAACATGTCATTCTACAGTTTGATCCTGCTCCACTGGTGAGAGAATTTTGCATCGTTCCCAGTTATTTTGTGTGTTGAGGTGCCAGTTCCATAAAGTTTAAAAGTTAACCATCCAGTTAATCATTTAAACTGTGTGTTTAAAGCCTTTTACAGCCTGGACAGATAGTCTTTTGTTAGTCGTTTGTCTGTAGTTATCTGCAGTATCTATGTAGTGTTGTAGAAATTCAAAGTAAAAGCATTTCTCTTACCATGTTGACACCTGCGATGCCCACTATGACTCTGCCAGTTTAATGCGTTTGTATGCTAGTGCCTATGGAAAGCACGCCTGCCCTGTCCTCTTTATTCTGCATGCAGACATCAAGGGCCTCCTGGGTACTGTTGAAGCCACAACACGCTCTCGGTCATCCCAGTCTAATTTTCTTTACAAATATTTGTTTATCAATCGTGTAACTTTTATTTGTGACATATGTTCACACAAATTCATATAAATAACAAATGTATTGTCACAGTGTGCAATACGCTAATTGCAAAAGTCGACGTAAACTGTAATAAATGGTTAGCTTAAATGTTTATACACATGGTAATACAATCTCATAGCATCTTTTAAGTTTTTAACAAATAAAAAAAAAAACATTTACGCTTTTTACCAATTAAATGGAGCCCTTTTATGTTTGATGCCTGCCTTCTATGTAGACGTAGGTCATTTGGAGTATAATTTAAAATATCTTGATTTTGATTAAATAAAACGATTTAAAGCCCCACTTCAACTATTGTAATTTTTTTTCCCAGTGCTCCTTTAATTTTGATTATGCCGTTTTTAGCAAATATGAAAAAGTCTGTCTTGTTTTAAGGACATATTTTCTGCAATGAAACATGAGTTTATTAGAAATTCTCAACAGGGTTGTCGGCGGGACTGTTTGGATGGAAATAAACCGGGTTTTAAATAACCTGGTTTTTGTCTGCTATAGATTCACCACAATTTGAAGAAAGAAATACTCAGAAATGCAGTTTTAATCTTAAAGTCTTTTACATATGTCCTCCATCACAAGAAAAATGCTACAAGAACACGTTAAAAACACCAAAAACATGATTTTTGTTGGAGTGGGTCTTTAAATGAAATGGAAATGATCCATGAGTAATGTATTACCAATGGTTGTTTTTTGTTTGGCTATTTGTTCATGTGTCCCAAGTCACATTGTCATCGCAATATTGATCAGTAACATTGCACATCGCAAGTTTTCCTCATATTGTGCAGCCCTAGCATGTAGCTACTTCTTCATTTTAGTTTTGTTTTTTTTGTTGCAGAAGCCTCATGAATCAAAGCTAAGATTTGTTGAACTAAAATGTGTTTTCCTTGGTCGTGACTCATTGATACGTTATCTTCTTCTCAGCTGTGTTACCTTCATGCTGAGCTCTTCAAGAAACACAATCACAAGGACAATGCCAAAGAGATAAAGAAACAGTTTGTGGAGTTTTACAACACTTTCCTGGACAAGGGTGCAGTAAGTAGAGCACTGTATATCTGTTGAATACAGGAATAATTAAGATAAGTGAATCTTAAATTAGACAGCTACATAAGTATATAAGCTTTATTAAAAATCCATATTTTCAATATGATGCTTTCATTTGACATTTATGTTTGCAAATTATTAAAATGTTTCTGTTTTTTACTCTGAATCATTCTGAAGAAACATTAGCAGATGCATAAATGTTTTGCACTTGTGCTACACTGTGCATTTCAGTGTATTTGCTGTTATAAATACCTGAAAAATATACCTATTTGATTTTAGGGCCGTAAAAGTGTTTTACTCACATATTTATAGCTGTAAATTTTTTTGTACACGAGAAGAAATTAAAAAAGAAAAATAACTGAATTATTCTTTATTTGCAATTGTTATAGATACATTAATTTTGCTTACAAAAGCAATACCTATTTACATGTAGACATCATTTTACAACCACAAAATACTTTCTGAAGTTATACATTGAGGGAGAGCTTGGTATTTCATTTCTAGGGTTAGATGGACCCCTGGAGGCTTTTTTAGCCATTGCACTTCTTTTTTTTTTTCCTGCAAAATGAAGTTAAAAAATAACACTTACTTTTGTTTTAACAAAACATAAAAAAAATGTTCTTTTTTTAAAAAAAAAAAGAGCCTTCTTCTTATTTTGCAATTTGTTTGCAGGTTCTAAGAGTATCTATTCCAGGCTCAATAGCCAACGAACTGGGTAAGTTAAGGATTTGTAATTCTAAAATCCCATCGAGTCAACCTTGTTGAAAAGGATTTTTCACTTTCTTCACTCTTCTCCTTTTCCAAAGATCGCACTCGAGCAGATCTGCTTCCTGAAGATATTCAAAAGCGTTATGTTCAGGAGATTCAGAACCTGCAAATCCCTGAAGTGAAAAAGCAACTGGAGGATTTCAGGTGAGACTATTTCTACCTGCATCTATTATACCTCAAATAATTGAACCCAAAATAACTGAATGCACATTTCATGATAATCATATTGTTCTTTTTAATGACACTCTGTTCAAAGGTTGATGATCAGGAAACATGAACAGATTCAAAACAATAAATGATGGGGATTATTTTGTATTATGTTTTTCTTTATTACGTTAGAATAGAATAGAATACAATAGAATAGAATAGTCTGTTGTTTTAGACTGAATCCTATGTGGGATTGTGGGAAATACTTCACATAGAAGGACCTTTAAAAGGTTTTGTAATATTTGTTGTTTGTGAATTTTTCAGAAAGGTAGGGAATCAGTGAAAGTAATTTATTTTTGAAAATCATTTGACCGATTCTAAAGCTTTTCTTTCTGAGACCTTTCTATTTATTATCATATTTACCCAAGTTGGCAGACAGTATTTGTTTTCAAACCGTTCTTATTTTAGTTTGGGTCTCTCCTCCACGTTCATCTCCAGCAGCTAGACTTCTGTGAAGGGCTTTTTCTTGAAGAAGACTTACTCTGAGGCCATTCTGTCTTGTTGTCAGACACTTGGAGAACACAATCATTGCCTGTCACTTGAAAATGAAAACATGTCTACTTTGTCATGGACAACAGCGCCGTTATATTACAATGCTCACCTGATATTGGTGTTGCAGTAAAGGTGTTTTAACCTATGAAAACATTTATTTATCTAAAAAAAAGATGATTTTTTTTTTGTTTGTTTTGTTTTAAATGTCTTTCACTGGTTTTATTGTTCAAAATCTTTTTCCCCATGCTGAAAAACAAATGAAGTTTGTAAACATTCAGATCATTCAGCTGATTCAGGTCAAAGTATTTAAACTGTGTGAGTTTTGCAAGCATATTTTCATTAAAAGTCCACTGTAGAAACATCAGTGGAATAAAAGAAAGCAGTAAAGCAGCTGTTGGCTCTGAGTTTAGGGGAGATTAGCTGAAACTGCTGCTTGTATCCATGTTTTTTGTTGTGTTCATTCATGAGAGAAAGCAGTTTAACTTTCATCACTTTTCATCACTTTTTAAATCATTTTATGGATCTTTTGAGAGCGAGATTTTAAACATCATAAATTCCTCTCTACAAACGGGTATTTTTCCCACTGCTTTTAAAACTGCAGTGGTGAAACCGTTACTAAAGAAAAGCAATGTAGATCCTACGGTTTTTAAAAACTACAGACCAGTGTCCAACTTGCCATTTTTAAGCAAGATTCTGGAAAAAATTGTTTTTATTCAGCTAAATGAGTTTCTCTTACACAATATCATATTTGAGGTGAACCAGTCTGGTTTTAGAACGAACCACAGTACTGAGACAGCCCTGTTAAAGATCGTTAATGATGTTAGATGTGCCTCGGATTCAGGTCAGATCACAGTATTAGTTCTACTGGATCTAAGTGCTGCTTTTGACACTGTTGATCACCTGATCCTGTTAAACAGACTTAAAAGTCTTGGCCTTTCAGGGACTGTTATCCAGTGGTTCACTTCCTATCTCACGGAGAGAAATCTTATGGTAAGCATGGACACTTACTTTTCTGGGGTCCACAAAATTGAATGTGGTGTGCCTCAAGGTTCCATCCTTGGCCCCTTGCTTTTTAACATCTACATGCTTCCTCTGGGGAATGTCATCAGGAAGCACAACATCAGCTTTCATAGCTATGCTGATGATACCCAGCTGTACATAGCTATGTCTCCTGATGACACAAGACCAATAGAAGCACTTTTTAATTGTATTTTAGATGTAAAATCATGGATGGCAAATAATTTTCTGCAGCTCAACCAGGAGAAAACTGAAATTTTGGTTATTGGTCCTGAAGCCAAGAGAGAGAAACAGTTTCTGAAACTTAAAGAACTTTCATTCAATTTTTCTGAAACAGTCAGAAACCTGGGCGTTATTTTTGACTCCAAGCTAACATTTATCCCACATATCAAGCAGGTGATTAAAACTGTTTTTTATCATCTTAGAAATTTGGCTAGGGTCCGCCCAATTCTCTCTCTTGCTAATATGGAGACGCTGATGCATGCTTTTATAATTAGTAGAGTTGATTATTGTAATGCCCTTCTAGCAGGTCTTCCAAAAAATAGCATTAAGAACCTTCAGCTTCTCCAAAATTCTGCTGCAAGAGTTCTCACCAAGACCAGAAGGCGAGCTCACATCACCCCGATTTTAAAATCCCTGCATTGGCTCCCCATCTGCTTCAGGATTGATTTTAAGATACTTTTAATGGTTTTTAAATGTCTGAACGGTCTTGCGCCTTCTTATTTATCTGATCTTTTAGTTAAATATGAACCCTCGCGGACCCTGAGATCCTCTGGCACTGGTCTACTAATCATTCCAAATGTGAAAACCAAAAATTATGGAGAGGCATCTTTTCAATACTATGGCCCCCGTCTATGGAACAGTCTGCCGGAGGACCTGAGGACCGCAGAGAACATAGAGGTTTTTAAGAAAAGGCTCAAGACCTATCTTTTTAAATTAGCTTTTAGTTAGTTTTTATCATGTTAATTTATCCTGTTTTTATTATTTTTATCATGTTTTATGATTTTACGTTGGGTTATTTATAGCTTATTTGAATATTTTTTATTCTCATGTTTTATTGCTTGTTGCTTTTATCAAATGTTCCATTTTAATTTTAGATTTATATTTTATTATTTTTAAATCCAGTGCCTCCTCGGCTGGGTCCTCTCCCTCGGGTCAGCTACGGTTCAGCTGTTGCAGCCCTAGATGGGGACCTGCCTCGCTACCTTGCTGTGGTGGGGCTGGGTCCTCGCCTGTGATGCTGCATTACACTGACTATGTGGTTTTCCATGGAGGAAGAGGACCCAACTATAATGGGTCCACCAACCAACTTTCTCCTTGCTCAGCCTGTTTCCCAATGGGTTCCATCAGCTAAGGGGGTGGGAATTGTGAAAGGGGTTGGGTGGATTGCATGTGTGTGTTGGGGGTGGGGATGGGGGGGTGGGGGGTCTACATTTTTATGGTTGTGCTTGTTTTTAATCTGTTTTATTTTAATGTAAAGCACTTTGTGTTATGCTTCATAGGAAAAGTGCTATAGAAATAAAGTTTGATTTGATTTGATTTCCTGGTTTGTGTTAAATAACAGAGTAAATTTATTTAATTTATTTATCAACAACAGAAATGACACAAACAGTGATGTTTGACCTTTATACTAGGGCTGCTAAATATGAGGAAAAACTTGTGATGTTCGATATTGGTGAACAATGTATCGATGATGATTTGAGCTGTGATACTTGAACAAATAGCAAAATCAAAAACAACTAATACATCTTTTTCATTGTACTGCAGTAGTTTTGTTTAAATAAAAGTCAACAAATTTTAAATTATGCCCTAAATGATCCACGTCTACATGGGATGTGGGCATTTAACATAAAAAGGCTCCATTTAATTGGTCAACAACATGAATGGCCCATCTGATCTGTCAAATGGGTAAAAGGCTGTATTTGATTTGTTAAATACATCAAGCTGCCATAATATAGTTGCTAAAAATTTAAGGTAACCAGTTATTGCAGTTTATGCCCTTGGCAATACATTGCACAGTCCGTGATGACGAAAATTTTTTGTTTTATTGTGCAGCCCTACTACTAACTAAGTGCACAATAAGAATTTATGTTAACATATGTTACAATGAAAAGTTACACAGCTGATGAACAAATATTTTAAAAGAAAATTAGACCGAGTCAGAACAGTCCTGCTTCAGACCATGTTCAAGGTCAACATTTGAAAATATAAAGTTTTTTGCTTAAAAAGACTTTTTGATTAATGCAATCAGTACATATACGACTGTTTCATGAATCCTAAATGTGTTTCACCTGTTAGAATTTTGACTTCTTGCTTTAACTTTAATAATCTAACCTGGCCATCATACACTTTTTTCTGATTCTTTTTCTGTATTCTGTATATGTCATTAATGATGTGTTTGAAGTCCCACTCCAACTATATTTGTTTCTATTGTAAAATCATTCCCAGTGGTCTTTTAATTATGATTATGCAGTTTTTGGCAACCCTGTGTTGTTGTTTTTTTTACGATATATTTTCTACAGAGCTGCAGGAGCTCATTAGAAATTCGCCTGTGGGTTGTGGGCGGGACTGTTAGCTCTTCTAATTTCTAATCAGTCCTTTGCTTACACTCTCTCGCTAACTTATTGCAACTCGCTCACTTTGGCCCGCCCATGGCATTTGCTGCGACACAAACCAGAGCTTTTTCAAAACATTTTCATTTACGTTTTTTCAACCGTGTTCTCATCTGCTCCTGATCCAACTAAATTTGAGTAAAGAAATACTCAGAAAGGCATTTTACCTTAAATTATTTTATATATGTCCTCCATCATGAGAAAAGGCCACAAGAACATGTTAAAAAAGACCAAAAACATTATTTTTATTGGAGTGGGTCTTTATTATTATCACCTGAAATCTATTCAAGAGGACAACTAAACGGCCAATATTTACACTGACGGCTGTTTTTAATCTAACTCTGGAAATTGTTCGCAAGTGGGGCAAAGAGCAGCCCTACATATATGCTTTTTAAATCTCTACTCTCTATTTAGAGATGTAGCTACAACTATATTATTAAAAAAAATACATAAAAAATGTATTCCTCTGACAAACTTTCCATCCAGCATTCTTTCTTTTCTTCTGTTCTTTGCAGGCATAAGCGGATGATGGGAATGACCCAAAATGAAGAGGAGCTGATTGATGTTGAAAACCATTATCCCACTGACCGTATCCCAAGAAAGATGAAGGAAGCGTGTGTAGCTGAGACGCTGCTGGAAAAAATGTCTGACATGCAGTGAGTGTCTCTTTAGTTGTGGATAATCACTAGAAAACTATAAAAAGCAAGTTTATAATGGTTTGGTGTCTGCTTTTAGAGGGATGATTCTGAAATGCTCAGTGTTTGACCTGAGGCTAAACTGAAAACAGACTTTCTTTGGACTTGCTTCCTTGCACACTGAATACTTTTAGTCTGAACTTTAAATACCTTCACCCCTCTGGGCCATAAGCAGTCTTCCCTGTGAGTAAACTCTTATAACAATAAGTCATTATGGTTAAAGTTATCCTTCCTGAGAATAGGCTGCCTAATCATAGATGCTCTTTTAAGATATACCAGTCACATCCTGCATTAAATTTTAGGCACGCATCCAGCTTTTCCAACTACAATAATCAATACCAGACTGAAACTTATTTTAAATTATGTTAGACTGAACACTAACGATAGCATAAAAGTCTGAACTCTATCCCTTAAGACAGCTTTAAATTAACATTTGCTTATTATGATGATGTTGCTGTAGTTCTGCTTATTTTATTGCATTGGTTGATTTTTTGTCAACTAATCTGACTGGTTTTTTTAAAGAGAGTTCCCTTTTGTTGATAATTGCTGTATTAGTCAGAATGCATTGGGTTCAGAGATTTAAAAAACAAATCTATTGATGTCAAAAGGCTTTAAACTAACAATGTAACATCTTAAGATAATATAAAACTGCAAAAGGAATATATAATGATAATAAAGCCCAGTGGGTATCAAAACTACATCTGAAAAAAGAGTTGGAGACCCTCTTTGATGATCTTTGCATCTTTTGCAAAGCATTCCCAGTGGTTTTTTAATTATGATTGAGCCATTTTTAGCCAAAATCAAAATACTCTTTTTTTCCTTTTTTTTCCAGAGTATAAGTCGCAAACAGGTCAAGTATAAGTCGCCTTTTCTTCAATGATCAGAAACATGGCAAAAGAACATGTTAAAAACACCAAAAACACAATTTTCATTTCCAAAGCAAATTAAAATTGTGGGGAAAAGAATTTTAAATTTGTAAAAAAAAAAAAAAAAAAAGTGTCAAACTACATCTTAGAAAACGACACAGATACTGTATTTTCTAGAGTATAAGTCACTTTTTTCCCATAGTTTTGCCAAGGGTGCAACCTCCACTCAGGAGCAACTTAGTTATGTTTGTTTGAACATAAATAGGCTAATTAATTAGTTATTTTCCCACCAACAACCGCTTGCTATTTCTAAGTATTTCTTTATCATAATTGTTGTGAATCAGGAGCAGACGAAAACATATAAATTGGAAAAAGATTATAGCAGTTGCGTACATGTTACTGCTGTGGGTCACAAGCTCCCTGATCTGCTCCATTCTGATGCATTCACTTGTAGACGACAAGATCCATGTACATCGTTGTTTTCCCCTTCCCAAATGACATCAGGTTTAAAACTGTACAGCTGGCTAGCTTCATTATTGCTCGCCATTTTTGTTGCACCACTCATGTTGGGTTGGGTGTGTGAGGGGCTGTAAGTGGCAGGAGAAAGTGTAAACAGAAGGTGACTGAAGGTGGTGGTGGGCTTACTCTGCACCAACAGTCCTGAACATGAATTTCTAATGAACTCCTGCCGCTCTGCAACAACTATGTCCTAGAAAATAGTTATTTTAATTTAGGCAAAAAAACCCCCATCATAATCATCATTTAAGGAACACTGGAAACGCTTTTACAACAAATCAGAAGATGATCAGAATGAGACTTTAAGGTATTTTTGAGCGTATGATTGTCACATTTTTTCATCACTGAAATTGTTGCTTTATCAACCAAGATCATATGAACAGAAGATATAGAAGGAGATGTAGTTGAAAACAGGGATTGGTGTGAATTGTCTTTGGTCAGACTTTAAGACAATAGAAAAAGAGATTTCACAAGCACTTCAGAGAAATGTCTGTTTTCCAACCATAACTATTGTTCATATTATTTTTACTTTTGATGATGCAGCTCAAATAAATCTTCCACAAGCATAGAATGATGTTAATGAATTAGATAAAAACGTTGCTTTGAATGCAAAAGTCAAAGTCTTTTCTTCTCAGACTTACATATTTGTTGTGATTCTGTGAGCTTCCTTGACATTTTTATCAAACTAAATGAAAGCAGTCAGGATCGGACGTGCACACACACAGCAGGAAAAGATGCAGTAGAAAGATGGGGGAGTAATAAGCTCATTAGAACAGAAAACCTGGAACAGAAAGCAAAGGGGCAAAAAGGAAATGGGAACGCGGGGAGGAAAAGATGAAGCCGGCTGTGCCACGCTGGCAAGAAGGCTTTACGCTGGCATTTTGCCAATGGGGGGTGGGGCAGCTGAGGGGGTAACACATCTGAAGGAAGATTCTTGGTTTGAAAGAATCATGGGGTTATCAGCTTCTGCCAGGAGGACAGTTAAAAAAAGAAACCTAGAGATTTGGGGGTAAAGTAATCTGTGGTTGACCCTGTGGTTATTCTGTACTAGAAGTAAATTAGACAGTGAGGGACAGAAGGCCAGGCAGAGGGCAGGAGGATGTCTAACTTCATCTTGTCAGGAGAAAGAGAAAAAAGCGAATGGAGGGATAGATGTGCTGTGCACAAGCAGTTTTCCTCCTGCGGATTGACAGTGTAGAGGAATCAAAGACGTCATTTTCCCTTTCAAGCTTTCCCACGCAGCCACACTGTTGGATCTCAGCCTCTGCTGCACAAGCTTTTCCTCAAGTCTCACTCCATTCATTTCCTTGACAGTCATCATCACTTTTCCTCTTGTCATGCAACCAACATCCCACAACACAGTGACTGCAGCCCAGTTGTAACTCATTGGTCTTTCTGGTGATGCAAACTTTTGATTGGATTGTTCAGGAGAAATCCCTTCAAAACTCCTCCCACTGTGCATGTTCAGTTCTGCGCACACATGTCAAATCAGAGAAGAATAGTCACTTCAGATTTAAACGAACCAAATCACAGTTGATAATCGGGCAAGTAAGAGAAAGAAAAAAAAAATGTTACTAAAAAGAAAGAGGTGAGCTTGTGTTTATGTCATACTGTCTTTTCCTCTTTTTGGAATTGCTGTTGACGCGTGTGCATTAATGCTTTTTGCAGACCTACAATTGTGATGGATGAGGAAAAGTGGTGAGTTTCATACTTTAAATGAGTTTGACTCCCTTTTGACTTACTAATGGTTTTAGGGTTTTATTTTTTGCTTTGTTTTTTGAGCACTCCTTTTTTGGCTCTCTGCCATTGTTTTTAAAGATGTGACTTATTTGAATTTTGCCTTTAAGATTATTTTCAAAGTAATTGCTAAAAAAAAATCCTCTTCGTTTCACGTTTTTAAACTCTTACTGCTATTCTTTCTTTTTTTCTTTCTTAGTCTTTGTCAACCATCAAATTTTCATCTATCATACTTTTACTATTTTTCCCAAGTTTTTGTGCATTTTGCAGGGGTGCCCAATACAATAGATTGCAAGAGGTGAATAGATCATGGACCATCAAAAATAAACAAAAAAATATATATTTAAAAAAATTGCCATCAGTCAATCATCATCCTTGCTCCAAAGTGCATAATGCAGAATGGCCAATCAAACATCTTCTGAGTTTTTCTTCCTCCTACTCTTCAGAAAGGTGTGAACTTACAGCATCAGTCTCCTAACTGTGGCTGCTAACGTGCCTTATTTCTCCTCAGCTGACCCAAGGTCAGTCACTCAAAAAGAACCTTGAACAGAACCGCATGAAACATTTTATACTGCGGCATCACTGACGTGACAACTATGAACACACAGGTCCAATTTAATAAGTTGTTGAAGGGAAAAATGACAGAGGGGAACTTTTTAATCAGGTTCCAGTCTTACATACTCTAAATCAGGGATGAGCAACTCCAGGCCTCGAGGGTCTCAGTGTCTGCATGATTTCCAGATATCCAAGCCCTACTCATGACTGATTACCTGGTTCAGGCGTGTCCAGCCAATTAAAACATGCCAGAGCATGGTATGTTGGAAAACATGCAGGAATGTGGCCCTCGAGGCCTGGAGTTGCCTATCCCTGCTCTAAATGTTACTCTAAATGCTCTATTTAAAAATAATTGTCATCACTTTAAAATCTGCTTTTCATAATTAGTCTGTAAATTGCCAAAAAGTGAACAACATGACAAATGATAATTTTTTGATGAAAATACATGGTATTATTATGTTTAGGTAGATCTTTTGGAGCTGTTTGTTTAAAAAGTAACTTGCATGCTGAAAAAGTGTGGGCACCCCTGCTCCAGAGTTTTTTAACAAGCTGTGAAGAGTTTCTCTTCTATGTAGCCCTGATGTGAAATAACTGACAAATGCATAGTCAATGGAATAGAAAAGCTGATTTTAATCTAACATTGACGAACATGATCCAGTTTTATGGAAATAAGTAAAAGGGAAGTAAAAAAAACTAATTATTTTATCTCTTAACTATGTCTCCAGCCAATCCATCTTTGCAGCAGTGACAGCCTATATGAAGCACCTGGATGTTAAAACAAGGGGAGCTGAAAGCAAGTCGAAGTCCAAAGGAATGTTCTTCAAGAGACAAACTAAGGTAAAAACAAAATCCTTGTTCCAGGTCTTTAAAAAATGTAACAGGTCAACACTGTAATAGGGCTTAATACAATGGTTACTTTAGGGGTTCAGACTTTGGGTTGCAGCATTTAATGCTTTTGTTTGCCTTGGACTTTTCACCTCTTCAGCATCTACCTATTGTTGTCTTTTCAGACTAAGAAGGATGACACCCCAAAGAAGCCCAAACCGTTTTTTCCTAGCATTCCACCTTGGAGGCCATGTAGGTTTTATTCTTGTTTTGTCCTTATAATTAAATTCAAATCACATTTTAATCTGATTTTTGAAGATATCCGTTGGATAATTATTCCAGCTGTGGCTACACAATCAATCAAGAAAATCTAGAGACGAACAGTGCACTTCAGGTGTCTTATTGCTTCATTTTGGTGGCTGTAGTCCAGTGTTTGCCTGGCGTCAGCCCGAAGGAATGTGGAGCTCCACAGCTACATCTGTTCCACTTCAATGAGCAGCATATGAATGACTGTGTTCTCATTAATGAATTATAGAAATTCACTGTTCTATTGTATCCATATTGGTTCAGCTTTAGTTCTAAGCATGCAAAGACTTTATATTTAAAACAGTTCCAAGTGTCATTACACATTGGTACAGCTGAAAACATGTTCTCCTGCCCTTCTTTTCCTGCTGCAGCTGATCCCAAATCAAAAACGGACACTGAAGGTACCCTTTGTTCAGAGTCTGCCGCCTTTTCCATCTGCAGAATGATCACAAACTAATCAAACTACAAGCATGCCTGCATGTTCCAAATAGAACTGGGGACAGATGTTGGTGGGGCGTTATTCTGAGGTTGTGTTTTTAGGAGTTTGTGTCACAATATTAAATGTTTCATTCATTAATTGTTGTGTTAATACAAAGCTAACTTGAAGGATAACTGCTGTACTCTTCTTGTGAACTAATCCTGGTATCCACTTGGTAGAACCTGATTGCAAAATGTTCACCATTTCATTTATTTATCTTTTTGTCTCACAAAGTTTCTGCTATTACACTCTTGTTACTTTTTTATGGTCTAAGTTTGTTCATTTTTTCTGCAGCTGCATTATTTTTTAGCCACCTAATGATCCAATTACTCTTTCTTCTCATGAAGCCCACCTGAGTCGGGAGAGCAGTACAAAAACCCCTGTGCCTGAGCCTCCTGTTGCTGTCCCCATCAACAAAAAGTCTTCCATAACTGTTAATGTGGAGAGCAATGATCGCCCTGGGAGCAACAGCATCAACACCAGCCCAGAGCCCTTTAATGTGGATGGTAAAGGTATGGAAAGTGGCCTTGCATATTGCAGTATAAAGGATTAAGAATAAAAAATACAGAGGGTGTATTTAATTGGTTTATATGGGAAAAATGAACCTGATAAAAACGTAGTTTGTTTATCCTCATCAAGCACATTTGTTATGTTTTTTACGGTAGGTCACGCAAGCAATCGCTTGGAGCCTCCAACCCAGTTGGAGTCGGGTGATGTATCCCCTGTTGGGTTGACTGTTGTGCCGTCTATTGGGGAGCCCATCTCCCCAATAGATCTCCCCGCAGAAGAGCCTGTGGAGAAAGAGAGGTGAGATTCCTGACATGATTGACATGTCATGACAAAGAGGTCATTTTAATGCCGTGTGTCTACTAACAAAGAGACTATGAGGATTTCTAAAATGATAAAAAGCAAACAATTACATTTAAGAAACAGTGAAAGTTTGAAAACACAAACAAGTTTGTCTGAACTGTGCTAGCAAAGGGAGCGCGGTAAAACTCCCCCAGCTGTCTGTCCCTGCTGTGTGCTAGCTTTTGGTCTGCTGTCTGTTGCTCATGAGCGCTAACAGCCTGCAGTTTTGAGAAGAATCCTCATCCAGCGAACATGGACTCAGCCTCTATAACCTCCTTATCCCTTCTTACCCCTTCTCCTTTTTTTCTTCTTCTGAAATGACACCTATTCTCTTCCTGACTGTTGTTCTGTCTTTGTTGAATTGTTGTGTTCTGTTGTGACCTCAGGTTTATCTCTTAGCTTTATTGCAGCTTTGTTGGCAATTTTTTGTACCATTTTTCTCAGAGCTTTCTGATATTTGTTGGCAGTATGGAGTGTTTCCCATTAGACGAATATATTTGGAGTCTCCATATTTTTATGACATAAAGATTAAAGGTGATCTATACATGCTGTTTTGTTTTTTATAGCTGCTCATTTTATGTGCTTTCCAAGATGTCCGCATCCGCCGTGGTCAGGGTCCGTCCTTCGCCTTGCTTGTCTCCTCCGTATGTCCAGTTACATGTTGTGTACGGGCTTTGGCGTCAAGTCTGGCATGCAGTTGTCATAAGTAGCTCAAAACATGTGTTTAACCTGTCATTTTGGGGTGTGTGCATGTACAAATAGATACTGGTAAATGTGGCTAAAATAGGGGTTTGGAGGAGGGTGTGTAACAGTGTGGTGTCCCATATTTTTGCAGACTGAAGACAAGGTGGGTGTCAGCGCCTTGACAGAGTCACGGACATGCTTCAGGCCATATACTGATCAAATATGACGCAAACAGAGAACATGGCACTAGCACCTTTACACACCTCACTTTTAGTCTTGTGCTCCTGTACTGTTGCAACATAAACATGGCTAAGTATTTTTTGAAAGAATTGGCTTAATTGTTGAGACGAGCTGATTTTATTTTATTTTTTTGCAGTTGTTAAGCATTGTGTAAAAACTAGATCTTGTTGAAACAGTTGTTTTCCTGAAAGTTACTGTACAGCAAAGTAAACTGTAGAGGTATGAGCTGTAACTACGTGATTCCTTGTTTACTGTTGTAGATCAGTATTTCAGTGCTATCATGTTTAAATTATATGAAACCTGCATGTTTCATTTCTGCTTACAGAAATATGCATTTCACATTTTATGCATATTTCTTTGTCATTCTAGTTCTATTCATCTACCTTCCTTTTCGTTTATCTTTTTCTTTTCCCCCCTTATACTTTATTTAATGTTTTCTTTACATTATGTTTTAAACATTCTCTTTATATTTTAATTTTCCTGTCTTTTGGTCTTTCCAAATTCTTTTGATTTTCTCTTTCTTTTTGATTCTTCCTCTCTTTTTGCTGTCCTTCCTGCCTCTCGGTCTTTCTGTCTCCTTTCATCCTTATCTTACTGGTCCTCTCCCACCTTCACTCCCTAAGTAGGAAAATTGGGCGCAGCGAGAGCGCCCGTGTGGACCGCCAGCCGTCCCGACGCCGTGGCTCTTCTCGGGCCAAACAATCTCGCTCTCGTAGTGACGTGGACCTCCAGCCTCCCACTGCCTCAACAACACCACCTTCCCCGCTCACCCCTCAGCACCTCCATTCGTAAGATGGACAAACGTCTTCCTAACGCTCCCCAGCAGGACTGGTGCTCAGCAGGGACAGACAGCATGTCCAGTTATTAAGGATCTGAAAAATCAGTGCAGCCACCTGCTTTTTTTCAATACCAAACTTTGCTTACTTGCTGTTTTTAAGTTTCTATTCAAGCAACAGAAGTTTAGTTGATGATTGTTGGACAGTTGAAAGTTTTTTGTTGTTTAAAAACAAATTTTCACTAAATGAGCTTTCTCATAATGGTAGAGTGGTAAAATTGAAATGCGTGCCTTTAACCCTTTATTACTGGAGTTTTAGCTCCAGTGTTTACATTCTTTCGACTACTTTAACTCTTCAGCCATTTACGCAATTAAGAAAATTTCATCGGATTCTGAAGCAGAAAAAAACAAGTTTGCGCTGAATGCAACACTGCACTGTAGTGTAGTTTTTACACAATCAACGTAAACCAGCTGACTCTCATGTAGAAAAGCAACTTTGTAGCATTTGGCTACATAGTGTAGCATATGGGTGCAATGCCAATATGAAAAGCCGCTTTCCTCCGCGTCAGAAACTGGCGATTCACGTTGATTGTGTTTACGGTCGAGGAGTTACAGCATGTCTAAGAGTGTGTTATTTAGGCGTGCCCATCTACATCTCCAAGTTTAAAGGGTTAACTATGGGGTCAAATTTGGATCACCTTCAAGTGTATGCAAAACCAGATTGTAAATTTGAAAGAAAAAAGAAGAACATTTTAAAACAGTTAGTTTTTTTAAAAAGTGCACATGGGAAATTTTGAAAAAAAAGTGTAAATTTAAAACTTGAATAAAAAGAAACGTTTTAAAACTAAAGCTGTTACCAAATAAAAAAAAAAACTTTAATTGTATTTTAAATTTTTTTTCATCTCTCCCTCTTTGCTTTCAGTTGTCAGTTTTCAGTTTCAATTTAGTTTTCAAGTTTTTGTTGCTGCGCTGATTCTATTTTTGTGTGTTGGCGGGGCTTCGAGCTTATTGGCACCCGGGACATGATTTCCCATCGGGTGACAGAGGGGACTCCTCAATACACATTTTCCACATTTTTCTTAGACAGACATGAACATTTTCACACTTTTCTCTCTTGTTTTAACTCGCAACGTTCAAACCTTTGTCTAAAAATTAGTCAAGTATTGGAATAAAGACAAGAATGTAATCGCAATGAAGGCATATAACGTTGGCAAGCTGCACATGTTGCGTCTCCGTAAAACATGGCACAGAAGACATTGATTGACGGGCACAACGCCACAGTGGCGCTGAAAAACATTTCACCAAACAGGAGAAACAAAAAAAAACTTGAAAATACAATTCAACGTTGTTTTTTGTTTAAGTTTTGGATTTAATATTTTCTTTTTAGTCAAATTTTTAATTTAAACTTTTTTCTTTTCTAGTTTTCAATATTTCTTTCAAGTTTGCAATATTTGTTTTTCACATTTTCAATCCTGTTTTTCAATCATTCCTTTAAGTTTACAAGGTGTACTTTTAAGTTTAACAATAATTTTCAAATTTACAATTGTTTTCAAATGTACAATGTCTTGTTTTCGGATTTTCACTTTTTGTTTTTTCTGATTTACAATCTGGTTTTTCATTCACTTTAAGCTGATCCAAATTTGACCCCATAGATATCTGTTAAAACTGATAAAACATTGGGCAGTTTCATGTTCAAAATCTTGACATAAGCTTTCATTTTTTTCCAACAATTTCTTCAAAATAGTTATGTCTCCTCTAGTTCAGTTGCGTTATTGGTTTATGTCATCATTCACAATTTTCTTTGTTTACTTTTTCCTTGATAAAAATCACACGGCACGGCAGCAGCCAAAAAATGCAAAAAACAAAAAGGACACAATGCAGTTATTATTCTTATCAAAGTGTCCTGAATACGAATGAAGCAAAAATAAAAAGTATTTTTTGATATTCTGGTAATGGTAAATGTTTTTTGGAACACATGAGTGAAATTGAATAATTTCTCATGGCATACATACACAGTACACTTGTGTGCCATCTCATTGCACACAAGTCTACTGTGGCACACTGATTGAAAAGCATTGCTGTAATGTAATTATTCTTTAACCTTTTTTTTTTATTTGTTATTTTTTTTTTATTTTACTAGTCTTGAGGGTCCACTTTTGATGCCAGAAGTTCCAAGCCACTCCCCCACCAGCTTCTCTCCTTCACTGGAGGAGATAGACCCACGGCTACAGGAGCTGGAGCAGGACCCACCCAACTGGAGGGAGGTGGCGCCTCGTGATGCCGTGAAGAAACTCAGCAAGAAGGAAACAAAGAGGCAGGAAGTGATAAACGGTCAGCAGAAGTAAAGTGAAATGCAACTTAAATTTGCCCAGCTGACATCAAGCTACTGAGCATCTAATTTGAACTTTCTGTGTTCCCCAGAATTGTTTGCAACAGAGCATGCTCATGTGCGAATGCTAAGCGTCCTACAGACTGTCTTCTCCAAGCCTTTAGGGAGGGAGCAGCTCCTGACAGCTGATGAGTTGGAGACAATTTTCCCCAGCCTTGATGAAATCATCGAGCTGCACTGTGAGTGCCCTAAAAACTGCTTATCTTGCCAGGGAAACTTGACCTTCATATGCTCAGTAACTGAAGGATTGATAATGTGCCTGACAAAAAAATGTTGACATCACACTGTAATAAAGTTATATAACATAAACACTTCTCTGTCTGTCTAGGTATGAAAGCAACAATTTATTAATGAAATTTAGCCATAAAATGTATTTTTCTGAAGTTGAAAAGCTGTTGTGGATCTGTGTCTCAGATAACTTCTATGAGAACCTGAAGAAACTGCGCATAGAGGACAACTTCATTGTGAAAACTATCAGTAAAACAGTGCTTCACTTGGTGAGTTTGGTTTATGTTTTTTTTGTTTAGTTTCTCCTCTTATTTCTTGCTAGTTTTCTTTAATTAAGAGCAATGACAAAATTGTTTATACTACTTGTAACTGTAGCAGTATTTCTATAGTTCTTGATTTATATTAGTCAACAGTCTTAATGCACAGCACTTGCAAGCTTTCTAGTTTTGGTTTTAATTTTTTTGTGTGTTTTGTTTTGTTTTAAGCTTTTTTTCCCCCCTCTTCCCTCTGATTTTGCATGTGTTTTAGTTTGGTGGCCCAGAGGGAGAATGGTTCCAAAAGCTAACAGCCCGGTTCTGCAGTCACCAGAAATATTCATTGGAGCAGATCAAAGCCAAGAGGAAAGACCCACGCTTCAACTCCTTCATCCTGGTACTTCATCTATTTTCTCTAAAAATGACTTGTATTTGTATTATTTTTAATATGTAAAAGATGAACAGATAGACTCACATTAGTAACTGTTAGCATTCTGATTCTGTTGGCACACATCAATCATAGGAGGCAGAAAGTAAACCACAGTGCCGGAGGTTGCAGCTCAAAGACATTATTCCGACAGTGATGCAGAGACTCACAAAGTATCCATTACTACTGGAGAATATTGCAAAGAACACTGGTATGTTTAATGTCCTTCCTACACATGCAGAAAAACAAAAAGGTTGAATGCTGGCACACAACATGCATTATGTTTGTTATTTTTTATATCTCTTTTTTTTCTCTGAAAAATCACGAGAAGCAATGAGGATGTGGGTTTTTTCAGCAGTTGCATTTTCAATCTATGATCCTGCACGTTACTACATATAAAAAAAGGAATTGTTTGTAAATTGTATTTATTTTTCAACCTTTATTTGTTCAGTCAAGACAGATAAAGAAATAAAATCGTATTTTCAACTGTGGCCTGACCAAAGACACAACCTTTTGAGAAAGAAAAATAAAGGGAGTTACAGGAGAAACAAAGAGAGAAACAATCAGGATAAAACAGCAATAACACAGACAATCAGTAAAATAATTAAATTATGAAAATAATTAGAATCATAAAACCATGTAAAATAAACATTTTTCTTTAAGATGATTATTAAAATTCCTTTTAAAAACTGTTTTTGAAGTAAAAGTATCCAGTCTTGGTGCTGCAGACTAAAAGAATAAAGAACCCAATGAGGAGTTTGATTTAACAGAATCAGTTTTGCAGAGCAGGTGTTCTACATGGGAGATGACGTGTGCAAAAGCTGGCTCAATTAAGGAGAGGAACGACCAAAGGGGGGTAAACTAAGGGGGTAAACTAACATTAACCAGTGAATTTTGCGTTGAGTGAATAAGGAAGTCTAATTTAGTGAATAGTAGAAGGTACAGTGGTGGGTTTTGAAGAGCGTGTGTTATACATTGAATGGTAAATGCTTATTAGCTGACGTGTAAATGACGTAAAGTAGACTAAATGTGGGTTCTAAAGACTGATTGTGCTAGACATGCTCTGTTTTTCTTAAAACCTGTGTCTTATTGGCAGAAAGTCCAACAGAGAAAGAGAAGATCGAGAAGAGTGCAGAGTGCTGCAAGAGGATCCTGAATCATGTCAATGATGAGGTCAAAAAAATGGAGAACCTGTTGGTAAGCAGCATGCAAGTCCCTCTTAAAAATGATATACAACTTTTAAAAATCTATTTAAGTTAATTAAAGTTCAAGTTAAGCTTCTGAGGTTCCCATCGCTTCGTTGCTGAACCTTTAATCTCTTCTATTTCCCCCAGATTCTGAGAGAGTATCAGCGCAAATTGGATACATCAGGGCTCAAAACAAGCAATGACCTTTATGCTGAATATAAGGTACTTTTTGTCCAAAAAAGCTTGTTTTTTGTAAACTTTTCTGCCACAATTTGTTCTCATCCTCTTTTTTTTCCCCCCCAGAATATTGACCTGACTCAAAGGACGATGCTTTATGAAGGTCCTTTAATTTGGAAAGTCACCAGAGAGAAAGCTGTTGGTAAGTTAGCCACTCCTGAAAACTTAATCTGGTTCATTAAAGCAAAATGTACATGTAAATATGTGTGTTTAAAAATCTAATTTTAAAAGGTTTTAAATTAAAGTTGTTTTAATCTAATAGAGCCCCACTTATGCAAATGTTTATTTTTGGCTAAGTGTTGTGGGTTTTTCTTCCCCTTTTGATATTTGAATATTGAAATAGATACACTAAAGAAACAAGGCTGTGCTACAGCTGGTTGAGCCAAACTTCCGCTTTAATAAAGAATGAAAATCATTAGACTGTGGAGATGCTGTGAACACAAACCTCTTTAAACTTCTTTTAAATTGAACACCCTGTGTATTCTAGATCTATGTGCTGCTAACACTTCTGGTCATCTCACCCCTGCTGTGTCCCTTCGCTTTTTAGATGTGCAGTGTGTGCTGCTAGAAGACATGCTTGTTCTTCTACAGAAGCAAGATGACAAGATGGTCCTAAAATGCCAGAGCAAGAGTTCTTCAGCACAAGATGGCAAACAGATGCTAAGCCCCATTATTAAGCTGGACTCTGCTTTCCTCCGGGACGTAGCAACAGGTTAGCAGAGCATGACAAAACTAGTTTAATACTGACTCCAATTACCTTTTGATCTATTTAAAAAAATGTTCCCTCTGGTCTTTTAATTATACTTATAACATTTTTAGCCAGAATCCAAACACCTGTGTCCTAAGAAGTACTCAGAAATACAATTTTCCAATTTTAAAAATGCATAATTTTCCACATTTGTCCCCCCCGTCATCAGAAATATGGCACAAACACATGTACAAAACACCATTTTCATAGGAGTGGGTCTTTAAGATTGTCTGTATATAGAGAACTGGACTAAGTGGGTGTGAAGTCACCCATGGAAAATGCATACTTCTGGCTGCAGCGAAATGATGCCAATTCAGTCGCCATTTTTCTGTGAGATGGATGTTGCCATGTTGGGGCCAAACGACAGTGATTGGTCTGAGTTGTCTGAGTCAACGTTTCTATGGCAACTGCTGTCACCAATCATGAGTAAACTTGTTCGAAGTCCATACCCCTTCCACTATAAGTGGCTCGGGAGAATCAAACGTTCAAGGTAGGGGCCAGTGGGCACCACATGCTTTTACTGAGGCATCTGATTGATCAGTTATATCTTGAATAACTGTGGTAAAGAAAAAATATAATGGAAAAAAATCAGGATTAGCAAGAGCATGTGATCAAGACAAACAGAATGAGTAATAGCTGTTGATTTCTCAATGGAAGTCTATGGGATTTTGGCTTCTTGGAGCTAGCAGGTACTTCCTATATGTAACGCGAGGGGGCCACTCAGTCCAGTTCTGTATATACAGTTAATGGTTTTTAACAGACAAAATCTCGTCTTATTTTTTTTTTTTTACTCATCTTTTGTCTCTTGTTTTTCCAGATCCAAAAGCTTTCTATGTCATATTTGCGTGGGAAAGTGGTGCTCAGATCTACGAATTAGTTGCTCAGACTGTTGGAGAAAAGAAAACGTGAGTGTCAAAGAAGTTACTATGTTAACTATGATCAATGAAATCCAACATCATATGGTAATCCTGTTTATTTGTATTTTAGTTGGACAGACAGAATACAGTTAGCAGTGGATGATCTTAAGAGGAGCGGAGCAACCATAAAGTTAATGCTGCCTTCATTAGGTGCAGGAGTTCCATTAAGTCCCACCATGTATGTAAAACAAATATGCAAAGCAAAACCCTTTTTGCCAGACCAAAGCTTTTACCTTAATCACATTTCTCTTGCTTCTGTCTCCATCAGAGCAAATGCCTCTTTGAGCCCAACTGATAACGGAAGTTTGAAAATCTGTGGTGAGCCCACGCTTGAGCTTAAAACAAAATAGAAATCCTTTTATTTATGTCAACGTTCATGTTTACCTTTTTTGAAGGCTTAAAGCAGACATGTTTTCGTCTATAGATCAAGACAAGGACAGCTTGACTGATGACAAGTCCTCAGATCCCATTCACAGGCTGATAGATTTCCTGTCAGACAAAGGCATCGACCTGATAGCCCATTCCAACAGCGCTCAGGAGAAGATGGCTGATGACGCTTTGGATGAAGGTGAGGACATCTCCTTTTACTTCTTTTGGTTATTTTTTTATAAGAAAACATATCATACTTGACATGATTTCTCCACATGTATTGATATCGCTCATATTTATCTGTATTTAGTTAACTAAAAAAGTATCCTTTAAGTCCTGATTAAGTTTGATCTATTTTCTTGTTTTATAAAAGCACCATATAAACATCTGAACTGTTGTCCTTTTTCAGTCAGATCATTGAAAAGACTTTTGATCGGAAGCATCAGTTTGTCAGAAGACTCAGAATTGGATGTAGAAATGAAAGAGAAGCAAGTGGAAGAGCCCAATCAAGAAGGAAACAGGGCCCTTCCAACAGGTAAACATTGCTTGATTATCTTTTTTTTTTCTTTTTAGCAAATTTGCTGTTTTTGAGATTTGAAGCTGGAGATCCAGAACCACCAACATGAAGCTAGGAAACAAAATGCTTACTTAAAATGTATTTTCCTGCAAGCATAAATCTGATTTAAACCAAAGTTTAAAGGTTTTGACATTGTTGATCACCTTTAAATAACTAGATTATGTGCTGCTTATCCATTCAAAAAGTCTCTCTGTTCACAGAAGAAAGTCAGAGCACAGACAAAAGCCCAGAAGAGGAGACTGGCGGCACTTCCAAAAGTGAAAGTCAAGAAACAAACGAAAAAGAAGAGGAAGACAAGAGCATCAGTGCGCCCCTGGTGCTCTCCCAGGAGAGGAAAGAGGAAGTCTGCAGAAGGCTCCGCAGCTTGGAGAAACAAATAAAGAGACTGCAGGTGAATAGCAGGAGATGGGTGACAATAATAGAGAAAGAACAGACTGTATGATGGGCAGATAAAGATTTGAGACAACTTAAGATTGGAGCTGAGTGGAAAGAGACATAGAAGTAGGTATTTAAGCGAGGATAACTTAAGTAAGGAGCCAACAAGGGACAAAATTGGGCCAAATGGCACCTTAGAGGAACTAGAGAATAGAAAAGCATTTAACCACTGCTGTTACTGCTTGGCTGAAAATTGCCTTGTGAAATTAGACTTTTCTAAAACGGTTGTTTTGTCCAACACCTGCAATGGGATGTGTCAGGAAAACAGTGAGTCAGATGAAGAGAGGATGTTGAGGAGAGGATTGCGTTTATCTCTAAGTGGGTTGTTCTCTGTTTCTAAGGTGATATTGATTTTGTTTTGTAGACTGTAGAAGAGGAGCACCACAAACTGCAAGAGGCCCTTTCTAAGTTCTCTCTAGAAGGGTTCAACTTTTAGTAAGACAACTTTGCTTCTCCAGGTGAGATCATTTGAACTTGATTTCTTTAGGTTGTTCATCACTAAAAGCAAATGTGTGGATTTCAGAGCCCTTTAGAGAATTTTGTTTTTAATGTTTTGGAAAAAATAAAATTCCATCAAGAGAAGCATCAAAAAGAGGATTGGATTTTTGTTTTTAACATGATCATAAATATATGAATTAGGTATTTGCATTAAAGATCCACTCCAATAAAATTATAATTTTTGGTGTTTTTAACATGTTCTAGGAACATTTTTCTCATGATGGAGGACTTTTATAAAAGACTTTAAGATTAAAACCACGCTTCTGAGTGTTTCTTTATTCAAATCACGTTGAATCAGGAGCAGACAAACACTGTTTGATAAAACTTGGGTTTGTGAAAAAACAATACAGACTTTTGGATTTTGGCTAAAAACTGCATAATCATAAAAGACCACTGGAAACAATTTTACTAAAGAAAAAATATATAGTTGGCGTGTGACTTTAAGTAATGCAGAAAGTAATAAAGGTAACATTATTCTGTGTTCATCATCACATTAACATGTCAGCATCTCCTCTTCTTCTCTTTAGGATTCCACTGGTTCCGGTTTGGACCGACTGGCTTTCAGAGGGTTCCCTGCAGACAAACTTTCATATGTCCCTCATACACCTTGGCTGGATCCTTGTCGATTTTATTATTTCTTTCACAGCTTTTTTTTGACCAAAATGTAGTTTTGATTCTGGCAGTTTTGTGCACAGTGCAGTGCTTCAGTAATAGAACATTGGCACTGCGTGAAAATGTATAAGCACAGTATACCAAAAAAAATTACTTTGGGATATATATATATATATTTATATATATATATATATATATATATATGCCTATAAAATTGCAATAATTGCATTCTGCTGTAATGCACACATGCACATCAAGACATGCAAGCTGTAAAGTGGTTTCAGAAATGCCAAAAAAATAATGACATTGTACATTAAATGACAAAGCCTTGATAATTTTATGTAGCAATAGATGTATTGAGAAATGATTGCTGATATATATCTATATATATTGTTCCTTTTATCTATGCCAAAGTACAGGAGAAATG
The DNA here is from genome assembly GCA_036245035.1 of Adrianichthys oophorus. NCBI lineage: Eukaryota > Metazoa > Chordata > Actinopteri > Beloniformes > Adrianichthyidae > Adrianichthys > Adrianichthys oophorus. The sequence goes on along the minus strand of BSAI01000207.1, from coordinate 8,096,419 downwards.
CACTTTTTTTTGCTGATCAAAACAAGTTGAGAACACACAGGGTTTTTTCTGTTTGTGTGACTTCGGCTCTCTATTTTGAAATGGTTTTTGATCAGACGGGCTTCAGAAAACAGCCCTCTTATTTGCAAAGATGCATGCCAGCGAGTGTGTATTTGTGTAACAAGGAAGGACCTTTTTGCTTTGATAGATTTGCTTGGTGTTAGGGCTCATAAAAAAGGCATCTCTAAATAGTGAAACTATAGACAATCACACTATTGATAACGGATGCTTTTTTGTATGTATAGCTTTTATTGTTTATTCCTCTGAGTCTTGTTAGGTCAGTGGGTTGCCTCATCTGAATGAGACTGTTACAACACGGGGCTGGAATGGAAAGCAGCAGCTGGATGGGGAAAGCAGAAGAAAACCTGGGATTATTTGATGGAGACTGAGAGGTTAGGTGATTTTAGGGGAGTTGTTTTTGGTTTCAACAGCTTTAACTAGATAGTCGTGAGAGTGCTGTGCAGATCAGATACTTTGGCATGCAGACTCTCTGCCCTCTCTACAAAAATTCCTGAAGTGTTACCTTCGCCCAGAGAGTTGGCACGGATCCTTTCATCCATCCTGATTTAAGAACATAAACTGTATATTAGGAGCTTTTCATTGGTAAAAAAAAAAAACACCTTCCCTGGTAGCACTATTCATCATAAAATTGAGCTTGCCTGAGCAATTGCTTGTAACTATAGTTTCTGTGTTATTTTTGAATAGTTTTATCACTGAGGCTGTAAACTAGGACCAAATGCATAGAGATCCTCGTTGGAGGTTCAAAAAACAAACTAAAACTGCTAGATTAATTTCTGAGAGTAAGTGAAAGGGGGTTTAGTGGCCTCTTGAATAAAAGACTAAAGAGCAAACCTCAAGCTGGACTCATGGGATCTGAACCTTCAATACAGGGAAAAGGAAAAGAGGAGGAAGGAAGGAAAGCAGTAGACGAATGCTCCTCTTTCTGGCATTGAGATCAGGATCACCTTTATATGCATTTACATTGTTGTTGCAGAGAATTCCACCCAGTGAACCTACTGAACCGCAGGTTTTTTTTAATCAGTCATAACTTTGTTTTGGAACATTACTGCCATTCTTTTCTTCCTCATAAAAACTGTGCGTGCCATTGTTATCTTGAAGAAAACAGCAAACTAGAGCAGCTGTATCTCCTGGTAGCAACATAGGCTTTTTGCTGTACATTCTTCCAATCACGAGTTTGTTTTTCATTTGATTTTTCTTATGTAAGTTAGGGAAGTTTGATGTAATATTTTATAGAAAGGCTTTGCAGAGATGTACTATATGTTTGCCAATTATGTGAAATAAACTTTAATAAATAAATTTACCCGCCATGCAAATGAGTAACCACAATAGATTCTCTTACTCTCAGTCTACTATGCACTCTAGCTAAATAGCACATTTGTGGGATACATTTATAACTCATGTTAAGACGTTTTTGATTTTTTTAAATGTAGATGCTGATGAAAGTCACCCCCCCGAGCTTTATTGACTTATGACCATTTTAGGCACTTCCTGTTTTCCTTGTATTCTATATAGGATGTATTGATTTTTGCCCCCTTGTTTTTCTTTTAAAGATGTGTTTTTAGGGCTTTGTCTTTTTTATTTACTTTACATTTGGTTGTCTTGGTAGATTTTTTTTATGGACCAGACATGCAATTGATTAAAAAGTGGCAAGAATTCTCCCTCATTACAAAACATACTCTCTGTGATGATGACCTACTTTGTTGTTTTGTTGATTAAACCCCACCTTTTTTCTGTCTCCATTTTTATCAACCTTATTTGAACTTATTGACACTTGATTTCCATTTAGGAAAAAAAAAACAAAAACAAACAAAACTTGTCATCATAGCCTCTGACTTCTTGTTTGTTTCATTTTTCTAAATGAATATTCAGTAACTATTGTGTATTTGGTGTGGAAATTAATTATGTAAGAGGCTATAAAAGGATGTGTACCTAAGAAAATTTGTGGTACTTTAATTTTTTTTTTAATAAACTGGGGACATTCATACCTGTTTTGTTTTTATATGGCTCAAAGCTGAAGAATATGCTTTAGATTTGATGATAACCTTTAGTATTTTATTAATATTTAGAAGTATAGGTTGAGGAGAATTATTTTTATAATAATTCATGTATTTTTAGGAAAAACCCTGTAAAATTACACATTGACAATGTTGAAACTGTTGCAAATTAATTAAAAAAGAAAAACTGGAAAAATGATATAAGTATTCACAGCCTTTGCTGTGAAAGCTGAGGTATAATCTGTTTCCACTGATGAGCCTTGAGATGTTTCAGCTGCTTCATTGAAGCTAACCTGTGGTAAATCCAATGGATTGGACATGATTTGAAATGGTACGACCCTGTCTACATGAGGTCGCAGGGCATGTCAAAGCACAAACCAAGCATGAGAGAAAAGGAATTGTCTCTAGACCTCAGAGACACAAGGCTGGGGAAGGGTACAGAAACATTTCTGCTGCCTTGAAGGTTCCAAAGAGCACAGTGGCCTCCATGATTCATAAGTGGAAGACGTTTGGAACCACCAGGACTCTTCCTGGATCTGGCCGACCATCTAAGCTGAATGATAGGGGGAGAAGGGCCCTGGTCAGGGAGGTGACCAATAACCCAATGCTCACTTTATCAGAGCTCCAGCATTCCGCTGTGAAAATAGGGGAACCTTCCAGAAGGACAACCATCTCTGCACCACTACACCAATCAGTGCTGTATGGTAGAGTGGCCAGACGGAAGCCCCTTCTTACTAAAAAGCACATGGAAGCCCGTCTGGAGTTTGCCAAAAGGCACCTGAATGACTGTCAGACTATGAGAAACAAAATTCTGTGGTCTGACGAGACCAAAAAAGAACTTTTTGGAGTGAATGGCAGGCGTTATGCTTGGAGAAAACCAGGCACCGCTCATCACCAGGCCAATACCATCACTACAGTGAAGCATGGTGGTGGCAGCATCATGCTGTGGGGATGTTTTTTGGCAGCAGGAACTGGATGACCCGTCAGGGTAGAGGGAAAGATGACTGCAACAATTTACAGAGACATCCTGGATGAAAATCTGCTCCAGAGCGCTCTTGACCTCAGACTGGGGCGACAGGTCATCTTTCAGCAGGACAATGATACAAAGCACACCGCCAAGATATGGAGGGAGTGGCTTCAGAACAACTCTGTCAAAGTCCTTGAGGGGGCCAGCTAGACCCAGACCTGAATGCCATTGAACATCTATGGAGAGATCTGAAAATGGCCGTACACCGACGCTTCCCATCCAACCGGAGGGAGCTTCAGTGGTACTGCAAAGAGGAATGTGCCAAACTGTCCAAAGAAAGGTGTGCCAAGCTTGTGGCGTCATATTCAAAATGACTTGAGGCTGTAATTGCTGCCAAAGGTTCAGCAACTAAGTATTGAGCAAAGGCTGTAAATACTTTATGTACATATCATTTTTTGGGGTTTTTATTTTTAATAAAATTGCAACAATTTCAAAAGAACCTTTTCAACATTGTCTTTATGGCGTGTGTTTCAAAGAATTTTTCAGGATGAAAACTGATTGAATCTATTTTTAAATAAGGCTGTGACATAAGAAAATTTGGAAGAAGTGAGGCGCTGTGAATACTTTCCAGAGGCACTGTATCTTGACCTCTATAGCTGTTTTCCCACTGCAGTTGTACTATATTGTTGAAAACAAAAGACAGACTACTGGAGCCAACCCAACTATTGTTGGGTGAGGCTGGATACACCCTGAACAGGTCACCAGTCTCCCTGCAAATCCATGCACACACCTGTTGAATCACCAGATAACCTATGATGCATGTCTTTGGACTGTTGGAGGGAGCCAGTGTCCAAAAAAAACCGATGCACCAATGAGGAGAGCATTCAAGCTCTACACAGTAAAGTCCCACCCAGGATTTGAAGCAGGTCCTTCTTTCTGTGAGGCGAGAGTGCTCACCACTGCACCTCTATGCAGCCCTCTTGTCCTAGTCTGTGAGTCAAACACACTGAAGTCATATTACAAGGCAGAATCTCTTTATTATTTACCAGGAAAAAATATGACAGTGACAAACAATCTCAAATTAGCATGTCTCCACCTCCGTGCCTGACAGTTGGTATGACGTGTAAAGCTAAACAAATAACAACTATTGCACAAGTATGACATCATGTCTTCTGCTCAAACTTTGGTCTCATCTTTTTTTTTCAGCTCATCTCTCATTAGATCTCCATAATACAATTTTTAATGTAACCAAAATCATTCATTTCATTCATTCATTTTCCAATCCGCTTTATCCCTTTCGGGGTCACGGGGTTGCCGGAGCCTAACCCGGCTACTCATGGGCGAAGGCAGGGTACATCCCTGGACTGGTCGCCAGTCTGTCGCAGGGGCCACAATCACACACCCATGCACACTCACACCTAGGGACAATTTACAGTGACCAATTAACCTATGAAGCATGTTTTTGGACGGTGGGAGGAAGCCGGAGTCCCCGGAGAAAACCCACGCATGCACGGGGAGAACATGCAAACTCCACACAGAAAGGTCCCCCAGCCAGGACTTGAACTGGGAACCTTCTCACTGTGAGGCAGGAGCGCTAACCACTGCGCCACCGTGCAGCCTAACCAAAATCAGTGTTTATAAAAAGAAATGCCACCAGCAAATTATTCTTGTTTCTTTTTATTTATTTGTTTTATTTACTTTTTTGGTTGCTATTTATACCTTATACTTCAAGTAAATAAGCTAAACGAGAGAAATAGCCCTTTTGCACTAACAAAAGAACAGGCAACCCTTGTTGTCCTCTAAGATTTAAAGAAACGTGAACAACCTGGTGAAACGTGTTTTTATAGAGTTGCACTCAGTTGATGATCAAGTAAATATGTTGAACAGCACCCTCTGCTGCTTACCAGGACAAGAAGCAAACGTGTTCTTTCTCTGTTACCATTTATTTAATTAATTTGTCTACACAAGCGGTGACATATATACTGAAAAAAAATAGAAATGGTTAAGAATGTTTAGAAAACCATAGAATTGTTAGTTACACTTTTCTGTTATAAATACAGATTTCTTTTTGTTGCCAAATACATGTCTAATTTTTTAAGCAAACGTTCAGATGCAAAGTGGTTTTTGCAAAACAGGGACACTCCAAAATCATTCAAGCATAAATCCTGACAAAGACAGAAAGCATCGCGAGTGATTGCAAAAGGAGAAGAGTGGTTAAGGAGTGTCAAGAAGAAACACGATTTCCTTCAACTAACTTTTTGTTAAAAAAGAAGACATTGAAATGTTTTTGTTTTTTGTCATTTGCAGCATTTTGGGTAAGTTATTCACCTCAAGCTTTTTTTTTTGGTTGTTTCCTCTTTTGATGAGATAAAATTAGCAATGGATAATTTCTTGTTCAAATGTTTTTTTTTAAGTTGTTTGCAAACACCTGAATTTCTTATAAGTTTCTGCATGTCAGTTTTGGTCTCAACTAAATGTTTGTAATATTTTATTCAATTTGAGTTTTGCTTCAGTGATCCACACTTCCTGTCTGAGCAGGTGGCTCTGGTGTCTTGTTCGCTCCTCTGTTTTTGTTCTAATTGTACATATATAGTTATTTTAAATAAATAAATACATATATTGTGAGATACATTGAGAAAAAAAAAGAAACAAAAAAAACCATGGAACTGTTGTTTGCTCCACAGGTGGTATTGTAGAAGCTGAGGTGAAATTGGAGGCGGACAGGCCCTTTCAGAGAATTCAGCTTTCTGACAGAGCTGATCTGAAATGCTGCTTCTCTAAGTGGGATAAAGGTTTCCATTGGGTGAAGAGTATCCGGCCCTTTAAAAAGACGGAAAAGGCTATCATGTCTGAGCTTGTGAGCGCGACTGATCGAACGTCAGACAATTGCAGCATCCTGACCTTTAAGTCAGTGCAGCTGAACGACACTGGGATGTACCAGTGCCAGCTAAACGGGAGCTCCATCGTCACACACGGCACCTACATGCAGGTCTATGGTGAGTGTGTGGTTGGGACGAGGGAAATCAAGAGAACTCTCAGCACTTCTTACTCATAAGCCATAAATCCTGTTAACTGTGGCCTAAGAGCTTTGTGAAAAGCATTGTCGATATATGCTGCAGAACAGCTAATCATGAGAAGGTTCTGATTGCACAATGCTGCCCAGTATTTCACTTAAAAAGCACCAGATCAAATAATTAAAAGAACATTTCAAGGTGACACAAATTCCTTATATGTTAATTAACATTGTCTCTGCAGCCCTTTCAATAGAAATAAAAGTATACTTTATCTCTACTGTTTGTTATGTCGCAGAAGATAAAAAACACAAGAAAAATATCTTTAAAGTCTGTTAAGTAATTTGTTTGATTTTTACTTTTTTTTTATTGCACTTGTTCTATTAATTTAAGGTTTTTATGAGCTTGTTTAAGGTTTGACACCTGAATTCTGTCTAAATATTTAGCGCCAATGGAAAAAACAATAAATCTCAGCGAAAGCACCAAAAACGTTATCCTGATTACTGAAGGAATCCTCCTGTTTCTGTGTGTGGCGGGCCCATCCTTCCTCTTGCTGTTTAAGGTCTGAAACTCTTATTATTATTGGATAGGTTTTCATTTTCCAATTTTTTAAGAGCTGTAATGCTTTTTATGTGTGTGTACATATTAGAAATCATAATTTATGGTTTACTCAGCTATTCCTATGGCAGTTTTTTTCTGAAATATTCTGGTAATTTTGGCTTCTATGCAAAGTTTGAACAGATTTGCCATTTTGCGCTTTGTTTGCAGAAAAAACATGACAATAAACGGATGATGAAGAAAGAAAAAATGGAAGAGGAAAACATTTACCAAGTAAGCCTTAAATGACTCATTAGATTACATCCACAGCACAAATTTGAAACGTGCTTTTCCAAACCTTTTCACATACCGTAGTTTATATAAATCCTATAATCCTTTACTTGATTTTCTTTGGTTTTTGTGTTTTTAGGGGCTCAATTTGGATGAGTGTTGCACAGCATATGACCAGATTGAGCGTCCCCAGGGACATGGTCCGTATGAGGATGTGGGTACAACTGTCAAAGAGGGGGAAGAAATCCAGCTGGAAAAACCCTGAAGGAAAGTAGAGGGAAAAAAGCCACCAGGACATTTGGAAATTACACAGCAGCTATATTGAGCTTTGAAATGCCTGTTTTGAGATCGGTATAACTCACCATTATAATTAAAAAAATAAATGTTTTGCATTTTAACAAATATATACGTGTTTGCTATAGCAATTTCATCCCATAGTTAATTACTTTTAAAAAAGCAGATTGTTGAAAATGAGCTTTTAAAATGTAGATAAGATAGGATCCCTTGGTAAAAAGCAGTACACTTGAAGTTTATTTTATGAAGTATAGCAAGTATAATAACTGAATGAATACTTCTTTAGACTAAATAGAAACATTTTAGGCTTGAAATATATTGATAGTACTTAACAAATAAACTTTAAGTACACTGCCTCACTTCTAGACTGTACAATTTTTTTTTAAACTTTATTGAAAAAAGTGTGGATATACAACAAGAGTACCAATCTACAGTCAGGGGTTGAAACATAAATATATGCAAATATTCACAAACATTGATAGTTTTGAGTTTTTCTGTTAGTATAGTGTGATATTGATTTTATGTAAAAATTTACATCTTTAGGGAGTTGAGGAAAATATGGTGTTTACGATTAAGTTTAAATGTATAAATATAGAATTTCGTTGAAAGGAAATAACAAATTAATTGCTTTTTAAAAATCTTGGGCTTTTTGAGTGTCTGGGAAAAAAGTAGTACATTTTCCCACCATAGGGTGAAATCTTTGGAGATAATATTAATAATATTATATCTACTTTCTAAATGATCTTCACAGAAACTACAAGTTTTATTGATATATTTTTTACATTTTGTCATGTAGTGCTCTTTAAAAAAAAAAGAAAGACTACTTTTAATAGTACGAATAGTAGACTATTTTTTGCCTAAGGGTTGTTGGAAATGTATTTACTTGCTAAAAACAACTGGGCAAGCTTTTATTTCGTTATGCTGTAATGTGTGCTTTTAAAAGCTGGATTTACAATTTTACTTTTATAACTTTTTACACTTTATGAATGGTGTAGCTTGCTTGTCATTGTTATTTTTGTCTTTTTTTAATTGAGTAAATGTCTAGAAAGTTTCTGTGTGGAAATAAAAACTGCCAAGAACCAACAACAAAACTCTCCTAATTGCATTAATAGTATAACCACGGTAATCTGCAGCCTGGTGAATGGGATCAAGCTCAGCATTAATTTAGAAAGTTGTACAATCAGAATAATACCGGATACTTATCGATTTACGACTGCTATGATTGGCTACTTGAAGTCAGGCAATCACTCATTGGCTTAGATTTTTGTGGGGGGCGGGACCTCGCCGCTTCCAGGTAGGTATGTAAGAGATATGAAAGGCGGCGAGTAAAAACAGTAGGCAAAGATGGCGTCCAGTAAAAAAGGTGGAGGGAATGGCAAACTGGAGCGAAGTGTGAATGGAAGACGGTCTTCCAAACTCAAAGAAGGTCCAGTGGGTGAGTTTTTTTGTTTATTTGTTTTGGTGTCAATTCGTCCTTGCTCTAGCCCTTCCTCCTCCTCCAGCGACGTTGTTTCATCCTGCTAGCTTACTTTAGCATCAAAGTTAGCAATACGTAGCGGACTGTCTTTCTATGTTAGACATTTTACTGTTTTTCTACCCCTATATTAAATAATTTCTCGTATTTTCCGAGTCTAATTGGGGTTTTAGTTAATAGTCTTCTGAGAGAAGTTTCCCTCCTCACTCTGTCATGTGAATACGTGCGCCCCCGGCTTGTCAAAGTCAGCTATCCTGACATTCTTTTCGCGTTCGTTATTAATCATTCACGCTTTGTTTCCTTAACCAGCAGACGATGACGGGACCCTTCTGAGCAGGTACTTGAACATGCATGACGCGAGGGGAGGGCTGAAGATTAGATGGATTAATGTGCAAGTGTGAATTATCAATGAGAGATTGGTGTTTGTCATCGTGCTGAACTCATTAGACTGCAATTGCTGACCTGTGCGCATGTCTGACGGTTTTTTTGCGTCATAGATAAGGTGCAGGGATGACTCAAATTGACAAATTAATGATCTTTAAAGATCTTATCTGCTGGCATAGATTACTTCATATCCCTCTTGTAATTTGTATTTTCTCGTAGCAGGTGTAACCAAATGAATCCATCTTGCTTCTATAAACTAGGCTTCTGTAGGGTTTCATTTTGTTCGCATAGTAACAAAATGTGATCAAAAAAATCAAAATCATATTTAATTTTAGGTGTGTTTGAATCTGTTGGGTTGTTGCATCAAAGCACTGAGCTGAGCTTTGTTGTGAGGGTGGGGATGTTCAGGCTTATTGTGACTGGTTTCCTGTTTTGTGAGTTTGTGCAAAGCTGGACTGTTTTCCTTCTTTCAACATAGTGGTATGATCTTATAAAGTAGCCATATATTGGGAGATGAAAACTTGTGCCACACAAAAGTTTGTCTGCGTGTTAAACATTTGCTTTTATAGTGAAGCAAAGATCTCCTATCGACCAGAGGTAAAAACATTTAGTCACTATTACACGTTGTTTTTTCACAATCTTATCTCGTCATTTAACAAATGTGAAGCACCAAAGGGAGAAAACATAATATAACGCAACTCTCAATCCTGGAACAGTTTCAAAAATAACAGAATAACACCTCTTCTCAGTGCTGCTGTTGTGTTGTCTATTTCTGTATGTGGGTGAGAGGTCATGTTTCCTTTTTATAAACTGCAACAGAACAATCATGTGTTCTATTAACCAGAGGAAAAGTTCTCTTTAAGGTTATGTGCTCTACAGCAAAAATGCTTTCTACTTTGTTTTTAGATTTTTCTGATTTGCATAATTATTCAAGATGCTATTCCCTATGTGGTTGAGCGTATCTGGATTGTTTTTTTTTCCCTTTTGTTTTTGTTCAACTAAATCAAATGCTTGGTACAGAATTGTAACGTCACTGTAGCAAGGACGCTAAACACAACTGTGGTGCTCTATAAAATATAGTCCACATGTGAAAATTGCAGGTTTTGTAAGACTGCTTGTTTTAAAAGAGTGATTGTGTCTGATGAAATACAAAAAACATAAAGAGTATTTATAGTAGAGCAGTGCAGAAAACATAATGGGTTTCATTCTGAGGGAGCATTCACAGGGTTTTCTTTTGTTATGACAATTTCTACTTTAAGTCAATAGTTGCAGAAATAAGGACAATTTTAAAGCCTAATTGTAAAAATAAATCATTTCTATGTATTTAGCTACTTCAATGCATGTTTGATGTTTAAATTGAGGTTTTAAAGACTTTGATTAATTTAAAAACGCCTCAAATTTGAACTATTTCACCCTTGTAGCTCCACCTTTGCCTGACTTTTTTTTGTTCCAGCTGAGTTGAAGGTCAGGAGCTGCTCTGGGCCAAAAAGACCAATAACAGAACAGTTCTTCTTAATCTCAATGACTTTGCTAACTGGGTCAGGGTTGATTGTAAATATATTTTCTTTTCAAATGGGAGGGATTAACTCAAAATAAAAAGGGGAAGCGAATTCCTCAAAATAGTTTTGATAGAATTTGTTGGAGAAGCTGCAAGGTAAGAAATTGAAGACAAGAAAGCATCAGCGAGAACCGGAGAACAGTTTTTTTTTTCTCTCTTTCTGTCACTCCTACTCAACACCTGTCTCTCATATCTGCCCTGTTTTTCTCCACGCTCTCATTGCTTTCATGGAAGAGGGGACACAGACATGGACCAAGACTTAAGCTCAGATGCTGGTAAACATTTTTAATTTTTTTGTTGTTTTACCTGCAAGTTAGTTGTGACTCACTCTCCAGAAAAAAAAATCCTTAAAGTTATTTCTCCTACTTGTTTCACATGTTTTTTTTTTTTAATTCATCTTCATAAATTTCAAATACTGGTGGTTCAGGTAGAGCTTTAATGTTTCAGTGAACAAGTTTTGTTGGTGTAACACAAAAGGATTTCATTGTTTCTTTAACCAAAGGTGAGCTGACAGGCTCTTTTGGAGAGTTATGTCATTGACTCCTTAGGGGACAATGTTGGTTATTCTGATTAATGATTACTGTTTTTAACTCTCATTTGCATTATTATTGTGTTTCACAATAGTAAAGTTGTCATTTAGATTGTATGTTTAAACTTTTAGGTGCACTCTCAGTATCTGGCTGGGCTAACTGTTTTAATTTGCATAACAATTTGCATTTGATACGCTCCCTGGTATTGGGTAGCAATAAAACCTATTGACTTGGGTTGTTTTCTTTTTTAATTTTCTGATTCTGGTAGCTAAACTTTATTCTTAGTTATTCTGTCAGAATATGTTTCCGTTTCCAGTTCTTGACAAGGCCTTGTGCTTATTTGTACGTACTAAAGGTTTTTTTTTTTTTTTTTTGTTAAATTTTAAGCCATACTTAGCTGTCACAAACATGAATGTCTCTAGTGGACTAACCCACGCCAAACTGCCATGTTAATAAACTGTGAGATGTCTGTCAATATTTCAAGAGTGAAGTTTTTTCTTTTTGGCTTTATCAAAATTATATTGTGTCTTATTCAGCCCAAAAATGATTTGTGTTCGTTGTTTTTAAGCTCTATAGTTTGGTTCAAGGCTCAAAGGACAGTGTTTCTCATGTATGCATTTTTGGAGCCCTTACACGGAGTGTTTTACGAAATTGACCTATAAATAATCTAAATTTGGCTTCTATGGAGTTTAGTAAGATGACTATCAACATGTTGTGTTCCAATAAAGATGGAAAACCTGCAGGGCAAAACTGGCATTCTGACAAAATGGTTAATACAGTGACATAAAGATAAAAAAAGATAGATGGTTGATGTGGTGACTTGATGAGCATGTAATTAAATAGGATGCTAATTTGATGCATTATGTGTTGTCTTAAGAAGTAATTTAACACAACAGTCTTCTTTTAAAATGTAAAGGGTATTTGTCTCTCAGTTCAAACTTATATGGACCCCTGTTGTCTGTGAGCGTCAGGGAAAATGTGATATTTGTGTAACCTGGGCAGTAATATTTGTTTGACCTTTGACTCAGTATTCCACTTCCTGTTTTCTTGTTCCCTAAAATGTCACTTTTGATTTTCTGGTTAAAAGAAATATCTGTACTGTTTTGTGTTTTCAAAGTGTAACTTTCTCAAGTTAAATACTAAGCCTCACCTTACCGTTTCTGTGTAGGTTAAATAGTTTTCATCACTCAGTGAAAGAAAAAAATGTCTTCTTGACATTTTCCCTCTTATAACCCCGTTCTGTTTCTAAGGCTCCTGTTTTTAGTGTTTACATTTCATCATCCGTTTGCATACTTTTGTCTTGTATTATTTTCGTTTCTTCACAAGCACAGTAAGTACCAGCTGGTCTCTAGACCTGCTATAGAAACGTGTGTCTCAACATAAGAGCACAGCACAAAAACTTGACTCCTTCTGGGTCAAAGGGCTAGAAATTTACATGAGGGTAGAGGTATGAGAACACTGGAAAAATGTACTGTGTTGTGTTTTGTCAGCTCTGTTCCTCCCTTTGGGACTCTTATGTGAGATGTGTTTTTATGTGTTTCTCATTTTGTGACTAATCTGTTTGCTCCCTGCTATAAAACGGGTGCACAGGGCTTTTGCTTTCTCTTGCCGTTTCATGCCCAGATGTGGCAGGATTTGTCTGCTTAGCCTGGCTTTATATTTATTTATTACAAGGTCTGCTTGACATATTTTAATTGGAAAGCTGCTGAAGTGTGAGGTCTATAACTAAGACAACATTTTTAATTATGTCTGACAATATCTCACATTACATGACCATTACAGCTGTTGGTTTTGGCTTATTGTGTTTGTTTAGACACTGCCAACTTTGTTCTTTCCTTAAACCTTTGGTTCTGTGCTTTATGTTCAATTTTATATTTATTTTTAGAATTTTTTTTTTTTTTTTTTGTAATTCTGCATCAAACTTGTTTTAGTATAAATTAATTTGATTTGATCTTGGAGGAGGTTAATATTACTAAGAGGGAGGTTGTTCTTTTTTTTTGTTTTCTGTTACAAAATTTTATTTTGGTGTTCAATCTGTGTGCCACAAACATCTTTCCAGTGTCTCATCTGCCACCTTCCTATTTGATCTGCTCTCAGTGATGGACACCAAGGCGGTGTTCGCGGCCCTCTACAGTGTGTGTGAAGAAAACGCCACATTCTTCTCAGCAGGAGGCAAAGTGTCCCAGGCCGACTCTGCAAAGCGTTTGGTTGAGTCTATGAAGCTGATTAAGGATCACGCTCGCAGCCTTGAACCTGTCATTTCCGGCTTTGCTGCTATTTATCATCACTTTGACTTCGATCCACACATACCTGCTAATGGCTACCGCTCTTTAGTCAAGGTAAACATTGAATGGTTTTTAATAATTCACATTTTTATTTGCATTTAGTGCTGAATGCAGCTTGAAAAGTATCAACTATATCACAGTATTGTAAATATTTCTTTTGAGAAACTTGCTTGTCGGCAAGTCTTTAAGTGAACATTTCAAGGTCAATACTTTGAAAGATTTCTTTTCTTTTTCTTATGGTTAGATTTGTTCTGCAGCTGCAGAATTTCTCATCACTGTATCTACAGTATGTTATCTAGTGTGGGTATTGATGAACATAACCCTTCAGTTGGTGAAGCTCGCTACAACCAAATGAGTTTAGCAGCAAATGATTGCTGCTCTGTTTTCTGGCCCCTTGATTTCCACATTTCTAATCCTTCTCATCCTTGTAAGAGCGCTCTCGGTAATCTGTAACACCCCGGTGAAGCCGTACGTTTTGTTGTTTGCCCAGATTCAAGCATTGCACCACAAATTGTTCTCTTTCTGAAAGCTTACCACACTAATCTTAATTACAAGTGCACCCAGAGGACATGTATCTATAATGAGAACACAGTTTAAAAAAATCTACAGGTTTTAAAAAATAATTATTTTTTGAAATTTTCTTTGTTGCTTTTTTTCAATCAGAATAATTTTCTGTTTTTGTGTTGTTTTGTGACCTACTTTTTATCACTTGTTTCTAGCTTGGAATTTTAAAATAAATAATCTTTGAGTGGAAGCGTTTTTTTTTTACTTCACAGGTGTAAAAACATCAGAAGTTTTTTCTTTTTCTGCTTTTAGGTGGTGCGTTGCTGCCTTCTCCACATTGTCCATAAGGGGCGCTACATTGCAGCTAACCGCCGCAGCATCTTCTTCAGAGCAGCTCATAATGCGGGGGAAATGGAGGCCTATTGCAATGCGTTGTGCCAGCTGCGTGCCTTGCTCTACCTGGCTCAGCGTATGCTGCATGACAATAGTCACGGCAACCTGTTTTTCCAAGACGAAAGTGGACTTAGTGAGAGTTTTGTTCGAGAATATGCATCTATGCACAAAGGCTGCTTTTATGGTCGCTGCTTGGGCTTTCAGGTAAAATGAAATCTGTCCCACAGTAACTAGACTGAGAAATGTGAGAATAATTATTAGCATCATACCTGAGCTAAAGTGTAACACTGTGAAAAAGTTGCCATCAGTAGTAATTTTTGTATGAATTTCACAGCTCTGATGAAGATGTAGGAAGCCAGGACAAAAAAATCAACACAAAGATGCAGATTGTTTCTGCCTTCCAGTTCTACAGAAAACAGGAGAAAACGTTAGGTCTAAGTGGTCAGAAGCGAAGGAGAGCAAAAGAAAAACTGATGAAACCTCTTTTCCTCATTAATTCATAGCGTCTTACCCTCTTGATGTTTTGAAATCCCCCCATTTGTTTCACCTTTTGTCTGAAGAATTGCAGTTTGAATCATAGACTTTTCTCCTGTTTAAATAATTTAAAAGATCTGTGTTTTTGCGCATTCCTCCCTCCAGTTTACTCCTGCCATTCGACCCTGCCTGCAGACCATCGCTATCGGCCTAGTTGCCTTTGGAGAAAACTACAGGCGGCATCAGTCTGGAATAGGTCAGCATCATCTGACATGCATCTGTAGCTTCTATGATTGAGCCACATTGTTATCATTCATAGATCGTACTCATCCATCCTCACGCCTCTTCTACATTCCTCCTTGGCCCCAAACTGTGTACCTTTCTTGATTTTTGTGTGTTTTGATTGTGGATGCTCTTTCATCTATTGCAAACCCAAGGGATAGCTTGTGTGCTGCTCTGTATACTTTGGGGTTTTTCAAATACTAGATTTTGTAAAGAGGAGGTAATGGAGGAAGATATAAATCATACAATGCAAACCTGTTCTTCATACACTCATGCAGCCATTAACATATATATTCTTTGGAAAAAAAAAAGAATAAAAGCTTCAACTCGTTTTCTTTTACTCTATACTGCTCCGCAGCGGATACAAGCGGTATTGCACCATATGGTGAGTGTGCAGGTGTTTTTGTTGTAGTTTTATTTGGCGCACTAAAAGATGGTATGCTCAAAACGAATTTTATCTGAAATTTTGTACTTTTTGATCCATAAAGTTAAGGGTTGTGGTAATTAAAGCATGTTGCCTTTTTTTATCTTGTATTTTAATTTTTTCTATAGAGTAGAGTCGAGCTCTTACATGTAGAGCTTGTAGTATTGGGTTGACACGATTTTCTTTGAAGTTGACAACCTTTTGGTTTGCTATGCTGTTTTTGTTTCCTTCCTCCATCAAAATGTTCTTTTTTGTTTCATCCCTTGTGGTCCATTTCAACCTAAAATTAATTCCTCATGATTTCTGTAAATTATTGTTTTAGTTTACCAGTTTATTGCCTTTGCACATTCCTTTTCCCTCCTCACTCTATTTATTTAAAACATACATAGTCGTTTAATAATTGTAGTCGTGCTGTGTCTTCTCCATTTTTTTAATAGCTAATTAATATCTCTCACTCTCTGACTAGGTGTTGCTGCCAGCTCTTTCTTTACCTCAGGAAAATATGCCATTGATCCAGAGCTGAGAGGCACAGAATTTGAACGCATCACTCAGAATCTGGATGTTCATTTCTGGAAGACGTTCTGGAACATCACTGAGACTGAGGTCTTGTCAGTGAGTGGACTCTTAATTCTTCTTTTACAGCTGTAACATGTTTTGGGATTTTTTTTTTTTTCTGCTAAGAGTACCTTTCTGTCATAGTGCATTTAACTCTACAAGCCATTAGTAATAATGGGGTAGGATTCAATTTATTCACTGGGGTTCATGTTTTATTCATTGAAGGTTTTCTTCCCTCTTCAGTGATTTTGTTTCTTTATTGAGCTTGATGTTTATTCTTTTTGATCCCTGTCTTTATGTCCATCTTTTTCTCCAGAGTCTTGCCAGCATGACGTCTGCACAAGTTAAGGTGAACCGAGCTCTTTCTGTGCCCCCAGTTGCCTTTGACCTTCCCCTGGCAGCCAATCATAGAGCATCTGCAACGATAGCGCCGCCATCAGCACACATCGGCATTGCTCCCGTCCAGATGAGACTCATCTCTCATGACTTGCGTGAAGGACAGGTACCGCTTTTTACTGGATTTCAAATTATATTCAGATTTGGATCACATGTAATGTATTTTTTTGGAATGGACTGGCAAACTGCAAATACTGTACACTCTTAAAAATCCAATCAGAAAGCAGGTACTCAGTAGTCCTAGATTGAACTTTTACTATTAAAATAAAATTTCTTAAATGATTCACTGTGTTCCCAGTTAAAAAGTTAAGGGAGCTGACTTAGATGAAGCCTGCAAATGTTTTGTAGGTGTGTGTTCCTACTGTGAGAAAATAGCTTTCTTGTTGGTCTTAATGTCTCTGTCTGTTTTTTTTTTTCCCTTTCCAGGATAGTGAAGCTTTGCTGGCAATGTCCCGTTCTGAAGGGGGGGCTATCTCTCTGTCTCTGGGGCTGAAAACCAAGCGTCTCCCATCTTCTCCCTTCCTCCTGATTCACTTCCATGGTGGAGGCTTTGTAGCTCAAACTTCAAAGTCACATGAGGTAAAGATGCTATTTTCCTGCAGTATTCTGTTTTGGTTTTTCCTTTTCCTCACAATGAAAGGTAAATCAATACACCAATTAGAGTGGAACAGTTTATTTTCTGTGGGGATATCAAAGTAAACAATTTTATTTATTATTTTAAACTTACTAATTGGTATGGGATGATTAGCTGGTGGAAGTGCTGCTGAAGAAAGTGATATATATAGATAGATAGCTAGATAGATAGATATATAATCTTTTTTTTTTTTTTTTTTTTAAAGCTGTTGGAAGTAAAACAAAAAATGTATGATATTAAGCTTTCAGATCTTTTTTTTTTTGAGTGTTTGCTTTGATTGGCACTAAGACAGGGCTCAGATATTGAATGGCTTATACAAACACAGAGGTGTACGCAAAAGGTGCAGATTATCTTCGCTATATCTAATAAAGGAATTGCTGTAGCAGCATAGACTTTTTACCTGACAGAACAATGTTCAAATCCTGGTTTCTTCCAGTAGGGTGTTCTATGGCATAGACGCTATCATGCCTTAACCACACTACCTATGAAGTGAGCTTAACACAAAAGTAGATTGAAGATTATGACAATAAACCATGGAAAATGTAAATCATGACCAACAGGGCTTTAGGGACTCTCATAGCTGACTTCCAAGTATCTTTGAGAACAATACAACTTGAGATAAATATCACTCATAAGTAGCAGTATCTTTCAATGGAAATGGGCTTGAGAAACACATCAGACTGGAGAAATGGATGGAATTCTACCATTGAAAACTGCTAAACATAGAGCCTTACGTGCATACATGAAAGAATAGGAAATAGGAGTAAATATGTTATACTGCAGACTAATGATATGGAGACAGAAACACTAAGGCTGGACTTGGTTGGTCAAAAGTCGATCTAAACAATAGCATTTCAAATCATTGTAATATCAGTCTGTGCAATACGTATATCACAAAAGACGGTGTAAATTGTGGTAAATGTTTACCAAAATGTTTATACTCGTGCTGTTTATATGTTTATAACCATGCTTAATGTTAATACTCAGCTTAAAGTATTTAAAGTCCTACTCCAACCATATTTTTTTCTTTCGTAAAATCCTTCCCAGTAGTTTTTAAAAATTTTGACTGTGCAGTTTTTAGCCAAAATCACAGACTGTTCTTTTTTTAAGACATATATTATGGCCTGCAGCAGTAGCTCATTAGAAATACAATTCTAGTCTGTGGGTGGGAGTGTTGGCTTGGAGCAACCCTCCCCATCTCTAAGAGCTCAGTTCATTCACATGCAAGCCTATAGCCCCAAGCTAGCATTAGCGGCGGGAAAAAAATGAAAAGCAATATTGGTTAAATCCAGCAATACAGTTTTGAGCCAGAGGACAGCCCGGACAAGGAAAATGAATGTGCACAAGGGGGTGGAGGAGCAGAGTGGTAAGAGACTGAAACGTCCATCATAGTTACTGCGCCATCAGCCCGAGCTTTTTCTAGCATCCAGCTTTCTGATCCAACGTGTTTTGAATTAAGAAATTCTCAGAAACACAATTTTAATCATAAATTGTTTGATATAGGTCAGGAGAAAAATGCATCAAGAACATGTTAAAACACATAAAAAACTATTTTCATTGGAGTAGGTCTTCAACAAATCAAATGGAGCACTTTATGAATTTGACCAATCAGATGGACCCTTCCAAATTGTTGACCAATCAAACTATGCATTTTTAATGTTAGATTTCCACTTCCTGTGTAGACGAGAGTCACGTGGAGTATAATTTGTGTACTTTTATTTAAATAAAAAAGTTGCATTCCAACGGAAATTATGTATTAGCTGAAGTTTTTTTTTTTGGATAGTTGTTCGTGTATTGCAAGTCAAATCGTCCTCACATTTTTGGTCACTAAGATTGCACGTTTTTCCTCACATCGTGCAGCCATATTCAAAAGATAAGCATTTTGGGAAAAAAAAGAGTGGCAGGGTGAGGTGTGATATTGTCTTTCCAAACCTCCTACTGGAGCTTCATCCAACTGAGATTTGAACCTGTGAAAGGGCTGGGTCAACATACAAATGATAATGTTGAGAACTTTGCTGTCATTCATTAAAAACAATTTTTACATTAGACTCTATGCTCAAACGTTGTTTTCCCAGCATTTACGCCAGGATAATTCAAGTAATCATCCAGCCTAAGTTACTGTAGTGCCCTTTTTAATTGTTTTCTTATTTTAATTCACCCCCTGATAATTAAAGTGCTGATGAGATGGTCATGACAGAAGGGAAAAGCAGTTACCCGCCTGTCTCTTCCTGTCAATAGTGTGACATGTTGCAGGCTATAAATCTAATTATTTTTGTAATTATTGCCTAAAAGCTCAAAAGAGACTGACCTTACTGAGCTTTCTATATTCTGCATCTCTAAGTAAAGCTTGTCTTTTATGTGTTAATTATATTGATTGGTGTGTTTAACCAAGCTCTTTTTTTCCAAATAGAAATTCTTGCCTATAAGTATCATTCATTTAGAAAATAATACCATAAATTTGTCATCTTGTCTGAGAAATTGCATTCGATTTTTTTTTTGGACTTGTGAAGATACATCATTTATTTATTTTTATTAAGTTTGTGTCTTTGCTCTGTTTATGTTGTGCTTATATGGTCATCCTTGGCCTTTTGCAGACTGTAGCTTTAAGTCAACGCTCTGTGAAATCATAAAGGACACAAACACCCTTGATCTGCAGCTGCAGGTACTTTAGGATAAGAAGGAGAAATCACAGGGGTGAGAAGGGCTGTCATGTTGAATTAGCAGAAATGTACAACCCAACAGAGAGACTTCCCTGGGCATTGATGGAAGACTTTTCAGACTGTCTTTCTCTCTCATTCTGACTTATTCTTTTACTTAGATCTTTCAGTTTTCTAAATATCACAAAACCTGTTTTTTTCCTAAAAAATTATGTAAAATTTTGGTACCACCAAAAATGTCTAAGTCTCTTCTGAGCATGCAAGGACAAAATCAAAACCAAACATCTCCCTTCATTTTGTCTTGTGCTTAAAGAGTAGAATGTTATTTGTAGTACTTCCTGTTACATTACACAAGTAAAGATTTATACAATCAAATGTTCCATCGTTGCATTCAAAAAATAACTCACAGTAATCAAAAAAGCAATGTATTTAACTCTTTTTGTTTTTACAGTAATTATTGATATTTTAAGGCTGTAAAACCCCTCACCACACAATTTATGCACTTTTTTTAGACAGACGTGAACATTTTCACACATTTCTCTCTTGTTTAAACCCTCAAAATTTAAACCCTGGTAGAAAAGTAAATCCATTGTTTTAGAACGAAACTACAGGTCTGATAATGATCAAAGATTTGTTTACATCTGCATTGTGGACATTCTGTACAGATGGCTCAGAGGAGATTGATTGACAAGGTCAACAGCCAATAGGGACACAGAACACAATCTACTCTGTAAAAAAAGAAAGAAATACAACACTTTAAAAAAGCATGCAAAATTGCTCTAAAAAATGGGAGAGGTTGTAAAAGGGTTAAGCGTGTTATAACAAGGGACCACTGTGTACAAGCTAAACAATTTTACCAACAGCAATGTTGGAAAGTTGGGTATGGAGCTGCAGGTTAAAGACCCACTCAGATGAAAATCGTGTTTTTTGGTGTTTTTAACAAGGTTCTTGTGGCATTTATCTGGTAATAGAGGACACATATAAAGGAAATTAAGCTTAAATTTGCACATCTTTGTATTTCTTTCTTTAAACCATTATGAATAAGAAGCAGACAAAACCTGTGTGCGTGGGAACGGCTCCCAGAGTTATACACACACATAAGCACCCCTCTTCTGCCCTTTGGGCTATTTGACTTTGTATTCAGCTTTTTTCATGCAAGCAGATAATTGTGTACCATCATTCACTGGCTGACTGACAGATCTGCCCATAGACTAGCACTTTGACACTTATTGTGTGGAGTGTAAACACCAGCTTCACATTCTCACTCATACCTTGGAAAGCTCAACAGGCATGCTCAGTTGTTTATAGTCTACAGATTCAACCCAAGAACCACCATTGTTAAAAACTATTTTTTTTATGCTGAGTCATTGACTTACGAGTACATGACATTATTTCGCCTGGAAATCCGAAGAACATCTGGTGCTTTAGCTATGTTAAAAAAAACAAAAACAAAACATGGATATAAAACAGGAAAAATAAAATATTGTGTTTGTCCTACATTGTGTTTTAATGCATTGTGTGTCTCAAGGTCGTTGCATAAATAAAGTAGCACATGGCCTAAGCATAGCAACAGTTACAGGAGAAAACCGATGGCATTCTGGGAGTCATTTTTGCGTTAACATCCTAAGCTCATCACACCTTCAGCTTGTGAAAAGTTGGGCATGTGGGCCCCATGTCATCACTGTATGAATAGAAAGGAAATGGAGGTGACTGTCAGGGCAGTTCTCATTCTTTTTCTTTGAACAGGAAGTGAAAAAGAAGACCGCTTTTGATTTGAAAATGTGCATAATGTAATAACTTTATCTTGAAGTCTTTATTTTCACACTCGTGTTCATTTAAGATTTGTGTCTCTACATTTTTCATCATAACTGCAGTTTTTTTTACATTTCTGTACGGTGGTTTTCTGTTTGTAACGCCTTTGTCCTCCTGGGCAGCCCTATCTCAAGAGTTGGTCCCATGACCTTGGAGTTCCCATCCTCTCTGTGGACTACTCTCTGGCTCCTGAAGCCCCCTTTCCTCGGGCGCTGGAGGAATGTTTCTACGCTTACTGCTGGGCTTTGAGAAACCACCACTTACTGGGTACGCAGTTGTTTAACAGGAGCAAACTGAAGAAAACACAAGACTATTATAGTACTTCTGTGAATCTATGAGAAGTTGAAGTGAAAATGTAACACAATTTAAAAAGAAATAAAACTTTTTGAAAAGTGTTTGAAGCATAAATTAGAAAATGAGAAACATAACAGGACAATATATGAACCATCATTACTTAGTGATGTTGTTTTGTACCTTGATGCTTGTTTTTTTTCTTTACACGTTTGTGTTACGTGATAGTTTAAGTTTAATACGTAAAAATGCAGACATGAAACATAGTAAGATGGTGATGGGAATTGGCGATTTTTCTTCCACCCAGTTTTTTTTTTTAGCTCTTTATCTCTTTATCGTGTTTTTTGTGTGTTTCAAAATGAAAGGAAATAATTAACTGATCAAACATGAATGTGGGGCTGCCTAACAATTCAGAATAGACGTAAGGTGTTTTCTTTGTGTGGAAAGTTCAGCAGATCTTTGTCTGTCATGAGAAATTTTCAAAATTCCAGCTAAGAGGTAAATATGAGGCAACTATTATTAGCAGTTACATCATGCAAAATAAAGAAAAAAAGGCTTTATTTTTCTTGTATAGCTTCTTTTTTTCATTTCAACCTATATTCATGTTTTTTTTTTTATTTATCTCTTTAGGATGGACTGGAGAAAAAGTGTGCTTGGCTGGTGACAGTGCAGGCGGCAATTTATGTGTGACGACGTCTATGCGTGCTGCTGCCTTTGGTATTCGGATGCCAGATGGCATTGTAGCAGCCTATCCAGCCACACTGCTCACAGCCTACGCGTCACCCTCCCGTCTGCTTACTCTTATGGATCCCCTGCTGCCACTCAGTGTGCTCTCCAGGTGTCTCAGTGCATACGCAGGTACAAGGCTTTGCATGTGTGTTTCTTTTCAATGTTCAGTTTTTTCCTCAACACTTGAATTTTTTTTTTTTTTTTTTTTGGCTTTTCTTTTCAATTAATCAGGGTATTGAGTTAAAAATGAAAATGGCAATTTTTGTTTCAAAACGTTTTAATAAAGGATTGTTTTCTTTTAATTTTGAAAAAGTTGTATTTTATGTTTTCTTGATTTGCTTAAACAATTCACGTTAGAAAATGATCTAAATTTTTGAACCTACTTCACAGATTTTTATTAAAGAGACACGCATTAACCTGGATGATCATGTACTTAGGGGATTTCATTATTTTTTTTAATTTTAGAGGAACAATATTAATCATAAACTGGTCTGATTGTTTCCTTATTGGATCATCTTGACTACAGTGTGTAAAACATAAATAATAATAATATAATCTATCTGTAAATGTATAGTGATAACTGGCATGATATAAACCTTTTATATTTTTTTGAAGAAAATAGCTTTATTATTTTATTCAGCAGTATTCAGATCACTTCAAGCCATCTCTCCATACAGCAACTCTGTTTGTCCATGTTTAGTTGTTTTTTTTATGCTTTCCAAAAAGTGCCAATTTTAATGACAAAGCCCATATAAAGTGTAGTTCCCTTAGATTAATTTATGCTGTACATTGGAAAAGCTTTGCAGAAATGTGGAGGTGTTGAGGGAACGATATTGTCTGTGTCTTCTCTTAATAACTCAACAAAAGCACTTACTGAAACCCTTCCTGTGAGATTGCTTTTCTTTTGCAGGGCCTTTATACATTTATCTATTATTAATTTTTTGTCTTTTTCATTACAACTCATTTGTGCCTGCATCATTGTTTTTTTTTTTCTTGTTCATCATTTGTTTTTATTTTTTATTTATTTGTTGCTTTTGAATGCTTTCTGCAGGCAATGAGCCACAGACGGAGAAGCAGGTAGAACGGGTGAGCACGCTGAGCCTGGTGAAAAGAGATACGGCGCTGTTCCTCCGAGATTTCCGGCAGGGAGCCTCCAACTGGATTCATTCTCTGCTGGATTCCAACAGAGGCTCGGCTGCCCCCAGCACAACTACAGAGACGCCCCCAGATAGCTCCGATACGCATGCTGCTGGTGTGTATTTGTGGGAGAGTGCTGTGAAGTGGGAACATTAGACAAACATGTGGGTGGCTTTCCTGTTTCAAAGTTTCCTTTTAAATTGGTCTTTGATCACTTCTGTGTGCTGAGGCTACAACTGAAAGGTTTGTGTGTAATCCTATTCCCCTCCTTTGATCCCTTTCCCATGCTAAGAGACATAAAAAAGTAAACTTCTAGGAAGTGGTGTGAATTTCCAGTTCATGCTTGGAGTTATGGCAAATAGGAAGGAAACCATTATCAACTGATTTAAAGAACATGCTTGTCACTTTTCAAATTCAATAAGCTTGTTTTTGTAAAGCTTGTTTTTACCATAAACTTGTTGAGGTATAATTTGAACATTCTCACATGTGGAGGAGGTCATTTTGGTCATTATCTCATCGTTTCACTTGTTGTTTTTGCCGCAATAGTTAATTCCAGATCCCATAAATCTAAAATGGAAAAAGCCTTTTTCCATGATGTTCCCTTCTTTAAAATGTGTGACACCTTCTTAGCTGTGAGCTCAAGTTCATCATAGTATCTCAGTGGGCATCTATTATTAAGACTATCATGAAACTGAGATGGTTCATTAAATAAATGGAAGGATCAGCTGAACTAGGTGAGACCAGGCTCTATGCTTGCAGTTCTGTTTTGATAGCTCGGGGCGTGCAGATGATGGCACCATAACAGTGCTTTTTTTCCTTTTCAGTTTTGTCCACCCACTTCTTTTCTCTCATGATTTAAAATTTGCATTTTAGGCTTTTAACTGCTGGCTGTCAACCAGAGGACAAACAAAAGGATGAGTCAAAGTGACTCTGTGACTTTTCTTTAAGTTTTCAAATACCTTTAAAGTACTGACTGTCCCATGGTTGTCGGCCATTCATTAGGCAGTGTGATGAGGTTAGACTGGTATCAATATGGACCATGGTGTTTGCAGATGTGATCTGGTGAGAGCAGGTGGAGGAACATCTATAGAGGTAAAGGTTTGGTCTGAATGGGATGGTAATGATGGTCACCTGCAGCAAAAACGGAGTATCTGGGTGTTAATTAGAGGGAACTCCAGTGGAACAGTGAGGTTAAGGAGCAGAGGTGAAGAAGGTGGAGGACTTAAAGTTTTTAAGGTCAAAAACTTAGATGCGTGGACGAAAGTTTTAGGTGTGATGAACGACAAAAAGAGTAGCAAAAATGAAAAGAAAGGTGTAGAAGACTGTGGTGAGATGAGCTATGTTATTGTTTGAGACAGTGGCTCTGAGAAAGAGGCAGGAGGCAGAGCTGGAGGCAACAGAACTGAAGATGTTGAAGTTCTCCTTGGATGTGACGAAGATGGATAGGATCAAGAATAAACCCCTCAGGGGAAAAGGTCATGGTAGATGTCATGCAGATTATGTAGGTCAAAGGTTGGAGCTACCAGGAGAGAAGAAGAGCAAAGATGAGGTTCATGGATGTAGTGAAGTAAGACGAGAGAGTAGTTGGTGTTATTGAGGTGAATGCAGAGGATAGGATTAGTTGGAAGTGGGTGATTCTCTTTGGGAGCATTGAAAAGATAAAGCATGATTATGCAGGTTGGTTATATTAAAGACCCCCTCCAATCATCTTTTGATCTCTTTTGTGATCTTTTTATTATGATTATGCCACTTTAGCCAAAAAAAACCTGTGTTGTTTTCAAGGACATGGTTTCTGGTGAGCGGCAGTAGCTCATTAGAATTTCACGTGAGTTGTGAACGGGAGCGTTGCTGCAGAGTAAGTCTGCTCCATATCCTGTCACCCATCTGTTTACATACTGTCTTGGAAGCTTAAAACCCAACCTGACATCACTGGTGCAACAAAAATGGCGAGCAATGTTGGAGCTATCCAGCCGTACAGTTTTGGGCCAGATGGCAGCTCCGACGAGGACATAAAAGACAGACGTGGATCTAGTTGTCTACAAGTGGATGCATCAGAATGGAGCAGAGCAGGGAGCTTGTGGCTTGCTGATTGCAGCTTTTTCATCACAGCTGCTTGCTTTTTCAAACGGCATTTTTTCATCTGCTCTTCAATCGTAATGATTTGAATAAAGGAATACTCAGAAATGGAATTTTAATCTTAATTTTAACCTTAATTGATTCAATCCACATTTCTAAAGAGCCTTTTATATGTTGTGAAGGGGCTTTAAGAAGTCTGGCTGTGGGAAATCAGACTGATTTTAGGGTTTTATAGAGTTAAAAATCGGTGTGGTACATTAGCAATAAATGTCAAAATGCTATGGATCCTGTGTGCCCATTGCTTTTTTTTTGTTAAATTCTTGTCTTTTCTTTCTTTATTTTTTTTAGATACAGTAAGGAAGAGCGTTTCCGAGGTGTCCATCTCATCTCCTCATGCTGACCCCCCTGTGTTCCCAGAGCCGACTGCGCTTCCCAACAGGAAGCTGTCTGTTAAAAGCAAGACTTGCCAGGACTTGAGGCCTCCCTGCAGCTCCGTTCTCAATGCACCGCCGGTCTCTGCGTGCACCGTACGTCATGTTTGTTCTTGTTTGCATTTAGATTGACTTCTTATCAGCCTGCGTTCTCATCCAGAGGTTGTTAACACTGTTTAAAAAAGCAGGAGCTGTTGCTTAAGACTGCAGTGAGTTGGGAGCTGATGTGTGAATTAACATGTGATTGTATCATGACGGCAGAGAGAAATGCCTCATTCCGTACAATCGCTTTATCTCTGGTTTTACACAGCTTGGATCAAAGAGATTTGCTGTACAGCTGTTGCCTTTTTAAGAGGTTAAACATTTTTCTAGCACAGATATATTTTGGTTCTCCTATCACATAATGCTATCTGCCTTGCAGCAATGTGCATGTTTGACTTTGAACCATGCAGAGATTATTTCAGCCATCCCTCACAAACGGATTAGGCTGTAAAATTCTCACAGGAAATCCAAACTTTTGGGTTGTGTGGGTCCTGGCAAGGTGTTGCAGATTATCTCCTCCTTCGTCTTCTCACATGCAAATCGGATATTTTCCTAGCTTGTGGGAAAAGTCATGAAGATTTTAAAGAAATTATTTCCGGTTTTTCTCCAAGAAATCAGGATTACTCATCTGAAGTGAGATATATATATATATAGATAGATAGATAGATAGATAGATAGATAGATAGATATAGAGAGAGAGAGATTTTTAGATTTAAAGTATAATTTCTTCTTGCTTTTGCTGATCCTTTTTTTTCTTTTCTCGGCATCTTTCTCTTTTAACTCACATGTAAAGTGGATGCATGTAGAAACAAACTGAAAACAAAGTTGCAAGAATAAAATGTGTTCCTTTATGTCTTAAATGTTATTTATCTATTTTTTTTCCTGTGTGCAGATAGAAGATGTAAGCTTCTTCCTCTTCAAGGAAACGGACCCCAATATATCCCGTGACCTGTCTTTAGTTGCAATACCACCTCCTGCTGGAGAGGAGGGATCAGAGCTGCAGCACCCCAGGGAGTTTCCTTTGGGATTTGAGCCTCTGCGCTCGGATCAGTTTGCTGAAATGAAGGTGCAGAGTTCTCCGGTGGTCAAAGATCCTTTCTGCTCACCTCTGCTGGCTCCTGACAGCATGCTGAAGGGACTGCCACCAGTACACATAGTGGTAAGAGAGTGCACGAGGTTCAGCTTTTATAAGCTGCTGTCAAAGGTTTCTGACAACAGCTATGTCACCAGTAGATACTGAGATTTTAGATTTACATGTATTTAAAATAAGATTCCACATGACTCCATGAAACGCTGTTATGTTTTTAATTCCACAACCAGTTTAAACTGGTTATGACAGACAGGATCTGCACGTTTAGGCCTTTATATTTAACTAATGTGAATTTTTGAGCGATAAAATAAGAAATTCTTAACACAGAAAACTAAAATAAAAAAATGATGCATAGATTTGATAAACTTCTACATAAGAGTTGATATAATCAATCATTTGGAGTCGGTGTGTGTATTACATGAGGCAGAACTGATCAAAAACAGGATCTTTTTGCAGCTTCAAACAAACAATTCCCTACAGCACATTAGAGTTTATAAGGAAAAACAAAGTCTCCTCAAAATTGATCTCTAGAGATTTTCTGTGTTAACAGGTGAGGGGAGGTGAAAGCCCACGCATTCCTTTGAGAAGTGTATGAAGTGAAAATGCAGAAACAGATTTTTTTTTTAGGGCTTTTGTAAGTCAGCCAGTCTGGAAAGAAAGACGAGTGCTGGCATTCTTTTCTTCTCCTCTCAATTAAGATTCTCATCATGTCTGAATGGAATCTGCTTTCACTATTCTTCACCAGCTTTTTCCTCCTCTCCTTCCCTCTCCCCGTCGCAGGCTTGTGCGTTGGACCCCATGCTGGATGACTCTGTGATGTTTGCCAAACGTCTGAGGAGCATAGACCAGCCTGTCACTTTATGCGTGGTGGATGACCTCCCCCACGGCTTCCTCAGCCTATCGCAGCTCTCCAAGGAGACGAAGGAGGCCGCCAACGTTTGCGTGGAGCGGATTCGCGCAGTTTTCTTGCAGGACATGCCCCCTGAGCCCCGCAAGCACCGCAAGCTGGAACGGACCGATGGGGGTGCGTCGGTTCCTTCTGGAGAACGTGGTTCTCTTCTTGTCGGCTCTATTGAGGAAGAGGAACCCGCTGTGGGCAGAGAGGCTAAACTGGCTGTAGGGGAGGGCTCAGTTGCTGTGACGGCTCAGAATAACACTGACGCTGGTGGCATTGGTGCTTAAATAAAATTGAATTTAAAAAAAAGGCAGGGAGAGAGAGTAAAGGAAAGTCAAACTGAAGTTAGCAGAGCGACGCATTAGCGAGAGATGAGGAAGGCATCCTGAAAACCCAAAACCAAACTGGTTTTGTTTAAAAAGCAAAAAGAAGAGATGGAAGACTAAAGTTTTTATCTTCCTCTGTTGCACAGCTCCTGCCTCTTGTCATGCACCAAAGCAAATCTGAAAAAAACCAACATACACCCCTCCCAAAGAAAAAAAACAAAACTGTTTGAAGCTCCTTGATCAGAAACCAGCTTTCACCCACAGGCTGCGAGTATTCTCCTTGTTGTTCAGCAGTGGAGGCTTGAGCAGAACATTTCCAACTACTGAATGGGTGATTTATTCAGATCCAAGCGCTCCCTAATCAGATGATGGAGGGAGGCGGGGGGGCACACTATATGGTCCCGTGTGGAGTCATCTACATCAAAATGGCCACTTGTCCTTTAGGGATCCAGCCTAAATCACACTTAATAACTCCAGATTGTGTTCTCCATCGTGCCAGCTTGGCAGTCACTGCAGCTCACTCTGGATGCGAACTTTCCCCTCCAACAGAACAGTTTAGTGTGAACGGTTCAGAACTGCAGGGTTTGATTCCCTCTGCTCTTCCGAAAGCTGACCCAGTTTGAAACATTTTGTGAACTATGCAGAAACATCACATTAATCATTGTGATTAGTTTTTAATGATTTCTGACCTTTGTCAGGCACAAACTTTATATTCTCCAACTCTGTGTCGTTTTGATGTTTATTTTCTTTTAACTCTTTGATGTCAGCTGTAATCCCTGACTCCAACCTCTTTTCTTTTTTTTTTTGGTCCAGTATTTATCATAACTATGCAAACATACCAAAAAAAACGTCATTTTCACCTTTGCCTTATGCCTCTTGTAATATCGCCTTGAGGACTGCTTATTAGCCAAGATGGATTCATTTTTTTTATTTTTATTTTTTACTTTGCAAGTCTTTGTTTTCAACTACATCAGATGTTAAAAATTCAAGTGTGAAAGCAGGAAAACAACTTGGAGAGGTAGAGAGGAAGAAAAGCTCTCAATATGCATTTCAGACTCCACTGCACTGATTTCTTCACAAATTGTCACTTCCATCCTGGTGGTGTTGATTCACCCTTGTCAAGGAAAAACTATCCTTGAGTCTGGGGGTTCCTCTCGTGATTTACACCTCCCCCCATTTATCCTCCATTTCTACCATATTTGTATATTATCTTTTTTTTTTCCATCTTTGCATCACTTGACAGCAGAGTGAGCTTGTTGCCATCAAAGCACTTTAACGTTGTCCTTCAGCAGGTGAGTCCATATATCAGGTCCAACTAAATATAGTTCCCAGCGACGCTGGCTCTGTCCGTCCCCCTGCCTGGTAACAGCTAGGGTTGCCAGATCTGCAGAGAGGCTGTTTGAAAAGGATTTAGCTGACACCCTCGAGTGCAAAATTCCACCCCTGTAGAAGCAGGATTTGAACAGCAGTCATGCTTCAGGATTAGACCAAACTCTGTTCTGTCAGTGACGTACTTAACTGGGGGGGGAAGGAAATTCAAGCTTTCACGGGGACTCTGGTTGGATGTGTGATCTCACTTCAGCAGCCGTTTGTTATAACCGTGCACTTCTGCTGCATTTGGGTTGTTAGGCAGTGCAAGTTTATTTTGGGATCATCTTTGTATTCATGTCATTGTTTGTGGGTCACATTGAGTGTGTATGTACAGTCATCATGCTTTTGTGAAGCAAAAGAAAGGCACAAACAGCACTTTACATTAGAGGAGCAAGCGCTAATGTATTCAAGCATTGCTTGTTATGTACTGTGGAAACACCACTGCAGGTGATGGTCTGCAGAGCACGCCGGTCAACTTATTTTTTTTTGCTACTATGAAACACATACTGGCTTTTGTATAAAGGCACTCCGAGTTGACCTGTCAATCATCCTGTGATTACCTAATAAGACAATCTGATTTTTTGTGTTTACACTTTTGTACCAATGTAGTGTTTTTGTCATTCAATGAACTTTTTAAAAATTATTTTGGCAACTTTGAGCTGAAACAAGTATTTTAGTGTTTGACTGAACATGAGAACTGGACCGAGTGACTGTGACGTCACCAATAAAAACTTGCTTTCTGCTCCAAGAAAAGTTAATTCAGTCGCCACGTTTGTGCGATACAGACATCACCATGTTGGAACCAGAAGTTGTCAGTAAGCAGCGATTGGTCCGAGTTGGTCTGAATCTACATTTCTATGACAACCACTCTTGCCAAACAGGAACGAGCTTGTTGGACACTCCCCTAAAAAAATCTGTCAAATGTTTTGAGACATCTGATTGATCAATTTATAATTTGAATAACTTGCATTAAAGGAAAAAAAAGGGGGAAAAAAATAGGATCATCAAGAACATGTTAAAAACAAGGTAGTAGAATGAGAATGGTTGCTTTGACAAATATGACTGAGTCAGTGGGATTTCTACCAACAGGTACTTCCTGTTAGGAATGCCAGGAGGGATGGCTCACTCATTCCAGTTCTTTTATACAGTCAGTGGTTTTACTGTTATTTCATAGTTGTGTGTTTAAACGTAAAAATTGTATTCCTGTATTTTTGTGAAGAAAAGCTCTTGTGCAAATATATCGTTTTTAGATTGAGTGATATTTTCACTTCACCTTAAATGTCATTTCAGTGCAATGCTGCTCTCACAACGTCACCTTTAAGTGTGGCAGCATGTTTTGGTAAACGGATTACACATCAGCATAGTTTTTCTCCACTCCGTCCGATGTGCACCGCACTGCACTGATGTTTGAGTTTTCAGACACTGGCAAATAAACAGCATTTACTAATTACTTTATCCTGAAAGATGGAATTCAGAGTAAGAAATAATCAAATCATTTTGTTGGGTTCAATGATGCATGCCCAATGATCTAGTGGAGAGCCGAATGGCTGCCAGTCAGCAGATGACACACTTGAGGTAAAGAAGAAACATGGCAGTGGGTGTGAGTCATTAAACAGATGAAGCTCTTATGTGTATGAAATATTCAACAGAAAACCTTTTTTTTTTTTTTTGAGTTTGAAGGGGTTTTTTGCAATAAACTCTACCCACCTTTTAGTTTTTCAGTTACAAATGCTATTTATTATTGATCCTGACGTTTAATACACTTTACAAATCATTAAAGAAAGACAACCTCACTACGTAGGGCACAAGCAGCAGTATTTTAACCTCAAATATTTAAATAAAAAGAACTGTTAAAGTTGAAAGTCTTAAGCTTTTAAGTTTCAAAGAACCAAAGACATCAAGGGTCTCGCAGCAAATACTGACCTTGCTGTTACGTGTGTACTGCTCTCATTAAAGAAGCATCTCAGTGTCACAACCTGTCTGCATTCCACTTGCAAATGGGGATAGAGAGAAAGCAAGCCATCTGTAAACATGTATCATCGTCTGTGTTTTTAAACTGTTACTTTGTGAAAACACCGCAAGTGCAAACGTGAATAAGAATGTATTCATGTAGATCCTGTTTGTAGACTGATTTACTTTGCTGGTTGCAGAAAAGAACAATCATGATGCACCATGCTTTGGGTAGATGTTTTCTTTGGATTTTATTTAAATAAACATATTCTACTATAAAAGTCTGGTTTTGTGGTCAATCTCATGGAACCATTTAAAGTAAACATGAACATTATTAGCATTAGAGCACCACTGACTTTGTAAAAGCAAGTATGTTATGCGTGCTATTTTTTTATTTAGAAAAGCACACATTTGTATGCAATCCCACTATTTCTGGACAAATTACTGTATTTAAAATCCCACCCTGATCATGTTTAGAGTTCTTAAAAGTGTTAGTGTTTTGTTTAATTATGATTATGCTGTTTTTTGCCAAAATAAATAAAACAAAAACCTGTGACATTTTTTAGGGCATAGTTTTTTCAGAGCAGAAGTAGTTCATCAGAAACATGCTTCTGAATTGTGGGCATGGAGTAAGCCTGCTCTCATTTTCCATCATCCCTTTGTTCACACCATCTCCTGGTAACTTACAGCCCCTCACAACCCCAAGCTGATGCAACAAAAAGGGCGAGCAATATTGAAGCTAACAGTTTTGAGGCAGATGTCAGTTTAGGCAAAGCAAAACCAAAATGTCTGCAAGAGGATGCATCAGAATGAAGTGCAGCAGGGAGCTTGTGACCTGCCAACTAAAGCTTCTATACCATAACGACAAGATATTTCCTAAAGCATTTTTTCACCGGCCCCTGATTCACAAAGATTTGAATCAAGAAATACTCGGAAATGTAATTTTAAACCATATGCTGTTTATATATGTCCTCCATCAGAAAAATGAACATGCTAAACACCAAAAACACAGTTTTCATTGAAGTGGGTCTTTCAAATCAACTGTGGAGACTGGACCAGACTATAAAGTCAACTCTGAAGTAATAGCTCTCCATTTTTTAAAACAACAATAACATCATATTTTAATCTTGTATCCTACATGTGTTATTAGTTATTTTTTCCCAACATTAGTCATTTGTAAGCAGTTGGATTTTTTTTTACTGTCACAGACAATATCTGATTGTATTAAGCCACAGTTTGCTTGCATATTCAAGGCCTACATCCTTAGAAAAAATAAAATGATGTATTTGTTCCAAGACTGTATAATGCATAACAACATTTTTTAAACAGTAAAATGAATGACAACTGGCTCTCAAATTGTATATTTTGATAAAATGTAATAAATGAATGTAATGGTGTCGCAGTATGCAAAAAACACGTCCAACTTCCACCACTGCATCATCATCATCATCATCCAGCCTCACCAGCTGCAGGTCCACCAGCTCCAAGGGGGCCCTCGTGAACGCGCCTCCTTCTCCTCTCTCTCCAGCGCACTTGCGCTGCTCCTCCGTGCGCGCTCTCGCGCGGGGACAGGCTTCAGGGGAGCGGGGAGACCAGACGAGCGGCAGCCGGGGAAGGAGGAAGATGGAATTGAGGGTCGGGGAGAGACTCCTGTGCGTGGCCGCGCTGTCCTGTCTCCTCTGCGTGGATTCCGTGCTCGGGAAATATGTCAGAGGCGTGGTGAACACCAAAGAGGTGAGTCTGCTGGTGCTGCCAGGCCCCCTCCACCGATGGACCGACCTGACTGCGTCTCCAGGTGTCTCGGAGCTGGACAGGCAGCTCCAGCTCCGCCATCAACTTGTCTCTCAGATGCGCATCGCTGTTCATGTGACACCTCCAAATGTTTGCCGTCGCGCATGTGCGCCTCAAACGTGGCGTATATTCCACCCAGATTGTGTCAATCCGCGGCTCCATCGCTGGTCCCGGCATCAACCTACGGCGTTGAACCGTCTCCCTTTCCCCCCACATCCGTCTTCCATCGAATCGTCGGGCTCTTCCTGGTAATTGACTGAAGGAGCTGTCACAGGTGCGCTTCTTCCGTCCGCGGGCGCGCGGCTGCAGGTCAGAGGCTGAAATCTCCAGGAGCTGGACGCTCGGAGAGAAGCTCAGGGTTTGGGATCTGCTTCGGACGATCTTTGAGTTCAGACACACACACAGCCCTCCGCTTGTCATGTTTGGGATCAGTGGCTGCCTGTCAACCATTTTGCCGTAAATCATAAAGGTCACTGCTGATCATTTCCACAGTTTTTATCAATACAAATTCCCCGATTTGTTGCGTCTGGAATAAAAAGATGCAATACATTGATACTTTGACTTAGAAGAGGTTTTCTGTTGGGAAATGATCAAGTCTCCTTATTTTCACGAGTGAAACAAACAAGTCCGTTTTGCTTTTGCCACTTTTTATGAAGAAAAAAATCATTAGCAGAATTATGTCTTTTTTTCCTCTTAGAATATTTAAATCAAACTTATGTTCTGTGTTTTGATTTAATGTGTTTTGCAAAACTGTTTTGGGATGAGAGGTAGAAGAGAGAGCTGCTTTTTTTGTGTATCATCATTTTTATTTTCTCTCTCTCTTTATTTGTTTGTTTTTAACTCTACTTTGTCATCTGTTCTTTGCTGCTATAGATGTCAAAGGAGGAACCTCACAAAAACGAGATGTCACATCTCAAGGGACTAATCCTCCCATTGCTCATTAAACAGAATTTATTTTTATTTTAACATTTAGGAGAAGTTCATGTTAATCATTCTTTATCTTCATTTTTGTCTTTCATTTGTTTGTACTGGAAAAATCCATGTTGGGATTTTTAATATTTTCTTTGTAGGTAATCATGTTAGTTTCTCAGTTCTTATGGAACATGACATAAAAATGACAATCTGATAACAATACTTTAATCAAATCCTGGTATAGCGTCAGATAACCTACAGTAATTTACCAACAGAGCCCTGCTTTTTTGTTTTTTAAATATTTATTCGGTTTCATGACCGATTTCTAGAGAGATTTGAGGCCTAAAAACAGATTTAATCAACCTTCCTTCATGGACCAAGTGTCTATGTTTACGAGGTGGCCGTGGCGCAGAGGTGGAGCGGTTGATCTCTGATTGGAAGATCACAGGCTTGGTTCCCACCATGTGTTGCAGTGTCCTTGGGCAAGACACTGAACCCCACATTGTTCCATCAGTGTGTGAATGTGCGTGTGTGCACGGGTGAATGGGACTGTGACTGTAAAGCCCCTCAGGCTTTCAAGGAAGGTAGAAAAGCGCTATAAAAGTATACACCTTTCTGTGCTAAAATTGACGTTCCACTGACATATGCTTGTGATTTTCTGCTTTTATGTAAGTGCCTGAATGTTGGATTTTATGCTGTCATGTGTGATAATAATGGACTTTAGGAAGTTCAGAGTCATTTTTGGTCCAAATTCATGTTTGTAAAAGTGTTGATGTTGATTATGAAGCATCAGGACAGTTAAGCACAATGGCTGTTTCAGACTGTCTGCTACAAATGATCAGCCAAAGTGTTTTTTCAAGCTCCCATGCTAAAACAAACATAAAGGTGGAAATAACAACTAAATAAAAAATAAATAAAAATAGTCTTTTTTTTCAATTTTTAAACCAAAAAGAAGAGTTTTTCTCAAAGTAGCGTTTAAAGTGGGATGCTTTTACTAAGACTCCAACCTGCTGTGATGCTGAACTCGCATCCTCTGACCTCCTGACTTCAGTTAATATAAATTGGAGTTAGACTGTAAGGTTGCGGTCAGCATTTTAAATTCTTGGGATAATGCGGAGGCTCTGGATTGATAAATTAAACGAGGCATTCATCCATCCCTCACAACTGTTTGGATGTCCTTGAATGCTGCACTGAATCTGCACCTGCTCCACTGGAGCTGCTCAATGGCCATGCAGCAAATGGTAGCATTGGGCAATTTCCAAGAGTCTCTCTCAGTGTATGAGAAACAGAGGCTGGAAATCCTGGCTAGAAGTGCAGCCATTAACTTATCCAAAAATCTGGAATAAATAACATGTTTTCCAGCTGGTATGTAAGCGTACAGATAAAGTCCAACTCCACTCAAACTGCAATGAAGCTGAAACAAAAAAAAGAGCGTCATAATTAAAAAGATCATAATAGATAAAGTTTTGCCAAAACATTGTTGTTTGAAATATTTTTAAATAGTTAAAAACACTGACCTAGGGTTTGTGTACTAATACAAGTGTATTTGTTGATGGTAAATTCTGGAAGATATTATTTGACCATACCAATCAATAAAAAATATGATGAATAACCTTTAATCTAAAAGGAAATATTGGCTCTGTTTTGGTTTGGGTGGCAGATGGAACAGAAAACAGATGGCCTGCCCTGTTTATTAAATAAAGTGATGAGATTTTTAAAGAAAATTTCACCTCAACAGGCTTTTTTTTAAAGTAATCTTTTGTTCACTTCTAGAACATAGTTTCTGTAGAGTTGCAGGAGTTCATTCTGAAACAAAGAACAGAAGAAGTTAGCTTTTGGTAGCGGGTTTTGACCATCCAATCAGAGGCGATTATTTTATCCGTCTTCATGAAGATACAGAGACTCTAACTCAAATTCTGATTGGTTGAATCAACGTCAACGCGTTAATTCAGCAGTCTTTCTTATGGAAAGTCGCCCGCAAAACCGGAAATTGAGGGCGGAAGCACTGACTGTATGAGTGTAAGGCCGTCTTTTATGAACCTAGCAACAAGTGAGGGCTAAAATCTGATTGGTTAGAAACTTTCATGTAAAAAAAAAAAAACAGTCTGATAGCATCACAGCCAGGTCGGAATGATATATATATATATTTCTGTGTGATTTCAATACCTCTTTTCGGATCATTTTAGGTCTTCTTCTTCTTTAGGAATTCTTTGCAGGCCCTGACAGTACGCCACTGCAGAAATGCAATTTGAAGCTAATATTCCTTGTGTATGTTCTCTATCATGAGAAATGTGCCACAAAAACATGCTAAAAACACCAAAAACACAATGTTGACCAGCGTGGTTTACAGCTTCCATGTAATATAACAAGCAAAAAACATTTTTCCAGCTATGTTTGACAAATATTTAGCACCCATTTGATAAAGATGTCTGTCTACCATGACTCACTCTGTTCTGATCCAAATTT
Organism: Adrianichthys oophorus; assembly: GCA_036245035.1. Taxonomy (NCBI): domain Eukaryota; kingdom Metazoa; phylum Chordata; class Actinopteri; order Beloniformes; family Adrianichthyidae; genus Adrianichthys; species Adrianichthys oophorus. The sequence continues at coordinate 8,059,396 of BSAI01000207.1, read as the reverse complement.
TAATGTGGGTGTGCTCTTTTGATTGACAGGTCAACATCAAATCCTCTGATCTAGAACGACCTTACTACTGTGTGTTCCCACAACTGTCGCGTGTAAGGCTTCTATTCAGCACACACGTTGTGATGTGTTATGCAAACAAGATAGAGTGTGTTAGGAGTTTGACAATGCCAGGCTGAAGATTTATTCAGTCTTTTGGCTTAAATAAATAGCTAAGTTTAGTTTGACAAAAGAGTTGAACTTTTTAGCCTATTTAGCTGGTCTGCATCTCTGTACAATCCTCTTGTAAGCTATTGGTGTGTTGTATTTGGAATTGTGGGTGGGGCCAAGTCACAGACTGCAGGAGCCCCTGCACTTTGAAACAAGTGCAGCAAAAATGTTTTTCGTACTGAAGTCTTCATATTTTCCCAGAAACGGCAGAAATCACCCATTTTTAGAAGCAAACAAAGCCACAAAGTTGATCAGTTGGCAAAACAATAATTGATGCGCAGGATACAAGATGTTGTTATGGTTACCAGAATATTTTCCAAGACAAAAAACATTAGTTGGACGCACTTCACAGGCATCAAAATGGGACAGTGGTTAAAATTAGAAAGTTGAGACTAATTTGCAGCTAATGCTTTCCTCCATGAGAAACATTTTGAGCACGTGTTCGACTCCTTGGATGTCACACTATCTGCTGTGAAAAGGTCAATTCATTTTCAGCTAAGATGGGAACAAAACCATATGGTCTGGTGTAGAAAAACAAAAGAGGAAGAGAACGCAGTCCTTTTTGTGCTTCTGTGGGAAAACCATCCTGTGCTGTTTGATTCAGTTTGGGTAAAATAAATGGACTTGACTAACATCAATGGTGAAATAAAAGAAGCTACAGGTATGTTAAGGTGGATAACAAAGCTAATTCATTAGCCAAGTTCAAATAATTTAGTCCTAATGTTGGGCTCCATTGACGAGATGAGTTTAAGAATCATAATTGAGTGTTTTTATCTAATAATTTGTAAAAAAAAAAAAAAAAATCTATAATTTCTTTAACTTTTTTAAAACTACACATTTCAAGCCATTTTTAGCAACTGTCTTTTGGGTTTGCATCCCTAGTAATGACTGGGAGCAATATATAATGAGTTGAAGCACAAACATCAAGGGCAACATGTTGAATTCCCTACAGAATTCTATGCTATTACTGCAGGTTGACTTAAGATATTTTTTAGCCTTTTTATGATCCATGCATTTATCTGTTAATGATTGATATTATTACACCGCTGGTCCATCCGGCGTATTTTCTACGTCACAAATGAGCTAATTTTCCAACATAATTTGTTCATCTGCTCCTGATTCACCACAATTTGAGTAAAGAAATACTCAGAAACATAATTTAAAGCTTACATTGCTTCATTAATTTCCTGCATCAAATGCTACGAGAACATGTTAAAAACACCAAAACATAATTTTCCTTAAAGTGTTTTTTAAAAAGGATCACAATCACAGGAATACTTTGACCGCAGGTCAAGAACTTGACTGCATCTTAGATCATTCCGCATGTTACTTTGAGCTGCTCCTGCTGCCAGAAAAACCCTTGAATGTATAGAAATGTATTTGCAAAGAGCCAGCATAAAGCAGAGCATAATAGTATTCAATTCTATGGGGCAAACAAGGTAATGCATCAGATCTAAAACTTTGCAAAACAAAAAACGGTAACTATACTCTGAATTCACTCTGCGCAACTGTGTGCATTCATATGGTTTCACACCTCATTATATTTAGTTTGGTTTCTCTGCTGCAAGGTCAGCTGCTTGTTCTGCATCTCCTCGTTTCCCAGATGCAGGCACGCTGTAAACTTGACTTCAGCTCCTTGACCTTTCACCGTCTCAGTGTCTGCAGATGTGAGCGCACAGAGACAAACTGTAGGGAAGTGTGGGCCATCTGTGGGAGTTCAGCAGGATACAAGCATATTTATCTGAAGCCACTGGTGCGGAAGACCAGTCAATTGCTTTCTTAGGGCCAGACTATGAAAGCAATTAGCTTAAGTGGCTCATGCCGTTTGTACAAGCTGATAAAATGTCCCCTTTGAGGGGACAGTGGTGCGCAGGATTTAAGGGCAGAGGAAGGACGCTGTTTGGAAAGCAGCTGGAATAATTTAGAAAGTGAACCAATTTTCTCTGTCCTCTGATGTCCAACAGCAGGAGAGCCCTGAACAAACCAGCAATTCACAAATTACCATATTACAAATATTTTCCTTGTATGTTGAAAAAATGTCCTAAATTCAATTAAATAATCTGAAAATATGTACAAATTTGTCTAATTTTAATTTAAATATCAGCAAAACTTAGCCGTAGCAATAGAAATTGCATGTGTGAATGGTTCAGAATTTGATCATAGGCGATAGAAATATTTTTGTCTGCATTTGTAACTGATAAAGAAATGGCATTAGATACAGATTTAAATGAGTAAATACATAATAACGATTAGAAGAACCAGAATTTGTGTTGTCATGGTGATTCCAAAATAGCCACCAAAATTAAAGCACTTCTCAACATCGATGGTGAGAAAACATGCCAACTTTGAATTGATGCTGGGCCCTCAATTTTGCAGCAGAACTTTCTGAAATTCAGCTCACAGTGGGAACACCCTGTAAGCTATGAAATGAACACAACGGAAGCAGAATGAGGCCGTGGAGAGCCAGGAGCCAAAAAGAAGCTGAGGTTATGAGAATGTGCTTTGGACAGACGAATGTCAACAAAAATACTTTAAGGGGATTACAAGTGTCCATAAAATATACTATGTAAAAGGAAAACACATTTGTAAAATAGTCTTTTTTGTCTATCTTCATTCTATCAGTTATTGGTGTATTACAGCAATAAAACGTAGACAGCAGTTAATTAACACAAAGTTGGTAATTCAGACAAATGCATGATGCATTTCTTTTAAGGATTAAGCTAGTTTGAGTGGATTTGTGTCAACGTCTTTTATTAAGATCAGTTCTTGTAAAATGGAACATGTGTGATTTTCCTGCCTACAAAAAGTACATCACGGAGACTTCTTGCTTTTATAAAAGATACATGAGTTACAGATTCTGCATTTGGGGGATTTTTAAGTCCTGAGTTTCAACAGGATGAACTGAAAGTTGAATGTAATGACAACTGTAGCGTCCCATTTTGATTACGATAGCCACTCTATGGAATTCCTTTAGTTCTAACTTTGCGGATCGACGGGATTTCATTTAAAGCTGGCATTTACCAAAACGTGCAAAGGAGTTGGAAAAAACACCATGACAGGATGACGGCTTCATTAAAGAACTATTTTATTTTTGGAATAAAAAAAAATTCATAAGCAGTTTACCCCAGTGCAAATATTAGGAATGTGAATTAATCCACAAAGTTTAAACAACTTTTTTGTCTTAGTTGGGCTATTTTAGTTGGGAGTAAGTGTGAATGACTTGTTTACTCGATGGTCTCTTGGTTTATTGACTTGGTTCCTGCTACCTTTAGTGTAAAACAGTGATTTTGGGCTTTAGACCTTGGTTTCACCAGACAGAACTTTGAAAGTCACAGAAATATCTTTGGACTTGACTTTGAAGAACATTTTGAGAACTTGTTACAGATAGCCCAACTCAATCAGATTTTCTTTATCTCTTTTTAATGAGGACATTCTGATTAGATACAGGTGCCAAGGAGGTGTGTGTGTGTTTGCCAGGCAGGTTGGTGCTTGCATGAAGGGAAGTGTTTCTGTGTCCCTCCATATGCTTGCTTTAATGCGTTTGAGGATGTATGTGTGTTTGCGTGTCTGCAAAATCTGTGTGTGCACAATAACGTCCCCTCCAAACAGGCAGAAAAGGACAGAGTCTGAGTGTGCCCGTGTGTGGGAGTGTTTATGCACTGCAGCAGTGTGTAACCCTAACTAATGAATCATTGAAAAGCCCAGCGGTCCAGGGGTGACTTGACTAGCTGATTGGTAATTAATTGTTAATGAGGCTTAGCAAGCAAACATGGATCTTGGGACACAGAGAAAATGACAGAAAAACCTCATAGATAAAAGAGCAGAAACTGTGAGGCTTGAATCAAGAATGAAAGCAGAAGAGAGCGTCTGTGAGGTGCTGAATTGACCAGATACTGCATCAAGGCATAGCCCTTGATTAATGGAGTGTACAAACACACACGCGCATGTGCAACCACTCACACTCTGGGAGGTGGCTGAGTGACTCTGCATTACAATGCAGTGGCCTTGAGGAAACAGGAGAACTAAAAGCAGATTAAGGTAGACACTTCATCCACTGTTGCTGCTCTCCTGTGATTCAGAGACATGCAGGGCGATGCTAAGCTATATAGTGGCTATTTATGTTGGTGGTAGACAGCAGTGAAATTGCTAAACCCCTGCCTTGAATTATGCTTACAGCTATCAGATGCCAAACAGGCCCGTTGTGACTTCATCAAGTTTAGCTGTTTGCCTTCAGAATAAACAAACCTTTGATATTTTGTCTATAGTGGCGATTCCTGTAAGCGTCTTACCAGTAAAGCCTTGGTCACAACTGCACATATGGGCGAATACGGACTGTCTGCGAGCAAAAAAATAAGCAAACCTGTAGGACGGTGACCCGCAAAAATATCAGACATAAACTGCTCGATGAGCTTGTTGGACAAAAATGTTCATGCACATTTTTTTGCTAAGAACAATGCTGTGGGTGACGGGTCATAGAGAACACTTAAACAACACGTACGGGTGAAGTACGTGAGACGTAGGGATGTCGTACAGATTTTTCCTTTTTTTTTTTTTTTTTTAACCCCCCCAAATCCTGTGTACTGTAAAAGGGATAAGGGCGCACTCCTTACACACCTGTGGCCCCACGCTTGCATTAGAAATGAGCCAATCAGAGCGTAGTTTTTGTGCGACTCCTGCAGGCGTCCTACACCTGCACACCCCGTGTGGACAGCATTAGCAGTTATTAGAGGTCAGTAAGGTGGTGTAATGACACTGTACGACAGCATTGCCTGTACATCACAACGTACATATTCATACATAAAGTGCGTGTATTTTTCATGATCTCTTAAAATACTTCACGATACAGATACAACACGTACAACAACGGTACACCCCCATTTTTACAACGGCCCGTACAGGTGGCCCGTACAGGTGCATGTGACTAAGGCTTAAGCAGCCTGAAAGGAGTTTTCTGTTCCACGTTTTATGCTTTCAACTTTTATGCTACATTCACACCGTGCATGTGGCGCACGTTCAGGTAAGCACGTTTTTTTATATAGCACAATTCATACCCAGAGCAATTCAAGTGCTGTACCATGTGCATAATTACAAAAAGAAATAAACATCTATTTATAAAACCTATGCTTTGACAAAAAACACTGAAAAGCTGCCTAGTTTTGATTCTTTGAACCTGAAAAAGACCTCTGCCTGAGGTTCACAGACTCAGAGATCAGTGAAGCATAAAACAGAGATGTTTTCAACTCCATTCTCTGGGCAATGGGGAGCCAGCGCAGAGACCTTAGAACTGGACTAACGTGGTCATAATCCCTGTTTTTTGTCAAAACTCGAGCTGCAGTGTTTTGAATAAGTTGCAGTTGTTTGAGACCCCAGTGAGAAGACCATTGCAATAGTCCAACCTACTGGACACAAAAGCAGGGATTAGTTTTTCTTAGTCAGGTTTGGACACAATCTTTTGAATGTTGGTGATATTCTTTAAATGATAAAAGGCTACTGATGTAAGTGATGAGATGTGACTATTAAAATGTACCTCAGTCTAGTGTAACTCCTAGGTTCCTAACCGGATTTTTTTTTTTTTTTTTTTTTGCTTTTAGGAAGAGGGTTTTTATCTTTATCTCAGTTTAGATGGAGGAAATTGTTTTGCATCCAAACATTAATTTGTTCACTGCAGTGGCACAGTGAATTTATTGGACTTTGTTCACCTGCTGACAATGACTGTCATCTGCATAATTATGGTAGGACACATCATTTGTAGATATTAGGTGACCCAGTGGGAGCATATTTAGATTGAATAAGAAAGGTCCAATGATCGAGCCCTGAGGGACACCACAAGTTACGGCCATTTAGTCAGAAATGCAGTTTTCAATATTATTAACAGATGTTCTAACCTCAAGATAAGACTTAAATCAGTTTAAAGCAGTACTAGAGATTCCAACCCAGTTTTCTAACCTCTCTAGTAGGATCACATGGTCCACAGTATTAAAAGTCACACTCAAATCTAACAGAACAGGCTGAAACATTGCCTGTGTCTGTATTTAGATGTATGCCATTTCCCACTTTGATCAAGGCTGTCTCAGTGCTATGACATGGTCTAAATCCTGACTGGAAAGTATCAAATATATTGTTACATATGAGAAACTCTGCAAGAAACTCTGCAAGCTGTTTCTAAGACCTTACCTAAAAATGGCAGATTTGAAATGGGGCAGTAGTTTTGTGAGATCTTAATTGTGAGATCAACACTGTTCTTTTTAGATTCAATGAATTAGAGCTATTGGAAATATTCCAGTTTGAAGGGAGCTACTAATTATATGAGTGAGTTGTGGAAGCAGACTACTCAGTGCTGACTTGAGAAATCTGGGGGAAGCTCCTCAAGATTGGAAACAATCTTTTCCCTGGTCAGGGAGAGGCTTGAAATCTGTTCATTGAAAGTGTCCAGATGGCTGCAGGGTTAACATTTGCATAGTGGGAATTATATTAAAGAATATTGCAAACTCATTGTATTTAGACACAGTAACTAGTTGCAGAGGAAGAGAAACTCCAAAAGGAAACTGCTCTTTGACTGTGTCGCAGAAATACTTACCTGCTTTGTACACAAGCTGACCTCAACCCTGCCTAACACCTTCTGGGACAAGGAGGAATGCCAATTGCAAGCTCTGCCTTATCACCTGACATCAGTGCCTGACCTCACTAAAGCTCACAAAGCTGAGAGGAAGCCAGTTCATGCAGCCAGGCTCCCAGATGTTGTTGAAATCCTCTGAGAAGAGCAGAGCATGATGGGGAAACATTTCAACGCCTGTGGCTTCAAAATCACATAATCCACAGACTGAATTCATGTCCTCGAACCCTTTCCTGTGGTGGCTTCATGATGTCTCCAATTCATCACTTTCTTTCACTGTTATGTGTTCACTAAAGCATTTTATTGTATGCATTCCTGAATCAAAAGGACTCCAGCTTTCATTTGTGTATTCGTGCTTTGAAACTTCCAGTTAGATTTTATTTTTTTTTTTGTAATTTGCTGACAGTCTCTTATTGTCTTTAATGCCAGTTTCTTCGGGCATTTCATTATTATGCCTTTTAGTAAAGAAGTGGATGCATAAACTGCATGACTGTCTATGTTTGCCCCTTTGGTGTGGGCATTCTAAAGCTCAAGAAAAGGGGTCAAATTATCAGCATCATTGTTTGGATCTGTGCGCTGCTGCTTCTGCAATCCAAAGGACAAGTGCATGAAAGCCGAGCAACATAAAAGTGGTTTTATGTGTGAATAAAGGCTTTTACTTTGATGTTTCTATGGCAGCTGCAAACAAAGCGATGTTGTAGTTTCTATGGGACTAATGGGTCAGAGAATGAGGGTTGTGCTGGTTTTTAAAGTGCAGAAACGCGGGATCAGCCATGTTTTGAGTTGTTTTGGTTTACAAGGAGGCCTTTCAGGGTCCTCGGTGAGCTAAATGATACCCTCTTCAACTCATCCACCTTGGCCACCCTGCCCTGCTCACTCCAGGGATTCATCTTTGGGTCAGTGCTTCCTCGTGGTTCCATGGTTACAACCCTAATCGTCAAACAGGACTGAGCACAGAGGTGGGCCTTTGGCCCCGACTTTTAGCGCATATTACAACCCCAGGCTCCAGCAGCTGACGCTGGCTAGCAGTGGCTGAATTATAGCTGCGGTTTTGTTTGCTGTGATATATGAAGGCAGCTTTGCTGACAAGGCTGCTCTGCTCCTGCTGCACTTTTATTTCTCAGGGTAGAAATTACTGTGCTTGTTTATGTAGTTAGAACGCTGAGCAGAGGTAATTACACTATAATGGTGCATGGGGAGCTGTGTTTGTTGGTCAGGGATCAAAAGTTCATAGCAACCAACTTTAATGTCTATTTTATTGAAACTAACTAAAGGAAATCTGGCTCTCAGAGGAGAAAGAAATCTGCAATGTTTTTTTATGTGTGTGGTTGCAAAATCGAGTTTTTTTTTATTGTTAACTTTAGACATCATGGCCCCTCCTTACCTGGTACAGGTCAGAAAAAAGATGAACTATTAAAGAATCACTCCGTTGAAAATGGTGTTTTAAACATGATTATTTTGGGGCATTTTTCTGATGATTAAGGATATTTGTTAAGAAAATTAAGCTTAAAATTGCATTTCTTAGCATTTCTTCATTCAAATCATCAGGAATCAGAAGCAAACAAAAAAAAGCAGTCTGAAGTAGAGTGTAAGTGTGACGTAGAAGACACGGTGGGCGGGCCACAAGCTCCCTGCTCCGTTCCACGACGGGGATGGTTGGCCCAAGCCAGTTGTCCCAGATAGCTCCAATATTGCTCACCTTTTTAGTTGCACCAGTAATGTTAGGTTAGGGTTGTCAGGAGCTGTAAGCTAAGGGGAGAGTGTGTAAACTGATGGATGGTGGGATCTAGGGGCAGGCTTACCATGCACCAGCGGTCCTGGCCACAACTCAGACGTGAATTTGTAATGAACTCCTGCCGCTCTGCAGAAACTTTTTCTAAAAGCAGATAAAAACGTTGCTCACGTGTGATTTCTTGAGTATAATCCTCTAATTATTCACATTGCAGTACCTGCATTTTCTCATGACTTTGTACTCATGAAACTTTTTCCAGTGTTTTGGACTTTACCAGATTTTACAATCTTTGACCATTTTTGCATACTTAAGATCAAAGATCACATGGTGTCTTTGCTTTCATGGTAGTGAACTTAATTAGCCAAATTGGTTCATGGGAGATTCCTGCTTTCAGGAGAATCCTAGTTCATTTGCGTCCAGGTGAGCTTTCCCCCTGCACTAACAAGCTGCCTAATGTGTACAGAAACAAATGCTGAATGCGCTAATGTGCCCCTATTGTGATGAAATCTGCTTCTTTGTAACCATAATGGTGCTATGTTTAATGGGCGGTATACATCTTGCCATTTTTGGAGCTATAAGTCCCAACTCTTTCTCCTTTGACTCATGTGGTTGCAGCGTTTGCCTCAGCCCTTTTTAGATCTCAGAAAAGGTCAATTGTTTTACAAAAGACCCCACCTTTAAATAGTTAAATGGTAGAACGCTGAAGCCTAGAGCCAGAAACTGAAGTCAAATAAACATAATTCTGATACTACTGTAGCAAATGTTATTAATTAAATGTATAAAACGCTTTATTGATCTATTTTTGAGCATGGTTGACTATGCACCAGTGTAGAAAATTCCATGAGTTAGACCTGCATAATACTTCCTAGAAGCTACAAATTCGTCCTATCAATTTTCTTCTCACTTAAACTATATTTCTCTGCTGCTCCTACTCACTCCCTGAAGATGAAACGGCTCAAAGAATTAGTAAAAACTGCTGAAGACAAGGCTGCAGCTCAAAATGAGAGTTTAGAGTGCAGAGGCTTGTACGTTATCAGAGATATTTTCCAATTAAGTGTTCTCATTAAGCCTCAGTGGATACTTGAAAACAATACAAACCGGCCACAGCCTGTTCCCTCTGCTTCCAACTGCCAAATTATATTTATGTGTCCACAGATGTGCCACCAGACTTCACAGTACTTTAGTTTTTGCTCAAGCAATATGTTCTAAATCCTTAAACTATATCAATATAAATATATATTTTTAAATATTATCAATTTTACCTTTCATTCACTCTGAGTCATTTAAAAGTGGTATTTTAATTTTGGTCCAAAGTATTTCACCATTAGTTTCTGTAATTTTTATAACTCTTGTTTCAGTGGCCAACAGATTTTATTGACCAACTTTTTAAGGTACGGAATATCCATGTGGTAACAGAAACCTTAAACTGGATGAATTGGAAGAAACCGATAAAGGTGGATTAAGCTAACCAGAAGATAACCCAGCTATTCCTGCCGTACTCACTGCTCATTAGCTTGACCATCAGAAAATCTGTGTGGTATAAGAGGAACAGGCATAACTGTGTATGTAAGTAAACAGGAAGCTTCTGCTCCGAATTTACTATTGGTGTGATTACATTGGCTAACAGCAGGTGTGGACCCCAAACCTTTCATGGAGAAACTATACATTTAAACTGCTGCACACTTACACAAAAATAAAACATCAGTAGGTCTG
>BSAI01000207.1:7935624-8049121 GCA_036245035.1 Adrianichthys oophorus | reverse complement strand
TTTAAACTGCTGCACACTTACACAAAAATAAAACATCAGTAGGTCTGTGTCTTTATCGTACAGCAAGTTTATTTTGCAGACAGTTTAAAGGGAATCATACAGGAGATGCCACATTCTGATGTAGCCTTGAAAGCGGTACGTACCCCCACGGTTGTTAACAAAATAAGATAAATTCAGCTTGCTTGACAGCCACTACAAACACTGACTCAATCAACCTGAACTAGTGGAATGTCACATCAGATATCCCTGGATGCTAATACTGTAAAGGAAGAACAACAGACACGTAGAGCTAATAGTGTGGCTAAGGGACTACTCTGGTGACTTGAACCGTGGGTTAATAAAAGGGTGGGCACAGAGGGTTGTATTCCTGCTAGTTTTCCAACATACCCTGCCCTGCCATGCCCTAATTGGCTGGTGACACCTGATCCAGGAAATCAGTCATGAGCAGGGCACGAATATCTGGAAATCATGCAACTTGAATATAAAAACAATGTTTAAAGGAAACCTTTAAATTCCAATTTCTACCACTAAAGTGCTTTTCATTCCTTTTGTTTCTAATAAAAAATCAATTTAACAACAGATTACTGAAATGATTTACAGAATTTTACAGAAATGCTTTAATTTTTTTTAAGTTGCAAAAAAGTTCAAGAGAAAACACTGGAAAAACTGTACATTACATTTTTTTATGTTATGCAAATCTCAATGTATATCTGTTCATCTTTTGAACAACTGAGGCTAGAGTGATTTAAATTGTAAATATTTACTTGGTGCTTTTTGTGTATAGTTTTTGTAAAGATTTTCTGCCTTGTTACACTGCAGTCAAGGAATTTTAATGGATTTTTAAAAATATTTAGTTTTTTTTTCCACGTTCTGTTTTTAAATTAAATACACATCAACAACCTTTTATGAGAAATAGGGCCAGCTACATCAAGTGAAGAGTATTTCGTTATTTCACAGTAATTAATCAGGTTTCATGTCCCTCTTAGCAATGTGCTGCATAGTTGGTTCTATGTGGAAGATCACTTTTTACAGAGAAAAAAAGGTGTGATGCACATCTCATCACCTTTTTCCTTTTTTTTCCACTGGCATATGTCTGCACCTTCTTCACGGAGCCTACAGCCCTCAAAGTGGGGCAGGAGGCAAAGAAAAAACATGTAATTACCAGTTTGTGTCAGTAGAGAAACAGAATAGCTCCTGCTTTTATAGCTATTCGGACAACATTTCAAAGAAATAGTTTCCTCCAAGTTAGTTTATTTTTTTTCCCCCTAAAAAGGAAGCGTGCAACTACAGTCTGCTTCCCGGTGCTTGAGTGGCTCTGATACTTTATCAGAAAGGTAACTGGAAAGAAGCTGCAAAGTAGCACATCATTATACAGCACAGTCAACCAAGCTCAGGTTGTTTCTGCAAAAAGTCGCCCAATAATAACTGAATCTGTTACTGAGCTGCTGGCTTGGATCTGTGCACAAATATATAACTCTTCAGTGTGGCTTACGCTGGTTGATTTTTTTCTTCTGTTCTAATAGGCTCATAATAAACCAGAATATGTTCATGTCATCTAAACGACTCGGGTCAGTCTAACATTAAAACTGGTAAAAGGTTTTGTCATCTAATTAAAATCTTCTTCTCTTTTTTTGGACATTCTGTGTTGTCTAATTTCCAACAACACCTGCAGATTTCTTATTTAAAGTACTGAGAATGAATTGAAATTTTCCAGTTATAAATGGCTCATAAATGTCATCTCCTCAGCTTGGTAAATCTGAAATCTTCAAGCACTAATTGCTTTAAAGGAGCTCACTTCCACAAGTTGGAGAATAGCTGAAGTTGATGCCAGCCTTAGTAGCTGTAGATCAGGGATAGGCAACTCCAGGCCTAGATGACTGCATTCCTGCAAGTTTTCCAACATACCAGAAGCTGGTAAATGATATGTAATACTATTCAGCTCTGTTTTCTCCACTAATTGATGGATTTGCCTCTGCCTTAGAAAGTTGGCCCTGAACTAAACAGGAGTGAAAAAAAAAAAAAAAAAAAAAAAAGAAGAAGCTGACTCCGCCTCTGTAACAAAAGCTGGCTCTTTCTCTGACACAGAAGGCTAGCTTCTTTTTGTTTGAGCTTCTTTTACTCTGTTTTTATCTCCCCGCTGGAGATCACAGGGGACTGTTTGGCCATACTGTGCTGCAGTGGCTCTCTCTGCATAAAGTCAGTGAAGCTCACCAATATGTGGTCTCTTTCTACCAACCTGAAGGCTGAATATTTTTAAGGACAGATTCAATTTTGTCCTTTCCTTTCAATGTGCTGAGCGGCACCTTGCTGCCGTCTTTGTTTAATAGGTGGAATTTCACCTCTTAGCAATACTGCTCTCCTCTGTACTTTTTCTTGTTTTCCTCTTCCACCTACTTCATTTATTACTGCTGCTTTGCTTCCTAATGCAATGCTTCTAAAACTGTTAGAATTCTCTTTCAGACTTCCTCTCTCTCAACTCTATTGCTCTCGCAATGTCTTTGCCTGCTCTAATTTTTTGGCTTCTCTGCAGTTCCTCTTCGTTTTTTTACTTCTCAGATACACATATGCTCTCTTTGAACCTCCAATTTTTCTAACCATGCTGGCAGCATGGCTCCCCACAAATTCATGTCCATCTGTTTGTTTGCTGTTGCTTTTGGTGACACACTGAAACCTTTAATCCTGTTTGGAGCATTTCATTATCTGTGCATTTATAGTTTGAGGTGGTAGGATGATTTAACTAACACTGGGGACTATCAAAGGTAAAACAGCTTTAATAACTCTTAATTTTTTTAATGCATTGATCTCTCGGTTTTTTAAGCATTCATCCGACTTGTCGTTTTAATGAAAATGAAAGGAAAAAGTTTTGTGTACTAATAAGATGAGCCCTTTTTCCTAACCCGGCTCTTGCACGTCTGCTTTTTCTCCAAAAGAACAGGTTTTCTTTCTGGAACCCAATATTTATAATTTAGTCTTACCTGCTTTTAAAAATGCAGCAAATATGAAATGTTTTGAAGGGACAGATTTTTTCCTGAGACGATAATTAAGTAAGCTTCTTTGAATAAGCTGAAAATATCCGAAATGTAGAAGTTTGAGCCAATAATTTATCACTTAATCTACTGACTTTTTATTAAATACCACCTTATTTGTATATGTTCTTTATTTTAGCATAGATATTAGTTGTAGATGTCACCGATTATGACAGGAAAATCCTCAATTCTTTAGTTATTTGGCAAAGATTGCACATTTTTACACAAAGTAGTACATGTATTAATATGCCTGATTTAGCTCATTTTCATCTTTATTGTTCTAAATCTTAAAACAATAAACAGCACCAGGAACCAAATGAGGAATTCTGATCATGTTTTACACCTATACATCTATATTTCTATATCTATATCTATAGTTTTTTTTATTAACTTGAAAGAACTTTTCAAAAATGTTGACAGTTCCACATCATTTATCTTTTTACAGATGAATCATTTTGACCTTTCCTGGCTCCCCTGCTCCTCATAGGCCTCTCTGGAGACTGCTGTGGGTCTTGGAATTTTATCTTTTGTTGAATAAATTCCTCCACAGGTCGAAGGCCAAACCATACTATTGTGTGGTTGTTTAAGATCATTAAACATTTTTTGGAATACAAATAATTTAAAAAGTCAATAAATCCTAATTTCACAAATCTAACACCACCAAAACAAAGGTTTTTTGTCTCTGCAGGTTTTTTTTTTTTAATAGTTCAACTGTTTCTAGTATGGCGACACCAAACCGCAGACTGCAAAGTAATACTCATAATGAGACAAGATAATCCAATATGAGGATGATGCACTACAACAATCTGGAAAAAGGTCACAGCTTTAAACATTTTCTACTTGGAAAAACTCCTTCTGGTGCAGAGCTGTTAATATCTCAATGCAAGTTAGAAGAGGTCTATGATCAAATATTTACATATGAATGTACAGGACAGGCACTAATGTTGTTAAGAAGTGCATCTGATCAACATTTGCATCATAAATACTCATACTGGATTGTTTCTCTGTGTTGTTTTGAGTGGAACGGGTTTGATCATTTCGATGGCTGTAAGTTTCTATATATGCATTATTTTGGTGCACAGTGCCTGACACTTTTCTCCTTTTTATGCTTTTTGCAGGATTGGGTTTTCCTCACACGCTTTTGTTTTCTTACTGACTTTGGAAGACTGGATTTTCGATTTCGCTATCCAAAGGTAAAGTGACAAATGGGTGTGTGTGTTCGCTCATTTAGAATTCTGGAAGGCTAGACGTGTTGTAGAATGTAAATTAAACGATACAGAAGGGAAAGTTATTCTGAAAATATGTAAGATATTATTATAAAAATTTTTTCACAATAACATTTTATTTGAAAGAAAATCAACACAAGACTTTTTTGGAAGGCAGTGATTATACTGAAAGTTGAATGTGGCTGGTAACACGGCACAAAAAAGATTCTTAAATTTGCCGTGTCATAAAATTGCAAAGGAACTTGCAACTGGTTTCTGTTAAAATATTAATCAAAGCAGTAGTTCTGAGTTTATTAAGAATTTCTTAATAAATATTTCAATGAATTGAGTCATTCAGGAGTATCTCCACCAGAGAAGTGACAGAATGAGAAACTACCTTGACCGGTTGAAATATTCACCAATAATATTTACTTAGTCAAATTAAACTTGCATATTTGAAAAAGCCTGTACTACCACGCAGAAATCAACTCTGAGTATGTCGGCATTGCTTGTTAGTGGATATTCTGCATGCATTTTGGTCTACAACAGTGGTAGGTCAAACAAAAAAAATTGTCCCTTTTTATTCTTTTTTAAAAAAACGTATTGGTTTATTCTGTGTTGTGTTTTGTTCAAATATATTTGATTACACAGGGATGTTGCTAGTAGTGGTCATGCTTTCTGTGGTTTGCAGCCTCTTTCTCTGTTAGCTTTTCTCTCTTTCCTCTAATTCTTCCAAATGTTTTTCTGAACTGATGCCACTGCTTGTTCCTTGTTCTGCCGTTGGCTGTTCCTGCTGTGCTCACCTTGTTCTTCTTTCCACATCAACAACTCTCTTTTTAAGCTTTTTATATCCTATTCTGCTTATGCCTGGAGAGTGAATAAATGAATTAAATGGCAGTACCGTCACTTTGAGGGTAATTTTTGGAAGTTTGGGGGGAAGAAATGCGCCAAAGTGCGCCCCGAGTCTGGTGCTGAAAATGATTTTTGGCCCATAACTCTGAAGTCATCTGGCTGTCTCTTTGGCGATCCATGCCCTAACCAATGCAGTCTCTTTTCCTGTTCCTGTCTCTCTTCTCTGCAGTCTCGCTGCTGTCAGAACATATTGCTCTACTTTGATGACAGTTCTCAGTGGCCAGCTGTGTACAAGAGGCCTGAAAAGGTGAGAAACTAACACACCCCATTCTGTTCCCGAAGAAAAATCAATTTTTTACAGGTCGCTTCTGTAAGCAAAGTCAGGCAAGAGAATTTCGCAATTTTAACGTACAGAGAAAGGATCACTCTTCTCACTCTGCCCAGACGCTCAGTCCTTCAACGGTTGACATTTTTAAAAAGCTAGCATTTTGCTCACAGGCAGTCATTTATTATTGACGATGCATACGATGGGAAAGAAAAAAAAAAAAAGGGATGATGAATGCAGATTCTTAACACAAATTGAGACACCAGAGAAATCTGCTCCCTAAAAAACATGGGCTGGGGGGATGACTGCAAGCAGGAAAAGAGATAAAGGTTTCTGAAGAAAAATGTTACCTTCTGGCTACAGATAAAACAGATTTTAAAGCCCAGTTGAATAAAACAATCTGCAATAGGAGAAATTATGGTAACAAGTTCTAGTGAGGCTGAAGTGCACACTTTGAGCCTAATTTAAGAATCCTGTTTTTGAAACAGTTTTGAAACCCCACATTAATGCAACCACACAAAAACATCCTTTAGGCTAAAAGTTGCTGCTTGATTCTTGTGGTCTTTTACTAGAAAATGTGTTGCAGTTCAAACCAAAAAAGTTACCTTTTTTTTTCTTTAAAGACCCACACCAATAAAAACTGTTTTGTTTTTTTAACATGATTTGTAACATTTTTCTCATAATGAAAGACGTATATTAAGAAAATTAAGCTTAAAATTGCATTGTTGAGTTTCTTTTTTCAAATTGTTGTGAACCATGAGCAGATGAAAATATGCTGCTTGAAAAAGAGAAAATTTGTGATGTAGAAAATACGCTGGGCTGGCCACTAGCTCCTTGGTCCTAGCTCATTCTAATACATCCACTTCACTTAAAAGACCACATCCAGTAATATTGGGTTGGGGGTATGAGGAGCTGTAAGCTAACGGGAGAGCATGTAAGCAGAAAACTCTTGGTGATGGGAATTGGGAAGGGGGGCGGGGTTGCTCCAACAGTCCCACCAACAATTCAGAGGCAAATTTCTAATGTACTTCTGCCGCTCTGCAGAAACTATGTCCCAGAACAATAAGAATATTTTTTTTTTGCCTAAAAACGACATAATATTAATTAAAAGGTGTTTGGGAACCTTTTTTAAGAATAGATCCAAACACGATTGTAGTGTCTTTAAGAACCTTGACTACAGGGAAGGTGGACTACTAAATATGTGTCCCTCAGCCATCCAAGCAGCCTGCATGAGTTTGTCATCATCTATTTGAAAACATTTAAGACAACATTTGAAATGCAATGTAGCGAAGTGAAAACATTAGGATTAAGAAGCATTTGGAGCCTCCGATTAATGTTTTAAAAAAACTTTTTAGAATAACGTACATATAATTTTCAACGTCCAATTTTGTAGTTATTTAAAGACATATATTTGTTTGTTTAATTTAATTTAATTTTATTTTATTTTATTTTATTTTATTTTATTTTATTTTATTTTATTTTATTTTATTTTATTTTATTTCATTTCAACATGTTCCCTAACAGGCCAAAACAATAAGTACAATAAAACAGTAAATATAATAAAATAATATAGAATCAAACAAACAGAGAAATTCATTATTTCCAATTTTCACTAACCCTTTAATATTGTGTTAAAAGACAAGATTTAGAAGTGCAGATGTCAGCAGTAAAAAAGTAAAGGTGAAGACAACAAGAGCTAAAAGCATTTGCCAAGGTACAAATTTGACAAAATGTGCCAAATGTAGATATTAAAACACGAGCAAAAGAAATGTGGAATAAAACAGCTTGTCATGTTGTTGGCTGTGGCACATGCATACTTATAAAGAAATGTGCAATTTTACTGTATTTTGACTAATGTAGACCATTTATTTTCTACCTTCCTTGAAGGCCCGCCATGATTTGAGATATATTTAATGTATAAAGAAAGAAAACTGACCGACCCAAACACCTGCTTTGTGTGTTCAGTCAGTTTTCTCTGGCGTAACCTTCCTCTGCCTTGCATCTCCTGGTACACAGATATGATGCTGCGTTTAAGACATTTGCTTTGCCCTCATGGCTTCCCTCACTCCACAGCTTTCTGTCAAACTCTTCTTAGATCCTCAGAATCAAATGCTCAGCCCTTTTTCCTCCACTCATTATTTTGCTCCTCTTTCAAGAAATCCTGCATGAATAAATCCACTACAGAAGAAACAAACTGTGCGTTTTAGAATCCAGCAGCTCAACTAGTCCAGAGGCCACGAAGAAAATTTATTTTTTTGCTTGAAAGGCAACATGTGTGTCTACATTTTTCTAAGTGCTTTATTTAATGTTTCAAACATGTTTTTTTATCTTTTCTCTCTGCCGCTCTCAGAACTGTTACCAGAAGGAAGCAGTGCTGAGGCCCGAAAACAACCAGGTCATCAATCTCACCACACATTACACCTGGTCAGGATGCGTGGTAAGATGACACAAATATGTCCACATGCATATTTAAACGCCTGCACTGAGCTGCAGTTTCCCTCAGAAAACCTGAAATAAAGGCTGCCATAGCCCAGTGGTTTCAGCTTCCCTCTGGAGAGGAGAAAACAGATGCCCTGCTGGGTTTTTTATAACTGAATTATATTTTTACACGTTTGATGATTCAGCCCGGCCTGTCAGCAAGGTTTCAAAAGACGTCTCCTCGCTATAACATCTTATTTTAACAAGTAACCCAACTTGTTTGTTTGTTGCATTAAGGGGTGTGATTGTCAGCATGTTGCTGTTGTTTTGGTGTTTAGTAGATTACGGTGCCACTTTACAGTCTATTCCGAGGTGTGAAATATGCTCGTATTTTCTCATCTCGGCCTCCCACTCTGGTGTGACAGTCTCTGAGGTAAAATATGCTGCCTGTTTGTGGGAAAAAAAAAGATGTCCTCTGTTCAGCACACTTGCATTTCTTCTGGCTGTCAGGTGGAAGGCGATGGCAACGAGGAGGTGCTGAGCTGTGTGGGTGGTCGCAGTTTCCGCTCAGTGAGGGAGAGATGGTGGTACATCGCTCTCAGCAAGTGTGGGGTAAGCGCTGACCTCTGACCCTGCCTGCCACTCCTGCCTCTGTCTCCAGTTTACTGTCAGGCAGCTGAAGCTGTGACGCACAAACAGGCAAACCACCCACTGGTTACAGTCTGCCTCTTTCTACATTCTTGTTTTCATTCAGAGAAACAAAAACCTTTACCTTTACTTTCATTTAGTAGGACATGTTTGGGGTTATCAAAACATCACAGTTCAAAATACAAGCTTTATATATTTTTGACATATTTCAGGAACACACAGAACTGATTAAGCCAACTCACCCAGAGGAACTCTTAAGAAAGTCTTGGTGTTTCAGGGAAACTATTTGTGCTGCTCTTAAACAGACATTTAAATCAGCAGTGGTGTCATTTTAGCTCACACAAAGATCCCTGTTCTCCATTTTTCCACCAGGCTATTTTTTAAATATTGTTCTGCAGCAAAATGAGTGGAAAATTGTTAAAACGTTACTTTTAGATTTATAGTATCCCTCCGGTCATCTTTTGATCTATTGTAAAAATGTTCCCAGTGGTCTTTTCATTATGATTATGTTATGTCGATCCAAAAACCTGTGTCTTTTCTTGGACATTGTTTCTGCAGAGCTGCAGTAGTTCATTAAAAATTTGCCTCTGACTTCTGACTGGGACTGTTGTTGGGAGTAAGCCTGTCTCCACTTCCCATCATCCCTTTGTTTACACTCAGTCCCGCTAGCTTACAGCCTCTCACACCCCCAACCTAACATTAGCAGTGCAACAAAAATGGTGAGCATTATTGGAGCTATCCAGCCAGATAGCTTAGAGCCAAGTATCAGCTCGAAAGAGGAAAACAAAGCTCCACGTATGTACATGGAGCTAATCGTCTACAAGTGGATGCATCAGAATGGAGCAGATCAGGGAGCTTGCAGCCCACTAAAATGACCAACTAGCTATTACCAACTGAATTTTTTAACTTCCTCCTGATTCACAATGATTTGAATAAAGAAATACTCAAATATGCTATTTTAATCTTCTTTTTAAGAAAATACCACAACAACATGTTAAAAACACAATTTTCATCTGAGTGGATCTTAAAATATTTCTTAGAAACCACGTTTCCTCCTTACATATCTATAATCCTTTCTTGAAACAACTTTGTCCTCAAATCTGGTTTTGGATTTCGTGTGTTTGTGTGAACAGTTTTATCTTCTGTGTACCACATTGTGTTTTTAACGTTTGGACAGTATTGGGCATCTGGCATCATCCCATCTGGGGGCTTCAATGTAGATGTTGAGGCTGGAGGAGAAGAAAAAAAACATTATCAAGCCAAAGCTCTGCCAATGAGTCAAGACAAATAGTCTTATAAAGAATTTGTATTTCAGTCACTATGAAAAGGTTTCTTAAACCAAGGGTTTCTTGTTGTTGAAAAATATTCTTAATATAATAAGTTTTCTTGCAATACAAGAAATGAGATGATTATTCTTGAAACAAGTTTTTTTTTTTTTTACTCAAGACTGAGTTTTGGCAGTCTGACAGTTTTTGATTTGTTTGTAGAAAGATTCTGGTGTGGTAAGATAAGTTGCTCCTTTGCTAAGGGCATCGGTCAAGGACAAAGCCTCAGAGTTGGGGTGCGTGTGTTCTATGTTTTCATGGTGTTATGAAAGTGAATGACAGGCTAAATGCATTAAATTGGCAGCAGGACTGCTTATCAGTGACATATTGTTAGTCAAGTGTCATCCTCTGGACTCTGTGTGGAACTGTGAATGTGAGTGCTCATGCCCTTGAATTCCTTTTTTTTGCGGGAGGGTTGTTTTGGAGCGTGCCGGCTGAGGCGGGATATGATTAGAATGGATGCTTCCTGTGGAGTGTGGCCGGGGATCTTGCCTGCATCCAGTGAAAGACATGCCGCCTAATGCTTTTGGACTGGAGTATAAAAGCTTGTCTCGTCTCTTATGGACACATGCATGCCGCATCCCACAACCGATTTCCACCCCTCGTCTCTCACCGCTTGCCTTCCTGCTTCCGTTTCGCTTTCAAACCTCTTCATCTTTTCTCCCGCTGTTGCTGGCAATCTTTGGAAATGTCCCGCGCTCTTTCAACTATGTCACCAAGCTGTGACGTGCTCCACGCTTTTTCATATCTGTTTACTTCTGTGTCTCCTACTGCTCTCTGTCAGCTTGTTCTTAATTGTGTTTTTCTTCTTTGCTTCCCATCTTTTTCATCTCATTTTGTTACATCTTTTCTCATTTAATGCATCCCTCAGGGGGTGCCAAAGAACTGGGTGCCGCAGTGCATTTTTCTCTTTGTTCCTTTTGTCTAGCTTTACTTTAATGTGCCGTCTCACTTTCTACCTTTGCAGAAGTGGGTCTTTATCAGCTTACAAGTCTTTGGAGCTGCACAATGTCTACTTTCAGTTCTCCTGAATGCATTAAAAGGGAAAATGTCAGGCCCAACTTTAATTACCATTTCCACTCAATTGAACTTGGTTGGGAAATGTCAAATTGCTGTAATTGTTCTTTCATCTGTTAGGCATAAAATTACAGTTATTGCTATTTATGGAGCCAAAGCAGTGTGGATGATAACAGATTAACAAATAAATTAACAAATTGCCTGAGCAGCAGCAATATTTTACAAATCCAAAGTTTTTTTTCTTCCATCTGCAAAGGAAAAGCAAATGTTTTTCCATCTTATGTGCAAAAAAAAAAAACATAATTACAAAGATTTCTATCCTTAACATAAGGATTTCTGGAGTGTTTCCATTTCTCAATAAAACCTCTGTGTCAAAGTAAACAGTCAGCGAAGGAGCTTAGCATGCCGCTGATCCTAGCAGTGTGAGGAAGAGGAGAAGCGTTTGGATCCATGTCCAGCTGGTTTTAATAGGAAGAGCATACAGACAGGGGCAAGGCAGGACGGAGTCAAAAACCAGGCAGGAGTCACAACACACGGAGAGAATCAGGAAGGCGTCAAAACAAGCAAGGGTTGTTAAAAACAAAAAAAAAACCACGGCGAGACAGCAGATGAAATGCTCAGACTTAGAAACTCAAAACAAGACTTCGCACCAGGCAGAAGCCTGGTGTCTACCGAAATACTGTTTGTAGTGATTGCATGATTAGGAACAGCTGATGAGACCTGGGAACAGAGAGCAGAGGCTGATGGGAAAAGGAGTCCAGATGAGGCTGAGTGGAAAGTCAATATTCAGGAGATGGCTCCCTCTGGGGGTCGGAGGAGGAGATGGAAGCTGGAGCCCCAACAGGCAGTTGGAGCACTTTACCGTTGCAGCACAAAAAGGAAATTGAAAACTTTGCTTTAAAGAAATTCTGTCTCATGATTCTGGTTAAAATTCCTGTTAATAACACGAAAATCCCCTCAGCAGAGACAAGAGCTGAAATTAGATCAGCTTGACCCAAAAAAAAAAAAAAGGCTAAAATTTTGCAGTTGTCAACTTGGCCAAATCAGTCAACTTCATGAAGGAAATCACATAGAACAACCAGCTGCTTTTTCATACAGAGCATAGGCAAGAAATTATAGATGGTTTCACTCGGAAACATGGAACACTGTCACACAGGACGGAATTCTTCGTCTGTGCCAGATGGCCGGCATGTTTGGACTTGAAATGCAGCACTTCTGGAGTGTAATAAATAAGATGTAATTGCAAGACAATTTGACAGCCTATGAGCTTATGAGTTTTCTGCAGAGGCATTCACCCATAAATAAACAGCCTTGATGATTTGTTGGATGTGTTGCTCAGAGTAAGCACTAAGAGCAATCAAATCACTGGGACGTACCGACCAAACCAGACGTACACTTTATTATTAGATATGAAATCAAAATAATTAATACATTTAGTTTTTACAAAAATACCCAAACATGAATACTAGAATATTACATTACATTGTGCATTATTCATTAAAACGTGTTCAACCATCGGTCTACCCTACCAGAATTCCTACAAGTATAACTATGGCAGTCATTTTGACTGTTTGGACATAATTTAGAAATAATTTGGAATATATTGAAAAGATCTAAGAGTTTATAGGATAACCAGTAAAAACACTTCAGAGAACTAAATAAAAACCATAAGAAAATGAAGTGTTCCCCTCTCACCAAAACACGATACTCTAATTAGTTTTATGTTATGGAATATTCATCTGATCAGACCTGTTCCAATTCTTAGTAACCTCTGTCTTTTTTTCTACTCGTCACTTTTTTCTGTATTGGGTTTAGAATGAAGCTATGACTAGATTTCAGAATGCATAAAAAAAAACAAAAGAAGAGGGGAAAAAAAACAGGACAACATAGTAAATATGACATAAAATATGACGCCCCTTGTAAAAAAAACATGGAGTCAATTTGACTGCTGTGGTCTCTGATCTCTTTTGTCTTTTGAAATTTTAATGATGAGGTGGAGTCCTAAAGGTCCATAGTTTTTAATGCAAATTTTCAAAGTAGTCAAAATGATTGCCTAATTCTAGTGTCAAAAAGCATAAAACCAACAATCGAATCCAATTATTGATCAATAATATGAACACTTTTATAAGGCAGACATTCTATTGCTTGGTTGACTTGGAGGGTTCATCTGTGTAACCACGCAATCCCAAAGAGGAATGACATAAGTAATGAAAAAGAAATGTAACTCTTGCTGCCTGTCACACCGGGAAAGGTTTAAAAACTGTCTCCATACAATTCATGTCCATCATTTTAAAATAGAATTTTTTTTGTATATAATAAAAAGTCAATGAGTGGGAACACTTAAAGGTGCAGTTTCCTTAAAGAGGATTTTAACTGCAAAATACCCCTTAATGGTGAACCACGCCCTGCTCAAAGAAATTGAGGAGGACAAAATAAATATAGTCCAGGCTGGAAACTTTTTTTATGTTAAAAATCATTACAGTGAAATAGGGAAAAATCGAGCACTAAAGGTTTGCAGATAAAAAAAAAATCTCCCGGATGACTCAAACCAAAGGGTTTGTGTGAACACAATCCCCACTGCTATGCAAAAACTACTGCCAACATATCAACAAAATGACTCCTAGATCCGGTTCAGCACAGTATGATGGCTTTGGATGTACAAGCATCAATGGTTTAAGCTGCAAGGACCCTGACAACTCAACAGACTGTGACTTATGAATACAGTGAAGAATATCTTGGACTCGGCAGCTACACTTCCAGCAAAATGGAGTCATTGGACCAAACAGTTTTAAAGAGTTTTCCTGAGACAGAGTGGGTCAGTAATTGAAATGAGTGTTTGGAAATCAGATTATCCTAACAGTGAAGGATGATGAGATCATCTGGACCTTAACTCCGACTTCATTGGGAGGTGGTTTTAAAATACTATACTAAGTTTTTCCTTCATGCAGTGATGACGCCTGTGCTGTAAGTGCAACTAGACTTCTGAGTCTTTAGAAAAGTTGTTTTCTGTTTACTAACCCAGATAATGTCACTCTAATGTCTTTTATCAATTTTTTACAACATAAAAAAAATGCAACTTGCAAAGTGAACGTTGTTTTATTATTCTTAATAAAGTATTAAATAGTTTCACCAGCTCCCCTGATGCTTCAGCTAAAAAAAGAAAAACTGCTTTGTGAATGTGACTTTGTTCTAAACCTTTTTTTTTCTAGTTGAAGCTTTTCACAGTTGGATGTTAAAAATGAAGTTTGATGTCCCACTTTCCGAGGCACACTGAATGCATCTTTGCAGCAGTAGAGACAGAAGTGCTAAACAGAAAGCTGCCAGGACTTGCATTTCTGAGTGTTTCTTTTTGTAAATCGTTGTGATTCAGAAGCAGATGGAACAAGTGCTATTGGAGAAAGCTTGTAGCAGTGGCGCAGGTGCTATAGCCCTTGGACCTTCCATCTGATCCCTTTGGATGCATCCATTTGCACACGAATAGACCCAAGCACGTCTTAATTTTCCTCGTCTGAGCTGGTATCTGGCTCAAAACTGTAGGTCTGGATAGCTCGAATATTATTTGCCATTTTTGTTGCACAAGTAATGTTTGGTTGGGGGTTTGAGGAGCTGTAAGCTAGCGGAAGAACATGTTAACAAAGAGATGATGGGAATTCGGGGAAGGCTTACTACACGCCAGCAGTCCAGCCCAAACCTCAGAGGCGGTTTACTGATGAAGTCCTGCCACTCTGCAGAAACGATGTCCTAGAACACCACAGGTTTTTTAAATTTTTGGCGACATAATCCTACTGTGATTGAATTGTATAAAAAATGACATAATCATAATTAAAAGACCACTGGGATTGCTTTTGCAATAGATTTAAAAGATGATCAGTGGAACTTAAAAGGGAAAAGATATCTAGGTGTAAACTGCCCTCAAATATGGAATATTTTCCTTTTTTTCCAGATTACTTTTTTGCACTGATTTGCATGAAATAAACATTTGTGTCCCAGAGCAGCCGTTTTAAAAGACTCCCAGATGCCTGAAGAGTCACGAGATGGAATAAATCTTCATGTGGAACAGTTTTAACATATGACACCGCAGTTCAGGAGCCTCATATAAGAGAAGCCAGTCATCAACTCCAAACTTATCCTGTGACTTCGTCTATCCCACAAGAAGAATTCCTGCTGTGAAACTCCAATCTCTTCCTTTCATCACTCCATCTCCTCATGCTGCTGTTGTTCATTTTTCTTCATTTGCGCTTTCTCTTCACCAGTATTTTAAACTTTCTCTGCATCTATCACTCTTTATCTCTGTCTCCTTGCTCTTTGTGTCTGTATTGATTTTATACACGCTCCATGCTTCTCGCCCTTTTTGATAGAGGGAGTAAGATGGAGTCTTAGGCTGCCGAATAAAATCAAAGATTTTTTTTCTCCCTTCTCCATCTCTGTTCCCTCGCTCCGCTGCAACAAGCGCAAACTCCATCTGCTTTGAACTCGTGTGTGTGAAATGAGCTTTCTGTGCTCTGATTGTCAACCCATCTCTGTGCCCTTTCTCTTGTTCTTTGCACCCATCTTTCTCTTTTTTCCCCCCTTACCTCCCAAGTTCACTCCGGTTTGATGCTTCTTGTTTGTTCAACTACTAAGAATGAACATTCTTAAATATCTGGTTTACTACAAGAAATGTGTTTTCTTTAACCTCCATTTAACTTATTTTCAGACACTCGAGCAAAGAATAAAATTGTATCGTTTTTCAAAGCAAAATTGATCAATTTAAAAGTTTTCACATAAAGTTATTTTAATATATAAAATATAAGCAAACAAAGCATACAGGCAATTGGGTAAAAGAATGAATTATTTTTAATGGCCTTGTGTTATAATTTGCACAGATTTTCTTTTTATTTTAGAGGAGCATTAGCTCGGAGCACATAAGCGAGAATACAGGTGTGTTAAAACAGTCAAATAAGCCATCTGGAAACATCATACCACCAACTTTTCTGTATATTGGTGTCCAGAGGCAAAAGTGAATCTCTCTGTTCACTGTCTCAAGCTTGGACGAAACTGGGTCAACAAAAACAACCCGAAGCACACTGGAAAAACTGCATCAGAATGGATGAAATGAGAAAAACAAGGTTTTGGAATGGCCTCATCAAAGTGCTCAGTGCTGTTAAAATTCTAATCAATTCTAACCGTGGCAATTTATTCTGGACATTAGCAAGTCTTAAAATAGCCCAACGGAAAGAAGCAATCTAAAGTTCAAATTACTTCACAGTAACGCTGAAACAGATGAATTATGGAAGTTTAAGGCATTGCTCTTTGTTATTCTAAATATATCTCAACCACAAAATTGATTAAAATTGTTAATTTTGTGTGTTATTCTAATAGCAAGTTCAGGAAAAAAATAAATAAAATATATATATATATATATTTTTTTACCTAAAAATATCCAGAGTTGCTTTTAATTGATTTTCCGTCACAGTTTGTACAAACTCTTCCGTCCTCTTTAAGAGCAGTAATTAAATACACGATTTAGACTTTAAGTTGATCTGAAGCATAAGACTGGACTTCATTAACCCCACAGTGAGAAAAGTTCAACAATTTGAGTGTATTGGATCCACAACAATAGTTGTCAAAAATAAATACTGTGAAACAGAAATAGAAATGTGTATTATAGGCATTCATAGTGGAAATCATACTTATAATGGCAACATTTCTTCACTTCTTGCTTCCACCTGGGGATTCTGAGGTGCTTCCAGGTCAGCTCTGAGACTCAGAGACTGCAAAACACAGTTACATTCAGAAGATGTGTTCAGTCTCTGCTTCCCCAAGGAGAGTCTGGATGTTATTACCCACTTAAAGCAGAAACGTTTGATAAAATCAGGGTTTTGTTGTTCAAAGGGTTGTGGGATGGGATTCCAGCTCTATACCCAACACAGAAAATAACAACGTTGTGATGTGACTGACAGGAAAGTAAGAAGCTGTGAATTAGTGTTTTCTCATCACACGACAACCCACTGTGAGAAAAATGTTTCTGGGTGTGAGATTAGAGGAGTTTATGTGAGGTGTGCTGATGTTTTTAGTGATACTAGGTTATTTACTGTTAAAATTCTTTGTTTTTTGGATAATGTTATTGTTAAAAAGTAAGCAGGCTAAAGTGTTTGATTTTAAAATGCATTTCCTTTGTAATTTGAGGAAGGAAACATGTGATTCTGAGGATGTAGACCAAAACAATCAAGAACATTTTTCATCAGAATGCCACATCAAAACCCAGAGTCATTTCTTATGCTACGGTCATAAAAACAACTGCCACCGAGCGGTGGGGAGGCATCGGCAGAATCTTCAAGATTTCATGCCGCTCTGTCATTTTTTATTTATTTTTTTGCTTTTAAATCGTTGCCGTGGTCACAAATGTAGACATCATGCTGGCTGGCAGCAGCTCTGATTGGACGATGCGTAAATGTCTCCACATGGTGGCCAACTATATCAAGGGCCACTGGCCGCTGGTAGCCTGGGGGTATATGAAAAGTGGACCATTCAGCACCACTGGTCATTCGCTACTAAAATTTTGAGCACGTTATAATCTTGTCAATTTTTACATTTACACATTTTTAGACAACGTGGTTCCCAAGAAAGCACAATGTTCTGTCTTCTTTGTATTCTTCCCAGCATCAATCGCAATTGGTCAATTCGCAGGTCTCTGAGCCGCTGCGGTGCTATCAACGCCATGATAAGTTTTGTGCAGCATCAATGCCGTCTCCCCATTTGGACCCACGGCGTGACACATGATGTCTGGTCATTGCCGGGCCCCCAGCCCACGTCAACTCTCATTGAGCAGGAGGGTGGCTATCTTAAATTGACCAAATTTTGAGAACCTCAGAGGCCCTCCCATTAGTTAGTTATCGTGCTGCTGCCACCCACCTGTCACTGGACTGCCACTGCGCGACCTCCAAATGTGCCCAGGCGGCCACTGCCTGATGTCAAAGAATTGTCCGGTTGCTGTAAAATTTTAACTTTTTTCTTAAAACCTTCGCAACCACGCGCAGCGTGTAAAAATATGACTGCCGCCTCCCGATTACAAATGCTGCCGAATGGCCACCTGTCACATTTTCTAAAAAACGTCCATTTAGGTTGCCGCGCAGTGGCATTTTGTGATATGTGATCATAGTCTTACCAGAACAGATCTGGTTTCCATAAGCATTAACTCAAAACCACCCCAGATGTGTCGAAAACATCATTGCATGGCATCTACATGACTCCTGCAGTTATGGGAATTCTCTGGATCATACTTTTTTGAGATAAACATGAAGAGTGGTTTGTCCTTTAAGCTGTTTCTGTGGTTTTTGTACCACAATGTTTCATTCCCTGACCTCATGGGGCTTCAGGAAAACTTCTGCCTCTTTTAGATAGCTGGTAGAAGTCAATGCAGCAAAAGAGCCTGAGGTGCCGCCGTTACCAAAACCTATGATCATAAATTGATCAAGCACAGGAGCAAGTCTAATCCACGGAGGCCTACCTGTGGTCGTTGCATCTGCTGCCAACATCCCCGTGCCAGCAAGCACGGCACACCGTCAGCAGGCCGTGCCCTCAAGGTCAGGACTGTTTTGGCAGCATGAGCTGGATGTGGACCCACACCAGATTGAGCAGATGCTCCTAGTACTCTGGCTGATCTGTGCTTGCTTTCATAATCTTTCATTTTGACCATTTGTATCAATGCTGGTACTTTATGAGAATGTGAACAAACAACACGGTACTTCAGTGAAGCATTTACTGTTTAGTGAAACACAGCTTAAGGTGTGATCCAGCAGACAGAGATGAAAACAGTTCAACTGCACAGCAGTCCTTTTTAGTCCAGATCAGATTGTTTTTCCCCCATGTGATCCATAAATATTCATTTTTAATATTATAGGAACCAAAGCTATTTGTCCTGAGAATATTTAAATATAAATTTGAAAGCAATTCCCTGTTGCAGAATCGTCCTGCACAGCAGAAGGCATTCGTCATATTTTGCACTAATCAGAAAGCCTTTAACGGCACAGGAGAATGGAGGTTTAAACAAACCCGCTCATCTCTTGCTTGGCCTCTTCTCTCCTGCAGGGCGACGGCCTACAGCTGGAGTATGAGATGAAGCTGACCAACGGGCAGTCCTTCTGGACACAGCATTTCTCTGCAGACGAGTTTGGTAAGAGGGATTAAAGGGAAAGAGAGAGATTTTAGAATGAATCTCAAGCCAACACCACTTAGCACAGCCAATAAAGCACTCTGCACAGAACAGTTTGCAGTAATGAAGGGACGGATGAATGAATTAATGATGATGGATGAACTGAGAAGGAGGAATGAAAAGAATAAGATGCCCATGGATCTTCGGAATGGATTATTCCCGCATATCTAACGCCACCTCCCCTCCTTTGCTGTCTGCTGTGACCACCTATTTCTGTTCTTCTAATCCAAAATTTTCCTCAAATTAAATTCAATTGTCATTTAAGTTACTTAGTTTTATCATTCTCTTTTGTCTAAACATTTTGTTTACCATGATTCACAGGAATCCTGGAAACGGACATCACATTCCTGGTCATCTTCTCCTTGGTGTTTCTCCTCTCCTGCTACTTTGCCTGTGAGTACCACCTTTTCCACTTAGTTGAATACCTTTTTTCCCATTTCTCCTGACTTTTAATGTTCACAGAAATCCTTAAATCTTGTATTCCTCCGCTCGGTTTTTAAAATCTGCATGTTCTCTTGATGGGATCAAAGTAGGTTCTTGTGTTTTTTCTTTCAGTGTAGCATCGCCAAAGCGTGCACCTGCTTTACTCAGGACTGAAGTTTTTTTTTTTTTTTTTTTTTTTTCCTGGACAGGGCACATACAACACATGAGCATGAGTGGGTGGATGGTGGGAGCAGAGCTCTGCTTTCATGTAAAGATGAGCAGCTAAGATGAAAAGTTAGAGGTAGCTTTAATGTTTCTAGCGTTAGTTCATCTTGTGAGAATTGAAGCTGAAATAACTCTGAAGTGGCTGAGAAAAGCCACTCTGAGGAGCAAATTAAAGCTAAATAAATTCTGCTGGTCCTCATTTAAGGTTTTTTTTTGTCTCTCTCTCTAAGTGGCAGTGCATTAGTTGAAGTAGTTTGAAGGTCTTTGCATCCTGTGTCCCTGGCATTTGAAGTCAGAAGCTACTCGGTTGTGAATTGTTGTCAATATTTTACAAATGTTATACAAATTCAAATTATGCTTTATATATTTGTATAGAGTACTTTTACCGCAATAGAACGCCTCAAAGTGATATGAAATAAAAAAATAAACAAACAAATAAATATAACAGTAAAAATTGCAATCTTTATGAAAAACCTCCCAACACACAAAAGCATTGTTAAAAAAAAACTGAGAAAGACAGTTGATGAAATCAAAATAAAACATGAGGAAATGCAAAAATTACACTGAAAAGAGTAGTTTAGATAAATTTTAAGAAAGCACAACCAATTACTGCTTTCTTTAGGATTATCTCAATTAAGATACCCATCAAAAACTTTGGGGTCAGTTTAATTTGTCAACTTAAGAAAATCCTGTCATTCTGTGGCAACGGGTACCTGATAATTCCTCCAAAATTCAAACGTATCATCAGTTTAGACATAAAACAGTTATCATTTTCAGAATCTTATTGAATATGAAATAAATACAGAAAACGGATTTGGCGCTCTGACGTTAGAAAATACAGTTATTTAGAATTTTATTGGACAGCGCTGAAAGACGGTCTCTTTCAGCATCAAAGTATTGAACTTTCTTCCCGTTTCTTATTCTGTCTTACGTTGAGCTGGAATTCCTTCACCATTCACTACTTAGTACACTATGGAGTGCGTTTGCCATTTTTTAGGGATCTCCCAATCTTCTATTCCATCAAGTGTCCAAGAAATTTCCCAGAAGTCTCTGTCAAAACTGGTGAGCGTAAATGCTCACAGGATTAGCAAATATAGACCAAACTGCATTGCATTTGAACATTTTTTTCATGCAAAAAAAAGCATTTTATTTCTATAAGCGATCTGAGTTTTCAGTATTAGAACAAAGTGGATTCATATATAGTCTTTATAAGATCTTCATATTTATCAGGTTTTTACTTCAGGAAATCAGTGACGTCATTTTTGCTGTTTAAAAAATAAAAATAAGTAGTGAGCATGGTGTCTGACTTGCTGGATAGTCTATATAAATCACACAATAGTTTTGAGTTCTATGATGTTTGTAATTTGTGATACATCAGTGCATAGTTGACCTTTGGCGCTCTTAATATACAATCATTTAAGGATAATATGGCAGCAAATTGGGAAGCATTGATTCTTACTGGATAGCACAGCCCTTCTCCCTCGTGTCTCATATTTTCTTATTGGCTCTTTATTTGCTCCAATAAGGCAGAGAGTCTAGTTCATGACAACAGAGTGTAGATTTTCTGGTCTTGAATAACACTCTTCACTCAGTGGAGGAACTTCTTGTAAAGAGCGCGATCGTGCCGTCATGCTGGTTGGTGCTTTATTTTACTGGGAATAAGTCTCTGTTCCATTACAATCTGGTTTACAACCATCACAACCAGCTCAGTGGCCTTGTGGTAGAGTGTCTACCCTGAGACTGGAGGGTTGTGAGTTCAAATCTACTGCAGAGTTATAAAAATAAAAAAAAGGGACCCAATGCCTCCCTGCTTGAACTTCAGCATTAAGGGGTTGGATTGGAGGTTAAACCACCAACTGGTTCCTGATTGTGGCTCACCATTCCCTTGGGCATGGGTCAAATGCTGAGAGCAAATCTGAAACACCTCACTGTGTAACAGCTAATTGGACTTTAACTTTATGGTTCTGCTTTCAGGCCTACCTCAGCCCCACATGGATTTACTATCAACTAAAGTTGATGCAATGATGTAATTCAGGGGTGGGGACCAAGAGCTGCATTCCTGCTTGTTTGCCAGCTGTCATGTTCTCATTTGCTGGACAGTCCTGATCAATTTGAACTTTTACTTAAAACCTCAGCTGCAGCTGCGTGGCATGTAAAAATGCAACTGCCACTCCCCGATTATAAATGCTAGTGCGCGGTCACCGGCCGATTTAGTTGAAAAACGAGCATTTACTGTAGGTCGCCGCTCTGTGGCATTTTGGCATGTGTGACCTTAGTTTTAGAAGAATAAGGATTATGTGACAATGTGAGCTAGTTATAAAATGACTTGTAGTTGAATAGATTAAATACCACAAAAATACTCAAAAAGATAGCAATGTTACCTGAAAACAACAGAATTGTTGCACATTTTTGGAGGAACTTTTCTGCTGCTGGAAGGAATACTCCAAGTTGTTGCAGTCCATAGTTGTGTTAGAGAGAGATGAGTCGTGGTGTTAGTTATAGGGTGCTGGGGCTCTTTATAAGAATACTACAAATTTGTGCAAAACTGTAAACAAAAGATACAAAAATCTTTGGACAGAAAATGAATAGAATAATTGAAAAGATATTATCAACACAACTTATTGCATGAAATTTAGTGTCATTCTTATTCCAGTAGTCTTTTTAAACCTTTCATAAAATTGTTCATTTAAAAAAATCAAACATGTAGTGTGGTCTTGATATTCTCTCTGATTTTAAAATTTTAACTCAATGTTAGAGCATCTGCAGCTTGTATAATTAGAAAAGTGTGACTAGAGGAGCTGGTGTAAAAGAAAAACATCAAAAATCTAAGTAAAAATTAGTAAAAATAAGTTTGAAAAGACCAAAATGATTTATTTTTAGCCATTGTCTGTATTCAAGTGAAATGGGATTGCCACATTATTACAGAACGCTGATAAACAGCATTTTAAATGTTGTTTAAATATAGCTGTCACATATTTTACTGAGTAAACAAGCAGACAAACTCAAATGTGAATGTTTTATTTTCTAAATGTATTCATATTTTAATATATTTCATTGTGTTAATGAATATAAAGCCCATATTTAATACCAATACTTTTCATCGCAAAAACCAAGGGAATATTTATTCCACTAATCCTAAACATCAAAATATGATTTCTAAAACCATTGATTTTGTTATTAATGCTTGAAGATTACATTACATTATTCTTCAATGTAATTGCAAAGGAAATGAAATTTGTACCTAAAAGCACAGGACAACAACAATAACTTATTGTTTATTACGCACTGAAGTTTAAATATTAAAGACTTTTTAATTACATTTCATTGGATGTTTTTGACAACATGTGCTGCTCTGTCCTCCGCAACTGCTTCTGCTTCCTCCACTCATGTTTTTTTGGGGTAAAAAAACCTGCTTAAATATGCATTAAAATGATCTGCTCTCTGATAAGTTGACACAAAGCCCGGGAGACATTTTTGGCCTTGTCGAAGAATGAGAAGCAAAGACAGATGCATGCTAATGATTGCTCGCTATGTATGCAGTCGAGTCCTTGTTCTTGAGTCTGCTGTCTCCCACTTTCTGTTCCTCTTCCACTTTCTGTCGCCATCTGTTAGCAGATCTCCATCCTTTTTATCTCTGCCCACCCCGCCACCGCACACCTTCACCTCTTTGTTGTTGCTTTTTTCTCTCTCCAGACAATCTGAAGGGAAGACAGCTTCTTCACACAACCTACAAAATGTTCATGACAGCAGCAGGTGTGGAGGGTAAGAGCTTCTGTCCCAAACAGACACACAAGGATCACTGAAGTACACAAGAAAAGACTGGATGAGGAGAAGGATGCTGCGCCGCTGCAGCATCTCATGCGTTAATCCTCACTCCAAGAGCAGAGATATTATCACACATATTAGCCTCTGAATGGGAACTATTGCAAACACACTGCTGCTCTGCAGCGGTCAGTGAAGCGTGCTGTTACTGATGAACCCCTCTACAGTCACAAATACATACCACTTCTCATCTCATCCTCTCTCCACACTTTCTTTCTCCAAATCCCCTCACAATCCTGCTCTGAATGCTCTTCAACTTACTTCTCCCACCTTCTCAAGGCTCCTTTTATTAGTTCTCCCCTTTCTCTCCCTTCCATCATCTCCTCCCTTATGGTCTCCTATGTTTTTTTTTCTTCTTTTGTACTATAACCACATCTTCTCTTGTGTCTGCTCACCTGTTCCTCCATCACTTCCCTCCTTGTATTTTTTGTTCATTTTTCCTCTGCTTGCATCTTTTCCCCGTGGCAGTGCTCAGCCTGCTGTTCCATTGTGTCTACTGGGGCCTATATGCCAGAGATGGCGTTGGAAATGGCAGCCTGAAAATTCTTGGTGAGTTCCCCCTCTCTGCATCGGTCACTCCCTGAAAGACTGATGGTGGCTCAGCACTGGAAAATCGCTCCCTGCCTGAGCAGAATGGATGAATAGACAATGATGAATGTGTGTGCGCCTGAAGAAATGTAATAGCTGGATTTAAGGTGTGTAGGTGGGATGACTGTATATAACTGAGTGCACGATATGTTGTGTGGCGACCTGATTTTATTGTTCCCTTCTGGTATTACCCTTTTTGGAAACCACAACCTAATTACCCCTTCTGTCTTCCCTTTTCCATTCTCTGTCTCTCTCCACCTCTCTGTCCATCTCCAGGGAAATTACTGTTCTCCGTCAGTTTCTTGGTGTTCCTTCTGATGCTCATATTGTTGGGAAAAGGTTTCACTGTCACCAGGTGGGGGAAGGGAAGCATTTTTGCTTTTTATGGTTTTATTTCTTATCCTGTCTCTCCATGCATGCCTGTAACATTCCAAGAGTGTGTTAGCGGCGTCACCGTCTGTGTCGCTGTCACCCTCATGACACGGTTTAGTGTATGTATCTGGTATAAAAGGTGTCGGTCAGAAGGTCAACGTGGACACTTCTGTGAATTTTAGGGATTTTGAGTGTTCACAGACACATTTTTTTAAAGAAAGTCTTTACTTTAAAGTTCAATAAATGTTGACAAGCGGACTGGCATTCATTGTCATCATTTTGAAAACAAAAATTTGATTTTTAAAGAACAAGTTCTATTTTTGCATTTAATCAAATCATTTTGATTCAAAAAGTGAACTTTTGAATTAAATAAATTATGTCTTTTGGCAGTGACATCCAGCCCTATTTTTTCCCCATGTTCTCCAAGGCTTAGTTGACGTTAAAGGCTAGCCTAAAGTTCCCAATGCAACATATATTATTCATGAGAGCCTTTCTTTACTGAACCATCAGCATGTATGTCTCCGTCCTGACAGGACAAATGCCCTCCTGCCTCTGCTGTCACCAGCTCTGTCGCGTTTCACTCGAGTTTCAAACTTTAAGCACCAAACTGAAAATGGAAAATGCCAGCTACTTGTCACATTAGTTTCTGATTCATGTGTTTGTCACGCAATTGCATAGTCACGCTTTCTTAAAAATTGGAATAGCTTTTTCAGAAGGTGTTTCACAAGGTTTTGATTTGTCATGCCGTCACCCTCTGTTGAGGGTTTGTGGATTTGTTTTGCTCTGCATTAAATATCTGAAAATGTCTTCAGATGAGCAAAAACTGAGCTTGGGAGATCTTTAAGCTGCCTTTTTGACTCTTGGATTATTCCCTCTGCTGGGTTCAGAGCATTTTTCTGACCTCTTAAAACCCAATGAATGAGCTGCTGTGTCATCATCGAGCTTAAAGGCATGCTAAACCTTGATTAGTTGACAGGTTGGACATAGCTGCTACACAATTTCTTAAAGAAATGAATCAGTTTAAGGAAAACTAAGTTTAAAAAGAGGGATTAATCCTAAAAGAGAGTCAAGTTTCTGTTTTTTCTCTGATCAAGAGTTTGGAAAAAGCTGCCAAAATATTTGGTTGTCATTATAATCATACATCATCAAAAGCATGACTTTGTGTATTCTTGGGGTCTTTTTTCTTTTCATCCATAATCAGTGGGGCTTAAAAACATTTCAGTCCCATATTCTGAAAGTTGTCCCACTTCAAAAAATGCATTTAAAAAATAAAATAATCTACAAGAATCGCGTTGTAGATTTTTTCAAGTGCTGTCAATCAATTAAAAAATAATCAGATTAATCACATTTTCAGATCCTGATTAATCATGATGTTTTATGAAGTAAATTTTATATGACAATATGCGGCTTTTGAACAAAAAAGGCCAGAGAGAAAATGTTTCTTTCATTTTTTCTTGTCTGAAATGTTTTATTTTGTAAAATGTTAACTCGGATATCCCAGAAATGTAAATTGTGTGCATAAAACAGTAAGATAAGCAGAACTGCAAAGACTTTTATGTCTGTAGTATTACTCCAAGAAAACAAAGATGCTGATATACAGCCATAAGAAACAAACGCTGTGTTTCTGCATCTTTTATGTCTGTAGTATTACTCCAAGAAAACAAAGATGCTGATATACAGCCATAAGAAACAAACGCTGTGTTTCTGCACTTTAAATCGTCTGGGTGAATACTCAAATCTGATTGGCTGCTGGGTGTTGATGCACACCGTAAAAAGTAGTTCTGGTCAAAAAGCCGAAATGTTCTATATCCCTGTGCAGGCCTCTTCTGGACAACAACAAGCGGTAAGAGGTAAACTCTCTGAACTGATGCTCTATTCAACCCGTTATATATATTGCTTTGATCTGCTGCTGCAATTGAAGTCTGCTGGCCCAGTGACGTCTTGTTGTGTTACCGTGACAACGAGCCGCACCATGAATCAAATAGTCCGCTTTTTGTGAAAAAGCTATCTTAACCTAAAAAATTACAAGAATAAAGTACTAAAAATAAACTGAATATTTATTTATTTTGTAAGTGACAATGGTAATGTGGAATAATGCCCGATGAAGTGTGCAATTTTAAAAAAATAACACACGTTGTGGAAGCCTGAACCGTCTGATGCAAAGACGGTTGCTTCTGACTTTTAATTAATCTGGGTTAATAAATAATGATGTGCATGGGTTAACGCATTAACATTGACAGCCCTAGTTTTTACAGAATTTATTTGCGTATTTTTTGTGTCTAAAAAATAAGTGTCTCATCAAAAGCAAAAGTTCGCCTCAGTACACTGTAATGTAACCCTGGTTGTTGATGAGGGGAAAGGTTTCCTTTAACCTTTGTTGCTGTAGTTCCAGC
Source organism: Adrianichthys oophorus (assembly GCA_036245035.1). Lineage (NCBI taxonomy): Eukaryota > Metazoa > Chordata > Actinopteri > Beloniformes > Adrianichthyidae > Adrianichthys > Adrianichthys oophorus. The sequence goes on along the minus strand of BSAI01000207.1, from coordinate 8,022,288 downwards.
TTTCTTCCGGTCATTGACTGATTACCAAAACTCTTTGAAAATCAAGTAATGTAATTTCCTTGACTTTTTTTCCCCTATTTTTTACACTGTCTCTCAGTTTAAGTCTATCCATAATGCATATTACAGATCTTTCTCATCTTTTTTTAAGTGGGACAACTAGCAATATTAATGACTGACAAATATTTTTAAGCCCTAGTGTATCTCAGTGTGTCTTTGTGTTATCAACATGTATGTGTGTGTGACCTCTGACCCTCCTGGTTTTTCCTTTGTGTGTCAGGGCAAGGATCAGTCACAGTGGCTCTGTTAAACTGAGCATCTACATGACAGTCTACACAATCACCTATGTCATCCTCTTCATCTACGAGGCCGAGGTAAAATATAAAAAATTTACACCTCACAGAACTCTAAGTCACACAGGGACACCAAACATATTTGTGTTGTATAACATTTCATGGAACAAATAAGTGTTAGAAAATCCTTCACATTTATCCAGCACCACTTTTTTGCTGGTAAGATGAGTGAATAAAATTACTTGTAAACATTGGTGCATCAGTTTATTGCTATGATACAATATCTTAAACACAGAAACCAGGTGATTTTCTCACTTTTTTACACTAAACACCCATGAAAATTGTGTTTTTGGTGTTATTAACATGTTCTTGTGGCATTTTTGTGATGATGGAGGACATATATAAAGAAGATTAAGCTCAAAACTGCATTTCTGAGTATTTCTTTATTCAATGATAAAATGGAATAGGGTTTTGGGTATGTCATGGAAAATATGCTGTGCGGGCCACAAGCTCCCTGCTCCAAGCTCTCAGCAACAGGGAGGGGATGGAGTTGCTCCGCACCAATGGTTCCGCTCACAACTCTGCAGAAACTATGTCCTAGAAAACGGCACAGGTTTGAGATAAATATAATAAAAGACATCTGGGAATGCTTTTAAAATAGATCAAAAGTGATCAGAGTGGGACTTCAAACCAAAAAAAGGACACACCAATTATAAAACATATAACGCATGATTTTGAAAACCACAGATGGATCAAGTTGTTTAAACATAATAAAGCTTTCATATTCCTGACTTTTTTAAAGACAGGCTAGTCCTCTTTTACATTTAAAAACATCTTCAAAAACAACAGAAATTGACATTTTTAACGTGGTCAGGAAAGATTTTGAATTCATTAACAAAAGTTCTGTAACCCTGGTTTTAAAAGAAGATGCTGATTGAAATGCATTGTGAGGTCCAGCTGCAGACATGTATGAAGAGCATCTGGGTTATTCAGGTTCTCTCATTATAGATTTTGCTCTTTATAATTCACACCTGAACTGATAATTCACAACTCATAATTTCCATCTTCAACCCGACGTTACATCCAATCTGAATGGAAGAAATTCAATATCTCAAGGCTAAAGAACAGCTTGATAGTGTCGCTGGGTAATCCTTAGTTTTCCCGCGGCACTCATTGCTTTGATTGCTTTTGCAGCTAAAGAAGACTCTTGCAAAGTCGGAATAATCAATCACTCATCCTGTTCAAGTGGACGGGTTAAAAGGTTGTGACACAAACAAGTGTTTCTCACTAAATACCTTTAAATGAGCAATTTTCCAGAGTGTCAGTGTGGTGTTTAGTGCCTATCAGTGATGTATGTGGACAGACTCATTTTGTTGTCTGAGCTTGTTGAGATGCTGATTTCAGCTTTTCATGTCTGAAGGTGTTTTGCTCCCACTGAATATAGAAAAAAATGTACATATTCTAAAATTAAACTTAAGAACTTTTTAAACATTAACCAGTTACTGTTTCTTCTTGAAAAGCAGAACTCAGGTGGAAGCAGTTGTGTGCAGAATGACGGAAAAACCAACTCTAACCATCTTTTTCATCCATTATAATTGTACAATTTTTAGCCTAAATCAAAAAAATCTATCGTTTTTCAAGGACATAATTTCTGCAGAGAAGCAAGTGTTGATTAGAAATTCACCTCTGAGTTGTGGGCGGGACTGTTGATGCGGAGTAATCCCATCCTGCTTCCTGACAACCATCTGTTTACAGGCTCTCCCGCCATCTTCCAGCCCCTCACAACCCTAACCTAACATTAACAGTGCAACAAAAATGATGAGCAATATCGGAGCTATCCATGCGTACAGTTTGAAGCCAAACGCTAGCCCAGACGAGGGATATCAAGACGTTCATGGATCTAGTCGTCTGCAAGTGGATGCATCAGAATGGCGTAGAGCGGAGAGTTTGTACGTTACTGCTACAAGCTCTTTCCGACAGTATTTTTTCATCTGCTCCTGATTAACAATGAGTTGAATAAAGAAATACTTAGAAATCCAATTTTAAGCCAAATCTTCTTTATACATGCCACTCATCACGACAAAAATGCCACAAGAACATGTTTAAAACATGATTTTCATTGGAGTGGGTCTTTAACGAGGCTTAGTGAATCTTTAACCAAACGCCACATGAACAAGGAGAAATGTTTCCACCATGTTTGATTGAACCTGGCCTGAAAGCTTTTGTTTAATTTTGCTAACAATTTCTCAGACTGAAAAAAAACTGAAGCAAGTCATTATTTCCGCTGAGGCTTATCTTCCTTTTCCAAATTAATAATAGGAATTAGAAATGATCTATCGTCTCAGTGGTGCTCACATTAAGCCCACTTCAGTTCAGATGTAAACAATACTGTGCTCATCTCCTTCAGGTTTCACTTGAAAGCAGTTTCTGAAACACTCGGAATAATTGGATGCAAGATTTTCAACCTGACGACACTCAGCGCCGTATCAGCACTTGTGTCGTTGCTCTCTTTGGCTTTATTTCATAATCTCATAAATATTCATGTGGCCCACAGAGCAGTGTGGGCTGTAATGGCTGTCAGTTAAGAGTTAGGTTATTTATTACATTTAAACTTGCCCCTCATGAAAATTCGTCGAGTTGATTTCAAAACGTCTTTTTAGAAACCATGCGATCAGAATGGACTCGGCAAACTTTCTCTTTTTCAGTTTTACATCCATCTTTACTAAAGTTGGGCCTCAGGAACAAAACTTCAGAAATTTGAAACCTTTGGGAAATTATCTGGGAATTATTAAACTTCTTTAGTCTGTAGGGGGAAATGTCCACCCTTCTGGTGTTGAGTGTAAGAAAGAATGTCCTTCTGTTCAGAAATGCGTACATTAAATTTTGCCATGAAGGTTGTTTCATAGTCAGATGTGAAACTGTTGCTTTAAAGGACACTGGATTACAGTCTTTGAATAAAGAATAATAATGACCCAAGAGGAGAGGAGTGCTGAGGGGGAATCTGCTATTTTTAACATTCAAATATCTTTCACACTGGAATATTTGATTCTGAAGAACTAGGATTTATCTGCCAACTGCCCTCCTCCACAAGCCCGGCTGTTAAAGAGCTCAAAACTCCGGGGAGCTCTTTCTAAAAATACGCTAAACTAGGTTACAAAGGCATCTGAAATTTGGATTTAAGGATTCTTCCTGTTCTGGATCTGCAGTCTGGGGTTTTGTTGCCTAGGTGCATCCCCGAAACTCCACACTGAACCGCAAGAACTATGCATTATGCAGCAACAGTAACCTTGTACACCTCATGCTATCCATTCACTTGACTGTGAAATGCAATCCTGTGTGTGTGGATGGCGAGCACACACCCCCAAAAGCTGTGAAAGCACATGATCTAGTTGTGGGGAAGTGTCAAAGTCACACAAGACACAGAGAATTGAAGTCATACATTATTGTTTCAGTGGGTCATCAGTCTTAGTATTTAGGACACCAGCAACAGCGAGAGGCGAGCCACAGCGAACTCCTAAAATGTCCATGTTTGTGTGTCTGTGCCAGTTCTTTGACCCAGGTGAAGTGCTTTATGCCTATGACAGCCCAGCGGGCTACGGTCTGATGGCCCTGCAGCTGGTCGCGTACGTGTGGTTCTGCTATGCTGTGCTGGTCTCTCTGAAACATTACCCTGAGAAGCAGCCCTTCTACGTGCCATTTTTCACCACATACACTCTATGGTGAGATATTTACCCCAGCTCTGTCCTTGGAGAAAAAATACTCTACATTCTGAATAATTTATGCACATATTTACAACTTGCAGTGTGTGTACGTTTCACCTTCGGATAAATATTTTGCACACATCCAGTTATAGTCATTTAAAAGACCTACGCTTGTGCCAAAGTAAAAAGATCTGACATTATCACATTTTATCATCCAACTTTTATTTAAGATTATTCTTTGTTTGATAAGAATGAGGAGCCTGGAAGAAATGATGAATTCTTGGCTATTTTTCAGAGGATATGAACAACAACACAAAAGCTTTTGTTCCACTCATGGTTAGCGGCTGGAATAAGCCTTTGATTTGATAAACGACAGTGTTGACTCTTTTGTAATCATAATGACAACAGAACTTACCCAAATGACCTGTTCAAAAGTTGACATACCCCAGTTCTTCATACCTTGGATTGCCTCCTTTTGCATCAACAACTGCTTGAAGTCTCTTATGAATGAGGTTCTTTAGTTTCTCTAATGGTAAAGCAGTATTCTTCTTGGTAGAAAACGTCAAGTTCCTTGATATTCTTGGGCTGTCTTGCTTGAACTGCCTGTTTGAGATCTCTCCAGAGTGACTCAATAATATTGAGATCAGGAGACGGATATTTCCACTCCAGAACCTTCACATTATTCTGTTGTAACCAATGACAGGTGGAGTTGGTCTTGTGTTTTAGATCGATAGATCTATCGATAGATAGATTGTGTTTTGTCATGTTGAATTGTCCAAGTGTGTCCCATGCGCAGCCTTCGAGCTGAAGAGTGCAAGTTTTCCTCCAGTATCTTCTGCTAACGTGCTGCATTCATCTTGCCATCAATTCTGACCAAGTTTCCTGTGCCTTTGTAGCTCAAACATCCCAAACCATCAGCGATCCGCCTCCGTGTTTCACAGTAGGAATGGTGTCATTTTGATCATAGGCCTTGTTGACTCCTCTCCAAATGCGGCTTTTATGGTTGTGGCCAAAAAGTTGGTTTCATCACTCCGTATGTCTTTGGTTCAGAAGTTTGGAGGCTTGTCTCTTTGCTGTTTGGCATTTTGTTTTTGTCGCATTTTCGCAAAAAAGGCTTTCTTTCGGCAACTATTTAAAAAGGATAAACTGTTATTTTTTTTCATCACAATAATTGGCTTCACCCAAACCCTAACTATGAGTGGGAAAAATATTTTGTGTTATTCATATTGTTTGAAAATTTACCTATAATCATTTCTTCCAGGGCATTTAAACTTATGAGCACAACTGTATAATCAACCCACTTAACAGGGAGGACCTTGATATAGTCTAGACACTTTTTGTGTATTTGTCACATAATAAAATGTTTTTTTCCATTACATTTTTCAAAAATCCTTCCTCAGTAAGTCTGGTTAAAACTATATTTACTTTGCTAAGTATCTCAGACCTTGATACAGAATGTATAACAGTGGAGGCTCAAAAAGAAAGGCAGATTACAAAGACTAATATTGTCTCAGTATTTCTGCCTCATTGGAAGCACTATCTCTGTGGTGATTATCTGCTCCTCTCCATCCATCTTTATCGCTCCGAGAGCTTTACATCATTGTCTTGGCTCTCTGGCTCTCACTATCATTCCATATGCTCATCAGTTCTCTTTATGTCCTCTCTCCTCATTATTATCCTAAATCGGCTCCCTTCTCTGCCGCAGGTTTTTTGCCGTGCCTGTCATGGCTCTGATCGCCAACTTCGGGATTCCTCGCTGGGCTCGGGAGAAGATTGTGAACGGCATCCAGCTCGGCATCCACCTCTACGCTCACATCGTCTTCCTTGTTCGTACTTAACACGAGCACTCATGCAAACTCATGCAGACACTCCTACGTAGTTATTCAACTTCACATTATTCACTGCCAGTCATACATTATTCACCAAGCTTGATTCTTCACTGCCTCATTTTGAATGCGTTCTCCACACGTCATTATATGCCACTTTTTAACCTTCAACACATTGTTCTTCATAAATGGCTTGTTCTGCTCATGCCGGTTCTTCCTGCATACAAATCCTGCAATTCCTCGACTATGCATTAGCTGCTACCTACACTATAAAAGCATCTATGCACTAACATGCAGTATTGTTTTATTCTCATTCTGTTTTAGGTTATTACAAGGCCATCAGCTGCCAATAAAAACTTCCCATATCACGTTCGGACATCGCAGATCGGGATACTTTTGTCCAGTCCTAAAGGAGGTGAGGGAGCGGAGAGTTTCCCCCATCACGCCTATGGAAACAGCTCATTTCTTGGAGATTCTCAACCTAACTTCACTGAGCTGTTCTCCATCCAATCAGTAAGTCAAATTTCGGATTTCAGACTCCAGGCCTCTAGGGCTGGACTTCTGTTGGTTTTTTATGAAATACTGCTTCATCTGCTGCTGATTACCTGGATCAGGTGTGCTTAGCCAATAAGAGGCTTCAGTGGTTGGGAACATGCAGGACACCGGCCCTCGAGGCCTGGAATTTGAGACCTGTGGTTTAGATGGACAGTCAGTCTGAAGACACCCATGAACAAACTTCTGTGAATTTGGGATTTTTTGTTTATTTGTTTGTTTCTTTACCCCACAAAACAATTACACATTGAAAACAATAAAACAAACATTTTTTTGTGATGATGAAAGGGAACAGGAAGAAGAAAATGTTTTATTTCTGTCCCTTTTACTTAACAAAGACATCGATACACTTTTTTCTTTCAAAACAATAACAAAAAAACATTTCAACAGATGGCACACACCGATTCCTTTGTTTAAATATGTTATATACATATAGAATATAGACAAAATAACCGACATTTCTTATTGTTCATATTTTTGGAATATTGCATTTATTTAACATGTTTTTTAATGCCTTGGAGTGTATTCAGACTAGACACATTTGGTTCAGTTAAAGTGAACCAGAGTTTGTTTCCCCCGATAATCCAGAACAAAAGTTCAGTTCGAATACCCCCTAGCGTACCCTGGTCCGGGACCAAGAACCGCTCTCAGACTTATCTTCTGAGGTGGTCTCAGTTCGTTTCCAATTGGACTGAGTTTTTAGTAGTTCTACTATTATTTTTTTCCAATATTTTGTATGTTTTCTTGTTTGAAGCCTTCTTTGAAATAAACATATATGTAAACAGAGATGCCTCAAATTAGTAGCTGAATTAGGTCATTACAGTTTGTAAGTGAACGTGTTTTCAAGAAATTTGATTCTCCTCCGAGGATTGCATGAATGCTAAGGAGCATAATTCCATTTAAGACGAGCTCTGATATAAAAGCATTTTAGCGAAATAAATAGATGTGTTGACAAAACCTAATGAAGATGTTGCTGTGATAAATAGTCTTGGTTGGGTAGCGTTCAGATTCCTTCAGTGCTGTCTCTCCTACTGCATAAAAATGAGTGACAGAGATAAAGCTCTGAATCTTTAATGTTATGCAAAAAACATTGTGGTGTGAACACCACAATGCTGTGTGCGAACTTGCAAAACATTATTCTTCTAAACTTGCATGTACTGTGAACTAGAAATGGAAAAAAAGAGGATATGAAATATTCACACCGGATTGGAAAAGCATTAACATTTTTTATGTATATTTCTGAATGTTGGAGCTTGAATATTTTGAAGCTATGTAAAAACTGATTACGAAAGCAGTAAACAAAAATTCAGAGCCATATAAGGATGAGCGTCTATACCAGAATAATTCTTTTTCCTGTCTCCCATATTTTCATAATCTTCTCCAACAGTTACAGACGGAAATTTATGTTTAAATGTAGGTTTGCATGGTTGCTTGAGGGTTTAACTCTAATCTTAGTCGAGTGGATTATTTCTCCCCCTAAAAAGAGTTTCTTCAGAGATTAAAATTAAAGAGTCAGTATTTTCCTTTTTGGAGTGTCAAACAAACCAAGTCAACAACATTTTATTATTTCATTAGCACTAAATGTGAAAAATGAACCTTTTTTTCCCCCAAAAAAGTAGAATAAAAGCAAACATGTGACAAGGACGTAATAGTTATTGATGGCAACTCTTAATATATCTTTAAATCTGCCAGAAAAACTTACTAGCCTTAAACTACTAAACACAGTACAGTGATCAAGTTTAAAATGAAACTCTGTGTTTAGCGGTTTTGCAGTAGATTAATACGGAATCGGCGTGACTCCTGCGCTGCTGCCAAACATGCATATCCAGAAATTGATCTGCTCATTATGGAGACATAGTTCTCAGCAACAATCTACTTAGTCATGGCATATGGCTTCACTATTTAACATAATTAAAATAAAATAACTTTTTAATGACTTCATGGTGCCAAACAGAAAGCACTCTGGGTTTTTTTCCCCCCCTTTTTTATTTGCAAGTGAAAAATGGCCTTGCAACGACATGGAAATTTGATTAATTTTCTAAGCTCCTAATTTGAAAATGTAATTGTTCTTCATGAAAAATAATACTTTGACTACATCTCACTTGTACAAGAAATACTGCACGCATTATGTTTTTTTTTCTAAAAATTGATAAATAGATGGAAAGGCTCAGAAAAAGAGAAACATGACAATTTAGTTGTATATGGAAGAAATGTTCCAATTTTAGAGTTATAAACTTGAGAAACCTTTCCAATAAAATCTACAAATGAGCTGTAATGGTGGCTTTAACTGTCATTTGTCTCATTTGTAACCGCTGTATTGTGTGATTGTGTTTACTTTCTTTGCTCTTTTGACAAATCCTAATGTGATACTGTGTGGGTGTGTCAGTGAACTGATGAAGAGTGTGTTGAGTAGATTAAAGTTTCTAGCAAAGACTTCTAAAAACCCAGTGAAGAACAGACATGCCCCCTGCCACATTACAGTAGATGCTCATTTACAACCCTCAGCAGCACTGTTTCAACTCTTTTTTCAAAGCAGTGAGCTAATAGACAGTGTTTGCACGCCACTGTCTTCAGCTCAGCCTCCCCCCGTATTTCCTGCATTTTCTGTTTGTTGGTGATGAGTCACACATGCTTGCTGTTTGCTGAGAGTGTGTCCCTGCAGATGAGCGTGTTTTTCCAAACAGTGATATTATGGGCAATTATGTGTCTCTTAAGCATTCACAGCAACCAGCTGTCTGCATGGAGGATGGGAAATGTGGAACTGTTCCTGAAGAGGGAAAAAATAAAGCTAAAGAAATCAAACACAAGGAACTGAAAATAAACATTGATGCTTGTTAAGATGAATTCTTAAGAATGTTTTCTTTTTAGTAACAGAATGTTGACAACATGTTGTTTCTATTCCTCTAGTTGAGTGCAATATTTGGCTGACCTCATTATTATTGTATGGATACGATAGACCACTTAAAGTCCCACTCCCATCATATTTGCTTTATTGTAAAAGCATTCCTAGTGATCTCTTATTTCTAATTATGCCGTTTTTAGCCAATTTAAAAAAAAAAAAACTATGTGGTTTTCTAGGTCATGGTTTCTGCAGAGCAGCAGTAGTTCATTAGAAAATTGCCTCTGAGTTGTGGGCGGGAGTTTTGGTGCAGAGTGAGTCTGTCCCTGCTTCCCAACATCTTTCTGTTTACATGCTCTCCTGCTAGCTTACAGCTCCTCACAACCCCAACATTAGGGTGAAGCAAAAATACTTACAGGTTTTTTCCAACAGTATTTGTTCTTTAGTATTTTTAATCAAGAACCTCATAGAGAACATGTTTGATCCACCTTTAACCTAACATCAATGAGTGTTTGAGACTGCTTTTTCTCCTAAAAAAAAAAGCATTCCTCGGTAAAATGGCTTAAAACTATACTTCAAATGTAAAGAAAGGCACGTATCTGCATTTTTGTCACCTTCAGAATTATTCCTTATACCTTATACCTTTTGGTCTTAAAAAAATAATCCAGAGAGAGACAGATATATTGCACACTAAAGGTGAGATCTCCTCACTGGCCTCCCATCCGCCCTTGGATTTATTTTAAGATTATTTTTATTGGTTTGTAAAGCTCATAGTCCTTTTTCATTTAATTTCTTGAATTACCCTTAAAAACTGACCTCCAAACATCCACAGAATGTCAACCAAAACCGACAGTGCAATCTTTTTTCATAACTTTTAATGTACTGAAAGTGGAATTATTTGTGAGCTATACTAGTTGAATTTTTTTTAAAAAGCTACATTTTTGCAATACACAGAAAAATCGCTGTCAAGTTTGTTTTTTTTATTTTTGTTCTGAGTGTGGTGCTACAGAACAGTTTTAAGTTGGGAGCATTAAGAAGTCCGATACATTTATTCATTTAATCCTACTTATGAAACCACCACAACTGTGGTGACTAAAACCCTCAGAGTAATGTTGTGGTAGAATTGAAACACTTCATTACCTGAACACCATGGTAGCATGTGGCTACAGAATCAAACCGCAGATCCCATTTTTAAATGCGGCATATAAATCTGGAAATTACACCATCAAACCTCAGAGGATGTGAAAATCGGTGATACAGATGTGGCAAATCACAAATAGATTGTAGAAAATTTCCATAGACGTCTCCCACAGTCCTTTAGATTTCAGATCAATTTTGTAATTACCATCCAAGCGAGCAGTTAATATTTGCACTCAAGCTGGAAAGAGATAATTATGCTAATGAGCACCTTTCAATAGTAAAGCCAACATGGATCTAAAATTAAATCCTGCTCAATATTTCAGCAGGTCTCTGATGATCCCGTCTCTCGCCGTCTGAGTGCAGAGAAGACGCTGGCTGCAGTTGCTTATGATCAGAGCTGAAAGAGTCCACAAGAAAAAAGCCTTTAGATATCAAGCTCAAAAAGTTTTTGTCCTTATGTTAAAACTAATGTGAGCTGCTGTTAAAATCACGTTAAGTCCCTCTACTAAACATGGTAGAGGTAAAACTCAACATGTAGGCATATCAAATTATAGGATGTTGGACGAAAGTACAAATTGAGATTTTTTGTCATTGAACTTGACATCATGAGTTAAATCATTCTAGAGCACTAATTTAACGTATGCAAACTATAATTTCTTCTGTTATAAATTCTCTTTTATATAATAATTGAAACCTTTCTTTTTTTTCTTTGGGTTTTATTTAATGAAAAGAACAATCATATGCATTCAGTTTAGTTCAGATTAAAAATCTTTACATAAATGTCAACAAACTCACTATTTATCCTGATTGTTAGGATATTTATTTAAAGGTTAAAAGCCAAAACAGACGCGAATACAGCCGCATTATTGGGTTTAAGAAACATTCACATTCATTTAATTTGATTTTTTTCTTTTAATAATACAGATACACTCTGCATTTTAAGCACATAACGCTGTAACATAAAAAGGTAAAAAGTCGCATTTTTTTTCTAACTAAAACACTTAATTACTGTTTAAATGTATTTTTCTTATTAATAACTCAAAACACAAAGCAATTTTTTTGTTTTGATTACTTTTTAATTTTTTCAAAAATGTTTCTAAACAGATTTTGATTTTATGTTTTTATTCTAACAATTTTCCATAAACTGAATATCTAAAGTGTTGCACACTGATGGATCACTTTGGTTTGAAAGTTGGACTTACCTTTAACAATTTTGCAAGAACAGCAAACCTCAGCAGGTCTCACACTCACCTGCTGTTTTGTCATTTTTTTCTGTTAAAGAAACCAAGCAGCTGAATGTAGCTTTAACTAACATGGTGCATCATGTTGTGATGGTAGTTTGAAGTAACATTGGAAGAAGCAGGAAGAGTACAAAAATGAGTAATCCACCTAGTAAGTGTTTTTAATTATGAAGGAGAAAAAAACATTTATTTTCCAAGTTTTTTTCCTGGTTGAATCAGTTTAAAAGCATATAAAATAGCATATAAAAGCATAAAAGATCCACTCTGATGAAATGATGTTTTTGGTGTTCTTAAAATGTTCTTGTGGCATTTTTCTGATGATAGAGGACATATATAAGGAAAACTAAACTCCAAATTGCATGTCTGAGTATTTCTTTATTTAATTTGTTGTGAATCAGACAAAAACAAAATGCATTTTGTAAAAAAAACAAAAAAAAAAATTTGCTAATAAGACTGGGTGGGCCATAAGCTCTCTTCTCTGCTCCAATCCAACGCATCCGCTAGTTGACAAATGGATCCGTGCATGTCTTCATTTTCCTCATCCAAGCTGGCATCTGGTTAAAAACTTTACAGTTACAGTACTTTAATGTTAGGTTACGGAGGGACTGTAAGCTGGCGGCAGAGCATGTAAACGGAGAGCTCTCAGCAACAGGGAGGGGGGTGTTGCTATGTGCCAACAGTCCTGCCTACAACCCAGAGACTTCTAATGAACTTCAGAAAGTAAAGTTACAGGTTTTCTTATTGCCAGGTGTTTTTTGCAAAATATAATTTCATATTCTTTAATCCTTTGCACACGTTTTTCTTTCTAAAGTCAAAAATGTAAAATGCTATTTTTTTCTTCTGTTCTCTTCCCCTTTAGGATCCAGTGAAGACGGTAGAGGAGACAGTTGCTCGTAAAGGGCCAGACGTGCCCAGGAACAGTGAACAGAAGATCATCACCACCACTGCCGACTTGACCTCGATATTGCCCCCACCTCCGCCTCCTATACCCCCACGCCCAGCCTCCCGCTCACCCCCACTGCCCCCGCGGCTCCCCTCTTTCACAGAGTACTTCAGCATGCAGAGCGGCGGCGGATCTGGTTTTGGAACAAAGGCATAAAAAGTGTACAGGAAAAATGGTGATATAAAACTGTGAAGGTAAAAGACAGATGACAAAGCAAAAGCACAGTCACTTAGCGTATTTAATAAGGTGTTACTTTGAAAGACAAAAACCAAAAAAGAGAAATTAGCAGAAACGAGAATCTGTAAAATTCTCCTTTTTTTCACCTGTGAGTAGATGTGACGACGACGAAGTGAAGGGGAAAAGACAGAGATCTGGAAAAAGAAAAAAAGAAGAAATAAATATTTGATGTTGACCAGTAGAAGACACACATGGAGAGAAATGACAAAGTGGATGTAGCCAGAGCAATAGAATAGCTGTGCACAATGTGGAGATGAATACAATTCTTAAAATGCTTTCTTTCAAAAATTCATGAGGCATTGATGGCTCGCCTGGAAAAGCTTGTACATAGCTAGAATTGTGGAAAGCTAATGTTTAGTATAGATCGAATTCAAAAGACAACATTATTTGTACTGTTTTCCACATTCTGATTGTGATAATAGAGAAGTCTTCTGATATTACAAACATATTCATCTAAAAGAGGATTTTTTTTAAATCTGTCATTTTGATAAAACATAGATATATTTCCTTTATGGAAAGTCTGCTGAGTTCATTTATATTCTCAATTCAGGAACTGAAAGTGTAATATTTCCACATTAACTGAGTGTCTACTGTTAGGGCACCTCTAAAACATGCATGTCAACATTTTCTGGTGTATTCTTGTAATCCCTCTAATATTTGCTTCTCATGCACATTGAGATTTTGTAAATGCACAGATAAGGCTGCAGTATATTTTTTGACCACAGAAGTTTTACTTTTATGCCAAACGTGAAGATTGTGTGCTGTTCTCTAAACAAAAGCAGTTCTAAGTCAGTGTTATTGAAATGTTTCAGTTGTGTGTTTTTAACAGACAAATGAAGTCATGCAGTATGGCACTAAAACTGCAGGACATTTTTCTTTTATTTACCGCCTCAGCAGCACACCCATAACAAATAAGATTTTTGTTTTTGGTTTTTTTTTCTGGAAAGAGACAGGTGCCCTCATCCTTACCTCTGTGTTGTACCTGTAACATGAATATTTCATTTGGTGGCTTGTTTTAGCATTTCAGTGTTTCTACAGAGCAAAAAGCTGAACTGATATTAGCTGTTTTGTATCCCCCTTGTATTGAGCTTGATGGTTTAAAAAAAAAAAAAGTAGATGAACTGTGAAAACAGCCACACAACTGTACATTTAGTCTGTCCTGCATGGAGCACTTTAATGTTCCTGATATTAGTCTTGTTGATCCGTGGTAATGTCACCCTGTGAGGCTGCTTTGAAACTTGTGTTTTCACTCGACGGACTGCTTACACTTGTAAATAGTGACAAGTTCATACACTTTTTTTGGACATTTTAAGGTAAAATTTAAGTTTTGTTTGAAAAGAAAAGTTGGAAACACTAATAAAATGGGGCGAACTGCTGACCCACAGGTTGACCGGTGGAAGCGTTGCTGTCATGGATGTTCCCTGGTGTTAGGACTGTGGCGTGTACATTGTAGAAGTGTAGTCAGAGGTGTAATGTAGTCTGTAAAACTGAATGATACTTGAATTCGAGTACTAACTGTTATTTCTGATCACGTGTCTGGTTTGCATTCGGCATGTCTTGTCTGCTGTTGCCATGACTTCACTGAACAGACGAGGAATGACTGGACGGGCGGAGGGAGGCGTGTTGCTGCTTTGGCCTGGTGTGTTTGACCTTTGGTTGCCAGAATGACACAAAGACTTCGCATTGAAGAGGTTTTGCGTGAGTGACAGAAGAGCACAGATTTTAAGGTTTCTCAGAGTGACCTGGTTAAGAGCACATCACTAAAGCACTGTTCAGATGCATTTTAATGGTGTCAAAGATGCTGCACATATACACTTTTTGCCATAATAATAAAATATATGCTTTTATTTAAGGCTTTGCCCGGCTGCGTGTTATTTCCTGATAATTAGAGGCGCTGCTATGGTCCAGTTAACTCCAATGAATATTTGTAAGTCACATCTATATCTCATTATAGTGTTTAGTATCTCATTACAAGAATGTTAAAGTAAAACACAACAGGGACAGACTCCAGCCTTGGGGCAATCTGATGCAGGCAGCACTGATTGTATTATAATTACTGCCAATATCCCGGTGTAACTCCGGCATCCTACCTACCTCTAAGTTTAACTCGGCAGCTCAGCCTCTCAGTGCTTTGAACATTTTGGAAATAATCATGTATTTCAACATGAACTTCTGTTTAGCCCCCCCTGATCAATGAAAAACACTACAATTTGGAATTCTATTGCTGCAGGTAGCAATTCTAGGTGTAGTTTACAGGATTGTGTTTAAAGAAAAAAAATGGAATCCAACGCAACATAAAAAAGCCACATTGATTTAAATGCCGTTTTCTCCCCAATAATCTCTTGACAAACCACAGACCGCCATAAAACAGCTGGATTTGTATACTGAGATTAAATTACACACAGGCGGACTCTATTAAGTCATTAAGTCAACATTTGATCAGTCACCAATCATAAAGCAACTTCTGAAGGGAATTGAACGCACTCTGAGAAAAGGGGGCTGAATACTTTAGCACACTGCACTTTTCAGTATTTTCATTCATAAAAAATTTAACTCTTGTTTGATTTTCTTTCCACTTCACAAGTGTGTGCCACTTTGTGTTGGTCTTTTCAAATTCCAATAAAATATATTTATTTTTGTGGTCATAATGGGAGAAAATGTGAAGTTCAAGGGGTGTGAATACTTTTGCAAACCACCCTAGTGTCTTATGTAAATGGCAGAAAAAGAAAAGCTAAAGATTTGTCTTTTCTCAATTTTTTCCTTCCCATTTCTTCAACAGCCTTTTAAAAAGTTTTTATTGGCCCAGCACGTTGTAGACAATAAAAAAAAAGTACTTTAAAGAAATAACATTTATTCACACTCAGTCCAGTGTCGTTTCAAAGAACTGTTCTTTGGTGAATAAATGCGCTTTTTAGTCATTTTTCTTGTAAAGAAATGTTCGAGTCACTTTGCTACAGTTTATCACCATTCAAAAATCAATTGTTCTTTGCAGTCAGCTCCTGTGCCTTTTCTTCTCTGTAGCCTTTGAGCAGCTGGTTGATGAGAGTCAATTCATTCTCCTTTTTCACAGGATAAAGAGGTGGAAAGGGGTTCCCTTTGTACTCCAGAACAGCCATCTTGGCTCTGTCCAGGTTCTCCCTGTTAGGAAGGCGAGCCATCCGTGTGTACCCCTGAGAATGGTTCTCAAACCGAGGAGCCAGGACCTTAAACAGCTTCGGGACTAGATCCTTTTCCTAAAGATGGGATAGAACACAATTAGTGCAAAACTCTGTTTTACAAAGACATTTAAATTAATAGAAAAGAGATACTGACTGTCAGCCAAAACGAAGCCATTTTCATTGCCTTTTCATCAGTGTCTCCCTTTTTGGCATAATCAATCAGCTAGAAAGTGGGGAGAAAAAGAAATATTTAAAGTATTTTTTTTTGTTTATGTATAAACTAGATTCCAATTCTGGACAGAGCAGTGGTGTGATGGTTTCACATTTATATTCAGGGTTTAGAAATCCAGGAGGATCTGCAGTGCTTTACATCAAATGTATTATCCCACACGCATTGTGTGAATTGATGCACTAACATTATTGCATTGATCAAGTAAAAAAAAAAAAAAAACGGAATTATTGAATTTTAACAAGAAAAACTGACTAATAGATGATGTTTGTGTTACTTCTGACAGTCTGTATGTTATGTCAAAACAGATCGAGAATATGTCTGAAGAACTACAACATAACATGTCAATAACTAAAAAATCAAAATGTTTTTATTAATAGGAGTAGATGCCACATTTGTAAATAATAAAAATAAATACATAAAAATAGCCTTGCTTAACAAATTATTTCCAGTGAGAGGAAGTAGAATTTTCTGAAGCTAAAAAGACACAAAAGTGCACAAAAAAACCCCCCCACAGATTTATAGCCTTTATCCAGACTAGAGAGGGGAAAATAAGGTTTTTCCATTGGCAGCCCATGTTATTTCAAATTGTTTTCTAGATGTTTATTCTGTAGAAAACAGTCAACCCGTAACGTTATTTTTTAGCTTTATTTTGTTGCTGGCTTACACCACCTCTGACCTTTTCGGCGTAGAAGCGGACCTCATCGGCCCGGGCCAGCGTGGTTTCGATCCTCTCGTGTCGCACCAGTCCAGTTAAGATGTTCCGCAGCATGTTGATTCTGGACTCGGGACCCAGGCCCATCCTCCGAGCCATCCGCCCGTGCGAGATCAACGTTTGCAGCGTGAGACGCATGGTGGTGGGATCAGAAAGTCCGTTAGAAATGAACCGAGACCGCCCAAAGTTTCCTCCCTCTGTCTGTGTTAAACCCAAATCACAGCGGCATTGAATGGGAAACGAAATATCGAAACTGTAAGGTCAAGGAATGTCAATGCTAACGATATATTTGGTGTACATGACAGTCACCGTGCACCAGGAAATATGTCCGACGTAGTCGTGGAACTAAAACTCAGTTCCGCATTGGAAAAGAGGGACTACTGTTCAAACCATTGGTTCAAACGCACATCTAACTTCTTAAATGTTTAGATTATTCCAGTGATCACGTTAAAATAACCACTTCTTGTTATTTGTCTGGTTTTAAATTATGTAAATAACAAATATTAGATTTATTCTCAAAAATTCTAAAAGTTAACTTTAATCTGATTTGCTTTATTATTTTAAAATTTTCACAAAAAAGGGATCTTAATAAAAGAAGTTTGCCGTTCAAGTGTCCAAGAAGAAGTAAACGCTTATTTCGAAAAATGAACTGCACAATCTTTAAATGTTATTATTAAAAATCATATTGAAAATCAAAGTGCTGGTAAATGTATAACATCTGCATATTCCTATTATCTGCTTATCCCGAATTTCAAGATTTTTTTTAGATCATGTTGGAAAGCTCAGTTACTGTGCATTAGGCCTGCTTTAGTTGATTAGTATCAGTGTGAAGATCCTATTTAAATCTGTCTATAAAACCTGATTTTGTTCAAACTACAGTCACAGATTAATAGTTTGGAATATTTCACAGAGAATAGTTGAACATTTATCAACAAAGATAAAAATGAATCAACGTTATATGTGTGGATGATATTTACCAAAAAAACTTTTATATATATTCATTCATTCATTCATTTTCCAAACCGCTTTTCTCTTTCGGGGTCATATATATATATATATATGACCCCGAAATATATATATATATATGTATATATATATGTATGTATATATGTATGTATATATGTATATATATATATATATATATATATATAGTGCTGCAAAGTGAACATTGAATGAAGAGTCTCTGTGTGTGCTTGGTTTATAATACATATGTATAGAGGTTTAATTGAACTTTGACAAATATTTCACTTTAAATTCGAAAAATGATGAGACGAAAGGAAAGGTTGAGGTTTATGATTTTATTGGCTTTTAAGGTAACCGGCTGCAAAATGTTTTAAACTCCATATCAACACTTAGATTGAAACAACAGAAGTTGTGCAGCTGTGTGGGATGGTAGTAGAAGAATCCACTTTAATTGCTGGCCATGGTGCTCTCCAGCCAGTTGTTGAAGATGCAGACCTAAACATTAAAAAAAACAAAACTTTAGGACAACAGCTTTTAGGATGAAAATTAGCCTCAAGTGTCATAGCGAAATGCTCTTTGTCAAAATTGTTATTTAAAAGAGAAAACATTGCTTCACCTTGGCGTAGACACCAGGGCGGTCCCTCTGGGCACATCCATATCCCCAGGAGACAATTCCCTGCAGCTGGCCGTTGCACACAACGGGGCCACCAGAGTCACCCTGGTAACAGACAGCAGATAATGATGGAGGGGAAACAAGGAATTGCATCCTATGTGATAAACAACCCATTTAACAGGCTGAGTCTGCAGAAACCCCTTGAAATACCTGGCAAGAGTCCTTGCCTCCCTCCAGGTATCCAGCGCAGAACATGGAGTTGGTGATCATGCCGGGGTAGGAGTTTTTGCAGTCGGTGTCAGACAGGATGGGGATGTTCAGGCACTGCAGCTTGTCACCGTCATCAGCTGAAGGAGAAAAAAAGCAGATGGTGAACAAAACAGAAAAGGGAGGCTATGTCTGTTTGACCACATTTAACTGGAGCAAAGAGCAGGAATTCTAACTCACCGGGGCTCATGGTGTTACCCCATCCAGAGACCAAGCACATGGTGCCAGCAGGAGCGCAGCTGGAGGGCAGAGACACGGGCTGCACGTACTGGTTGAGGGTGGCAGGAGTGCTCAGCTTGATCAGCATGATGTCATTGTCAATGGTGTAGGAATTGTATGAGGGGTGACGGATGAGACGGGTGGAGGTGATGAACTGCTCGGACCCTTCGTTGATCAGGATGTGGTGCTCTCCCAGACGCACCTGCACTCGGCTAAAAGACAATCCAGACAGGCGATTGGCTCAGCAAATGACCAGCAAACCTTCAGACTTGTGTCCGTCCAATGAGGACGTTTTCTGATGAATTCTGTCGTCTTACGACTGGTAGCAGTGAGCAGCAGACACAACCCAGTTCTCATTGATCAGAGAGCCGCCGCAGAAGTGGTAACCAGCGTTCAGAGACACCTGATGGGGCTGGGAGTAGGGGGTGCACTCATACCCTCCGACGATCTTGTCGTCATCAAGGGCGACTGAAAACACAGCATGATGGTTCTGCTTTCAGCACGAGGCTCTCAGTATGAGGAATCTGAGTTTCTGAACACAGAGTTCGAAAAGAAGAAAAGAATGCACAAAGAGAGCATACGACACTCACAGGCGGCTCCAATGAGCAGAACGAAGACCAGAGACCTCATGGCTGCTGAGTGATCCTGTTGATGACACTACTTCACCTGAAGTCAGGGTTTATACCCTCAGAGGGAACTGCCCCAGCGCCTACAGCACCCTCATTGGTCAGACAAGAACCAATCTCTGAGGCGCGCTCTAAGAACATAGCTTATTTATTTCAAAGATAAGATGTCCAAAACTTCATAGAAAAAAAGTGTGTAATTTGGTTTAATTTAGGCTCTTTGAGGGGGAAAAAAAGCATTTCTATGTTTCACTACAGAGTCTACCCCTAAGTTAGTAGTTATAACAGTATTAGCAGTTTTGTTTTTAATTATTTCAATACATTTACATATTTTTTGTAGCATGTGTATTACTAAAACTGCTTAAAATAGGAGAAAAAACTATTTACCTTTTTTTTTTGTTTTTAAATATAAATTTTATTATTTTGTTCTGTTTATTATGCATAGTTTTGTATAATAATACAACCTGATGTACATTCAGTGATGTGTGATGTGAGGACATTGGTGTTTTAAAAACATACGCACTACTATGACCTTAGCAGAAGGAAACGTGAAGCCTGACTTTTGTTTAGACACAATGATCATCTGAAATGAATCCATTCCCAACAGCAACTTCTGGATAGTCAGTGGGGAAACTGTCATTTTTTTTCACTAAATTCATATCAGCGTATATATTATTAACAGTTGGGTAGGTTTTTCCATTGCTATATTTGGATTTGTTTGAACATCATATCTCCCAGCTGTGTTCTTCTCAGCAGCTGTTCCACAGACACCAAAAATGAGGCAGATTTTTGTTAAATATTTCAAGATATGCTAGCTATTATATTGCTTTTTGCACACAGAAATGCATGAAAACTGGTAGAAATGTGCAATTTTTATTCAAAACAACAACGTAATGTGTCTTTACTTAGAAAAACCAATGTTAAGTTGTTTTATTATCACTTTGTTTCAAAATGAAGAAAAGTAAAGTTTTAATTAAAATAACTAGCTAGTTTCCTGAACTCACATCACTTCTATTGGTTTTCCACTGCTGTACATCCTTTACACCGATGACTGTCAATCTACACAACATGGCCACCACATCGTTAAATTTGCTGTTGACAGCTGCTCCCTTTGTACGGTGGCCTTGAAGGGCAAATCACACCAACAAATCACTCAATGCAAAACACATAGAAGATCACAACAAGAATTAAAAAAGAACAAAAAACATTCCAGAATCAAAACCAATAAAAACAAATAAATGAAAGAAAAATGAAAGGTTTTGTAAAACCAAAGTAATTTCCAGAATTTAAAATCTAAATTTATAAAATGAAACACAATAAGAAACTGGAAAAAGTTAGTATCAATAGTATCTACACTTTCCGGTTTCTTATTGTGTTTCATTTTTAGCATTTCATTCTGATTTCTGGAACTTCCTTTTGTTTTACAAACCGTTTTGTATTTTTATTTTGTTTCTTTATTTTAGAATTGTTTTTTTTTTTTGTCTGTGGAATTTTATTTGATTTCTTTGTTTGTTTGGTTTCTAAAATGTAATGTTGTTGGTTTTTAAAAATTATTTATTTTGCCTATTTTATTGTCCTTGTGATCTTTAGTATGGCGTGATTTGCACTCCAGGGCCACCGTACCTCTGCAACCACACTCCTGCAAGACTCTCCAGAGTGGCGTGAGAAATCACGTCCTGAACTGGATATTAAAAAAGCCAAAAAGATGATTGAGACTTTCTTCCCAAGACAAAAGTCTGAGTTAGTCAGCACCATCAGGTCGACATTTGTGGAAATTTCTCCTCCTCTGCAGAGAATTTGAAATGTCTGTACAATAATTCTTGGGAGCCTCTTCGATCTCTGACCGCTTTGCATGATCAGTGGACTCCCAGTCCAGGATGGAGAATATTAAGAGATCGTTCCTCCGTTCTGTCTTCTCTTTGGTTCTCTTAGCATGCAGACTTTGCTGTCCAGCTTTTAGAACACTGAGGAGAAAAGAACCTTTGCAATCCAGATGTTCAATGCTAGTTTTAATTGTCTTCAGCTTCAGATAAATGCACGTTCATGCATTTTACACATTTATCACTACATTTTATGCTGTTGTCTTTCACATCTATTCAAAACCAACTGTTAAGTTGGTTCTTTTAAGTGCCAAAATTGTCATTGTGTGACTGCAAGCTGCTTTATGTACTTTTTATTCATCCTGTGGGGGCAATAAAGTTACTTGAATTGAATGAAATTTAGTTGAGTTGTTTTTCCAGTAAAGGAGATGTCACCCTAAATCATTACACTGCATCCACTAGTTCTTCTAGTTCTTTGCTCTGCATGTCGACCCTGAAATCCAATCGCTTCAGGCTGAATGTGAACTCACAGCTAAATAAAATGCCCCCCCACCCACATGAAGGACAGTCCTAACAAGCCGCCAAGCAGCCCAATTAAAACAGGTATACGCATACATTTTGAATCCTAGTGTTTACGAACATCTGCATTAATTCTTGCATTAAACAAAAATCAATGTTTTTTTTTCACACACCAGTGGCTTCTGCTAACTAAAACCAGTAGTATTTGTATAAGTAAGTATACTAATGTAATAAAAGTTTAACATTTAGACATTCAGTTTACTATTTTATTCATTTGTTTCTTGATCTTTCTGGGATCATAACCCTCCAGGAGCTCTGTAAAGGGAACAGTGAGTGTTTTTTCACTGTGGTTGTGAAAAAAGCCATCTGTTGTCCAGTGTCAAGGTTAATGATGACATGCACCGGCAGACAAAAATATCATTTTCCACATTATATGAAAGCATGTTCCATTTATACTGTTAGTGCATTTGGGATAAATCCACTGAAGAATTTATGTAATGCTGTAATTATGAATTTGCTTCTGGATGTCTACACACAAGTGGTTTTTGGTCATTTAACTTGTTCCTTCTGGCTAACTTTCAGCACAAATAAATATTTGACTTTCCATCATCCACAACCAGTCATTTCAGGACCGGTCAAAGATAACAGTGGGAGGTTTCCTCAGCATGTAAAAAAAAAAAAAAAGGAGGAGAGTACCTTCTATGAAAGCCAGGATTGGAGGTGAAGTCCTCTCATCATCAGGATCACTCAGCAATCATGAGGTCTCTGGTTTTTGTTCTGCTCATTGGAGCTGCCTGTAAGCATAGGTTTTCAATAGAATAGAATGTACTAGATAAATCTGTTTTAGATTTTTTATTATTTTACATGCGGTGTTTTCAGTCGCCCTTGATGACGACAAGATCGTCGGAGGGTATGAGTGCACCCCCTACTCCCAGCCCCATCAGGTGTCTCTGAACGCTGGTTACCACTTCTGCGGCGGCTCTCTGATCAATGAGAACTGGGTTGTGTCTGCTGCTCACTGCTACCAGTCGTAAGACGACAGAATTCATCAGAAAACGTCCTCATTGGACGGACACAAGTCTGAAGGTTTGCTGGTCATTTGCTGAGCCAATCGCCTGTCTGGATTGTCTTTTAGCCGAGTGCAGGTGCGTCTGGGAGAGCACCACATCCTGATCAACGAAGGGTCCGAGCAGTTCATCACCTCCACCCGTCTCATCCGTCACCCCTCATACAATTCCTACACCATTGACAATGACATCATGCTGATCAAGCTGAGCACTCCTGCCACCCTCAACCAGTACGTGCAGCCCGTGTCTCTGCCCTCCAGCTGCGCTCCTGCTGGCACCATGTGCTTGGTCTCTGGATGGGGTAACACCATGAGCCCCGGTGAGTTAGAATTCCTGCTCTTTGCTCCAGTTAAATGTGGTCAAACAGACATAGCCTCCCTTTTCTGTTTTGTTCACCATCTGCTTTTTTTCTCCTTCAGCTGATGACGGTGACAAGCTGCAGTGCCTGAACATCCCCATCCTGTCTGACACCGACTGCAAAAACTCCTACCCCGGCATGATCACCAACTCCATGTTCTGCGCTGGATACCTGGAGGGAGGCAAGGACTCTTGCCAGGTATTTCAAGGGGTTTCTGCAGACTCAGCCTGTTAAATGGGTTGTTTATCACATAGGATGCAATTCCTTGTTTCCCCTCCATCATTATCTGCTGTCTGTTACCAGGGTGACTCTGGTGGCCCCGTTGTGTGCAACGGCCAGCTGCAGGGAATTGTCTCCTGGGGATATGGATGTGCCCAGAGGGACCGCCCTGGTGTCTACGCCAAGGTGAAGCAATGTTTTCTCTTTTAAATAACAATTTTGACAAAGAGCATTTCGCTATGACACTTGAGGCTAATTTTCATCCTAAAAGCTGTTGTCCTAAAGTTTTGTTTTTTTTAATGTTTAGGTCTGCATCTTCAACAACTGGCTGGAGAGCACCATGGCCAGCAATTAAAGTGGATTCTTCTACTACCATCCCACACAGCTGCACAACTTCTGTTGTTTCAATCCAAGTGTTGATATGGAGTTTAAAACATTTTGCAGCCGGTTACCTTAAAAGCCAATAAAATCATAAACCTCAACCTTTCCTTTCGTCTCATCATTTTTCGAATTTAAAGTGAAATATTTGTCAAAGTTCAATTAAACCTCTATACATATGTATTATAAACCAAGCACACACAGAGACTCTTCATTCAATGTTCACTTTGCAGCACTATATATATATATATATATATATATATACATATATACATACATATATACATACATATATATATACATATATATATATATATTTCGGGGTCATATATATATATATATATGACCCCGAAAGAGAAAAGCGGTTTGGAAAATGAATGAATGAATGAATATATATAAAAGTTTTTTTGGTAAATATCATCCACACATATAACGTTGATTCATTTTTATCTTTGTTGATAAATGTTCAACTATTCTCTGTGAAATATTCCAAACTATTAATCTGTGACTGTAGTTTGAACAAAATCAGGTTTTATAGACAGATTTAAATAGGATCTTCACACTGATACTAATCAACTAAAGCAGGCCTAATGCACAGTAACTGAGCTTTCCAACATGATCTAAAAAAAATCTTGAAATTCGGGATAAGCAGATAATAGGAATATGCAGATGTTATACATTTACCAGCACTTTGATTTTCAATATGATTTTTAATAATAACATTTAAAGATTGTGCAGTTCATTTTTTGAAATAAGCGTTTACTTCTTCTTGGACACTTGAACGGCAAACTTCTTTTATTAAGATCCCTTTTTTGTGAAAATTTTAAAATAATAAAGCAAATCAGATTAAAGTTAACTTTTAGAATCTTTGAGAATAAATCTAATATTTGTTATTTACATAATTTAAAACCAGACAAATAACAAGAAGTGGTTATTTTAACGTGATCACTGGAATACTCTATACATTTAAGAAGTTACAATGCTTATTTGCTGTAACACTGATCTGTTTACTTTCAGGTCTGCATCTTCAACGACTGGCTGGAGAGCACCATGGCTAGCAACTGAGTGATCCAAATGAAAACATCCAGTCCGGCAGCTCTACATAATTAGCTGTTTATATTCCATCCGACTTTCCAAATAATGACAAATAAAAATTTGAAGCTCATTTGGTTTTTTTTCCTCATTTATTGTTGCTCTCACATCTTGTTTCCAAAATCCACAAAAAATACCAAATAGAACAGAACAAAAATCAACTTCAAATAATTCTCCTGTTCTGAATATTCATCTTCAGCAAAGAAAAAACGTCACACATTTTCTTTATGTCAGATAAATCTCTTCCTAAAATTAAAACAAAAATTTACAAAACACATAAGGTTCTGTACATATGTTAGAAAATTAGCAAACTGAACCAGTTTCTTCTTTTTTTAAACATAACTTTTACAAATGAGGAGATGAAAAACTGACTGAATATGTTCCTTAACTAAAATCCACAAAACAGTGGATTATCCTCTATAAACAGACTTCCAAAAAAGCATCATAGTTGATCATTGTTTGATTAAACAAAAATATAGCTTTAAATTACAGTTGAAATACAAATTACGCTAACTTTAATGGAACCAAAATGTCTTTGTCTTGGTGATTCTGTAACAATGTAACATGCTTAATTTTTTTATTGCTGCTAAGTTACCAGCTCAGTGGCCATGTGGATGAGTGTCTGCCCTGAGACTGGAGGGCTTAAATCACCAAATGGTTTCTGTCTGCAGTTTGCTTCTTCTCCAGGGGATGGGTCCAATGTTGAAAACAAATTTCAAAACCTTGGTGTTTGACACCTATTGGACTTTAACTTTACTAATATCTAAAGTGTCTTCATTTCTGCTTTCTCTTATCTTTTGTAGCCTTTTGGCTTTGCAGAATCGGTTTTCTCTTTGCTGATTGTCCAGTTTTACCCTTCACTTTTGCCACACCAGATTTCAGTCGCCACACACACACCACTGTTTTGTGGTTTGAGAACTCTTTCTGAGCTCAGGTTTGTTTTGACCATTGCAAATTGGGGGTAATTCCATTCATAGCTTATACAGGATATCCAAGTTAGGTAAGGTTTTTTAGGCTAGCCATTTTGACCCTTTTTTTTGTGCCTGTCATTTCTTGTCACCCACCCGTCCGCTGCACAGGAGTTTGCATTTGCATCATCCACCTCTGGCTGCCACACATGACTTGCAAAAGTTTGTGACTTAAATCAAGTCTAAATTATTTTTAGTGTATTTGTATTTCAAATACATGTTTCAAAATTTGTAAATGAATTTAATGGGACACTGTGAATCCTTTTTTTTCCCATCTAACCGTCTTTTTCTACCTGATTAGAAGTTTATGTTTTAAATCAAAGGCATGGACTGAAGGCCCAATTTGTGTTTTAGCTTCTTGTTAAATATCTGTATGTTGAAATTATTTTCAAATTTTCAGAATGGCAATGTTTTGAGATCCTTAATTCTACAGAAATCTTAAAAAAGAGGTATCCATTCATGTAAATATTGCAATCGGAAACTTACAAACATGTGTGTCTGCAGCCCATCTTCAGTCACATGTTCCACAAAACCAGCTTCTGCTCTGTACTTTTTCTCTCACAGACATTTTTTTCTGCGGAACATTAAAGCATAATAAAGATTTCAGAACTGACAGATTCTTGCTGTCAGAATTTCCTGCTTCAGTTTGGGCTGACAGATAAATGAGGTGCAGCAAAATCTATACCGTCCTCCATTTGATCAATCTCTGAATCAATTTGTGCCAAACAGAAAATCAAAAAGGTTCTGAGTTAGAGTGATCCAGCAAAGAGCAGAACCCTGGTAATCTCTTGATCTATAAATAGTAGAGGAAATGTAGTAACATTTACCACCCTTTCTGCAGGTGAATCTCCTTAAAATGCAAGTTGACAGAAATTGCTTTTTTTGGGGTTTACACAAAGCATTCAAAAAGTTCTTACAGCAAAGTCTCCTAAAATCTCTTGGTCAATAATAATATTGTTGTACTTGTTTTGATTAAACTGTTTTTCATGTTTGTAGTTTTTAGGGTTTTCCTTTGGTTATATTTGACTATATGTGGCTTTGCTTCTGCAGTCTATGATTCATCTTCACACCAGGTTCCAATTTTCAATTAACTCACCTGTTCTGTATTTTCTAATACCTCTCAGTATATTTAAGAGGTTGGTTTTTGTGTTGCCGGAATCTTTTGTTTTATCAAATTGAAGCTCTTTCACTGAAGGAAGTCTCTGGCCACCTGTGCATGTCTTGTTCATTTGGGTCCCTCAAACCAGATTGTCTGACAGTTTTTTGATGTTACAACCTCATACTTGTTAGAATTCATCACTTAGGCATGCTGTTCTGCTTTCCTGCTGCTTTTCTTCCTTAGGCCAGCTTACAACCTCCTGCTGCCTCTGTCTCTTTCAGTTTGAGCCTGCCCACCGATTTCCTCTGCTTCCTGTACTTTGTTGATGGGCGTTCACAGTTGGGCTTTTGGGGGAGAGTTTTGTAGGTCCAGAGTCTTGGACACCTGTGTGGTTAGGCAGATCAGTCCTGCACTTGAGGCGATTCTCTGCAGGGACATGGAAAATGATTGCGCTGTGGAGGGGAGAGCATTTGACCTTCATTTAGACAAAAAATGATTTTAAAAATCTGTGGAAAAGTCACTGAAACCATATAGTTGTTTTGGCAGTGAAATTTTAGATGAATCTTATGTGACTTGACACAAGTTACATTTTCAAGTCCCATCAGTTGTTAAACACCAGAATGTGCAACCATTTGCATAAATCCTGACAGCAAAACACATTAGCTGGAGGCTGCTGGATTACACTGTAGGAGGACTGGGGATTCAAAGACGGATTTTTCTCATGATGCTTCTATGACAAAGTCCTCTGAACAATTTTTATAGATTAGGGCAGAAAAGACCCCATTTTTCAAAATCAGTTTTGCTCTGATGACTGTAGACGTTGCTACACCATGCAGCTTCATCAACATGGTTTGGTATTTTTAAGTTTTGTAATTGTAATATATTCTACTTGGTATGTCTGTGTCCTCTTGTGTATCAAGATGAACACTCAAAAATGTCAGACTGTATGAAAACAGGCTGACAAAGAGACAAGTATGTTTGGAGTTGTTAAAATCAAGATGTAGAGCAACCTTCTGCCAGCAGTGTGCAGCAGAGAGCATCCACAGATCATGAAGTATGTTTTAGCAAAGTAAAATTGACAAATCTTTTGGGTGAAATGAATTGTCTGCGGGATGCCGGGCCATGACAACAATCAGGCCAATCCTTGTGGCACATTTAAGCCTTTAGCTGATGAGTGACCCCCACTTCTGCATTTGTTAGTCAACTTCCCTCTGTCCTCCTCCTCATCTTTATGCTCCTGCCGTCATGAATCACAGCCTCCTCCAAATGTCTTCTAGCTCCACCTGCCTCTCTTGAAGGTAATTTCTGACCATTCTGAATATTTTCTTTTTACAAACTTCATTGTAAGAAAATATGTGCAAAAACATGATGTAATATGACATTCAGAATGATACTGAGGAACTACTATAAAACTTTTACCTGTCTCAAAAACAGGAAAACTGCCTTTTTTTGGTGTTTTTTTTTTTTACCTTTTCAGATCAAAGATGGTTGAATTTTCATCTCATTTGGCTCCAAATAAGAGGTAAATACAAACAAAACAACACATCAGAAAAATGACCTTCCTGTAGTCCAGATTTTTATTTTAAAATATGGTGTTGCTGTTATATTGTTACTTTTTATATCTTTGGTTTATATTGATATGCTGGTATGTCTAAAAGAAGATGAGGAGTTGAACTGCTATGCCACACCAGGAACACATGGGCTGTAGCACCACAACGTAAAGTTGGATAATAGAAAAACAGTTGACGATTTTACCCTTTTTTCTATTATTTCGTGCAGATTGTGTGGGATTAATAGAATGTAAAGGCACAAAGCAACTCAATCCTTTCATCCATCAGCTGTGAGAGTCTGTCCCGGCTACTGTTGGGCAAAGGTGGGGATCACACCCATACACACTTACAGTCACACCTATAGGGCAACGTATGATTTGGGATGAGAATGTGTTGTCTGGGGACAATTTGAGTAATTAACCTATGAAGCATGTCTTTGTACTGTTGGAGAAAGCCAGAGTGCCTGAAGAAATCCCACACATGTACTCCAGACAGGAAGGTACAGCTGGGATTTGAACCGGGGCCTTCTCATTGTGAGGCGAAAGCGCTAACCGTGCAGCCCACAGAGCAACCGGTGAAAAGAAACACTGTCATACTGGGACCACAAGATGATGCAACTAATCTCACTCCATGTCTTTGGGAGCGGAATTCCCACATGAGGGTGGAATTGTGTTACAACAGAAATTACAAATCCATTTAATCACACCCCCCCATTTTAAAAGTCATTATTTGGTTAAGTATTCTGATGTAGGATTACCAGAAGTCTTAAATTGTGCATCATAATAGTGTAGATTCAAAAAAGGTGCTGATGGAGCTCCCTCCATCCTGTGGAGGTATCTGAGGCAGCTGCACCAGTCCTCCTACAAACCAGCAGCCTCCAGCCAATGTGTTTTAGTCAATGGTCTGCTGTCATGGGGTCAGGGTCATGCAAAGCCCATCTTTAAGTTCCTCTGTAAAAGAGTGGACACTCCAACAGCCAAACACTTCATATTTTGACCTTTCTCCCTTTCCTTTCTTTGATTTATAACATCGTTTTCAATCATTCTTCTAAAAATTTGTTGCATCTCAAAATAGTTTTACATCTTGAGCTTTTATTTTTAAATGTATTATCACAAAACTTTATGGACAAACATATTTAAAGACGATATACATTCAAAAAGTAAAAAATAGTAAAGATCAAGTCAAATGTGTTTATTTGCATAATCATAAATTAAAAAAAGGAAACAAAACAAATCAAGCTCAGAATTGTTAGCAGTTTATTTCTTTCATATGTATTTTATGGCTCCTGGCCAGATTAATACACAAATGTTTTTGTTTGTGTTGCATATTTACAAGACAATAGATGATGTAGCATTTTAAAATCTCCTCTTTTTATATTATAAATGACTTTCATTTTTTCACATAATTACCTTTCTTATTGTTTTTAAGCTTGGAGAGTCAATAAACACTTTCATTTCTAAAAAGATGGTTCATGAGACAATATTAGGGAATTAGTGAGTGTCCCACATTGATGTAGGCAGTGTAATTATTGAACAGCAGGAGGCCACAGTGGGATTTGTTTTTCAGAGTCCTGCCCATTGGTATTTTTGTCTATTCAGCAGAAACAAGGTTGTTAAATGTCGGTTACAGAAGGCAGATTTTATGCCTAACCGTCTTAGTCTTTACTTGCTTCCTGTTTAGGCTGTTTGAGATTCCAGATGTCGGCTGCCACTCAGGAAGAAACTGTTCTTGTGATCTCTCCTTGATTGCTTTTGGTTTTTCGAGGCCTTGTCCTTCTTTCCTCATTCTCTGTATGTCTTGTCTCATTTAATGTGCTGGGATGTTCCATCTGTGCTTTAATAAAGAAGAAAGTAATCTTTAAAAAGCAGGATTATTAACACAAAAAAAAACAAGAAAATAACTGCATAGAACTAACAATTATTTCAAACTACAGGTGTGACCATGCTTTACTGAAAAATGCATGCTAATACTATGAAAATGACTTCTGTGGATCAGATAAGAAACCCTTTTTTGTTCTTTTTTTAACAAACATTTTGACTGATAAGAAAAAGCATCTTGTGGGCGTATAAGTGTGTGTATGATTTGTTTCATGTCTCTTTAGGTCAGCTGTGGATTCCATGACTTAGAATGTGCCAGTCTCTGCAACGTTTTAATCTATCTTGTGTCTCCTTTGAGTAAAAAAAGATGTTTAATACAAATTTATAACTTTGTCTTGATAAAAAGCCATTTCCAGCTCCTTTTTTGACTGATTAAACCATGAAGGTTAACTTTAATCTGTTATCTCATACTTTGATTTTCTTTGGTGTCAAAATAGAATTGTTTTTTTAACTATATTTCCTAAAAGGAAAAAAAAAAAACGTAGTTTTAACACTACAGATGGGTGATTCAGGATTTAAACTCCAAACATATTAAACTGTAACTTACTGCCGAAACTCATCTGGGAGGTCAACGCTGAATCTGAGTTTCTGGAGAATTCAGAAACAAAGTCACATACAAATATGCATATACCAGATGAGCAGGTTGCAAGAATTGAGCTATAAATTTATTCCATCTCTTGTTTGTTTACAGCAGAATGCAAAGTCATTGCAGTTAGTCAGAGGTTTTTTTTTTTTTTTAATGATAAATTCAAAAACTTGTCATTGGTAAGTTTAGAACAGGGGTCTGTAGCCATTAGAGCTAAAAGAGTAATTTAGGTCAGTTTGTTACTGACCAAAATCTACAAAAAGCTGCAAAGTTCCACTTTAGTGTTTAGAAAAATTACACAAAATTTATGTTTTTGCAAACATTAAGCCATTCACAAATAAAATATAGCTAGTAAATGGTTAGTAGTTCAATTACACCAGTGCTACATTTCTATTAAACTACTTTTGACAGCAGTATGTACAAATTCCTTTCAAAATAAAATGCATCCTGTGTCAGATAAGATCCTAATGCGCTAAATTAATTTGCAATTATACTTTAAGAACTTTGCTTCTGAACAGCAACCAGACGTAAGATAAGAACACAAGTTTAATATGAGTTTAAACCTATCCTAAAAATAAACCACTCTGAGAATGGGTAAACCCTTTTACCATCATTTTGCTTAGTTATCTGATATGTGTGCATTTCAGAGTAATGGTAAAGCTCTTAGTGAATCTTGATTGAGTGTAATTTTAGCAATGGTTAAAAAAAAAAAAAAAGTCTAATTTTACTTAATAAAATCACCTCTGTAAAAAAAAAAAATCTAAAAATACATGACAAAACTTAACTGAAAAACCCAATAAATGCATAAATATAATTTTATGCATTTTTCTTTAAATCTAAGCAGCCACGATGGAGCAATAAAAGCGTTGCATTTGGCTCCAGAGCCTCAGGATGCAGACTCCTAGTTTAGAAGAAAAAACAAGTCTAAAGACACTGCAGAAAAAAGTTCAAATGCACATCCATAACAGAAGTACTGTTTGGCAGACATTTTGTTGACAACAAAATAAATCCAGTATTTTCTTCACTTTATTTAACGTTGTTTTTTTTAAGGCTGCGAGAGCTGCGTATGGCTCTTCAAATTGCTTTTGAACAAAAAAGTTGCCATACAAATAAGCAGCCTTGTGTTGTCTTACCTAAATGATAAGAAAACATAGTAACTTGGTTGAAAATGCCAGATCCATTTTATAAATAGCATTATTCTATATATTTTATGTCATAGATGTATTATGAGTGAATTCTTTAAGCAAAGAAAAAAAAAACTCGAGAAAAAAAACGTAATAAAAAAAATCTAATGTGTGTTTTGCTTTATTTTTGCTATATTAAACACACTGTATACTTGGTATATATATTAAATAAATATATAAAATACATAGGTAAAATAACTTCTGCTAGTAATGGAAATCTAAAGATAAAATAAAACATTGTTGGAATCTGTAAGTAAAGGCATTTGTAAGGTACCAACTTGGAACAAGAAAAGCTAAAATAACAAATTTCCAGAAGTATGATCCTTCTGGCTTTGATACAGAGCAGGGTCATACCTGTATGTTTGGTTTTTGTTTCTGTGTGTTTCAGTGCCAGTGTGAGCCTGCAGAGGAAACAAAAACAGGTCAGAGTTGCTTTGCAAACTGCACCCACCGCTGCTGAGTTTGACATAAACATGGGACGAACGGTGAGCTTGTTGGTTTGAATTTAAATAACTGAAAGATTTGTTGAAAATAAAAGCCTAAATAAAGAAAAACAACATCACAGTATGTCAGCAAGTTCACAGAAAAAAACAAAAGAGAAGCAACATTAAGATGAGGGTCTGGCAGAACTTACCGAACGAGTGCGTGTTGGTTTGTTCTCAGGTGTCTGAGAATGGCCGAATGGAGAGGGGCAGGGGGAGGCTGTATGGTTGTATGGGGTATGGGTGGAGATGAACTTTGAACTTGGGAATCCAAGCTGGAAATCTGTATAAAAGATTTAATTAGTTTACAAAGGAGAAAAAAACTTCTTTACAGTAAAATTAAAGAAAATCTGGAAATCTGAAATCTACAGGAAAAGGTTAGAAAGAAAGATAATTAAGAAGTCTATATGCTGGCGGTTTCTCCCTGCCAGCTATATTTCTAAGTGACTCACCCCAGTACTGGCATGTATGACATGAATTAAACCATGTTTTTTGACCTTCTAGCTTTACAAGAGACACCAGTCATCTTGGTCAGGTTAAAGGCCCACTCTGATCATCTTTGGATCTATTGTTAAAGCGTTCCACATGGTCTTTGAATAATGATTATCACTTTTTTTTTAGCCAAAATCAAAAATCAGTGTCGTTTTCTAGAACATATTTCCTGCAGAGCAACAGGAGTTCGTCAGAAATGTGTCTTTGAGTTGTGAGCAGAAATGCTATTTGAAGTTTAAATCTCTTTGTCCTCCATCAGAGAGATGTCAAAAGAACATGTTAAAAACCAAATAAATATTTATACTTTGATACACAAAGAAAAAAAACAGCTGTAGGACATGCCTTCTTCAGAGCAGCCATTTCCTTTATCACCATTTCAATGTCCTCATGGTCTTCCTCCTCTCTGTCGTCGGATTCTTCCTCCCATTGACTGCTGTCCTTCAGATACGGCTCAATGAGGATAGACTCTGTTCCCCTGATTTCGCAGCGACAGTAAGGGCAGGTGTTGCCTGCAGACTTCTGCTGGAGAGCAAAAACAAGAGAGTGAACACAAATGCAATGTAAATATAACAATGGCACTGAGTGTGTTAAACCTGCCATCAAAGGGAAGCCAATGATGGTGGAAAACACCACATTGAACCAACACTATTTTTGTGAATTCCTTTGATTAAAAAGACTTAGCGCTCCCTTTTGATCAGAATGGAGATTTACATCAAATGTTTCCACTGTGGTATGACCTTCATAGAGATGATTACATTGTTTCTGTGCTTCACACGCATCTCATCGCCTCTGTCACTCTGTCTCTCTCATGGCTTTTAATATGAGTGAATGTGACTGATGCCGTTAGAGAAAAAAGAGCTGACCTAACACAGGAAGTGCTGGGCCAAATGTCAGGACATGCTGCTCTGCAGCTTTTTAAGAATGGCCTGTGCAGGTTGTAAAGTGACAAACTGATAAAGGCCATCTGGAAATAACCGGTAGCTTAAGAGCAACTCATCTGATTAGATGTTGGTAAAAAAATCAAAGGAGGGATTCTACGCAGAGAATCAGGTTGGCAAGATTTGACAAAATTCTAGATCTACCATGATTGCTTTTCTTAGACAACTACGGGCTTTTGGAACATGGTAGTGAGTTGTTTACTTCCCTGATGGATAGTTTAAGACACCAATGACTAAAGAGATTTTGTACACCTGAAAGGCCAGAGTTGTGCCGGACAGAAACACCTCCAGACTTGTTGGAGGCACAAGTCGTTTAAGTATCCGTTTAAATATCAACAATTGTCTTGAGTTTTTTTTTATCAGTGAATAGCAAAACTGCCTCTTAAGAAAGTAAAAACACCTTGGTTTTAAGAAAATAAATTCTTATTTTCTGTCTTGCGAGAAAAATAATCTTATTAATAAAGTTTATTAACAGGAAAATAATCTTAGTTCAAGAAAGCCTGTAAGCCACCAACAAGAATTTTTGGTAAAACCAATTTTCTAACCCCATTGGCAGATTTTTTTGTTTGTTCAAAGATGTTTTTTTAAATGTAAAAAATTAGTGACTTATTTCTGTTTTTGCAGTGTAGGCCAACCATTGGCTCCAAAATATTGCTTGTCTAGCCAAGAGAGACAGTTTCATTTAACTGATCATGTAAGGGCCAATCTTTCTCATTTTAGCATGTATGAACCCGTGGTTCTACAGATAGGTAACGGTGGCTGAATAGATGGGGCTTTTACTGTACCTGCCAGTCAGAGAAACAAGGCTTGCACAGAAGATGCCCACAGGGCTTGATGCGCGTGTCTTTGTCCCTCTCTGCACAGATCTTACACAGCTCAAAGGTGCTTCCGATCTCACAGTAAAGCTCATACTGCTCCTGTTGTGCAAGAGTTGGGCCATAAAGTCACAGCAGCAAACAAGGATATCCAAGTTCCCATTAAACTTCAAGACTCTGCTCACAAAGAAACACCTCTGCTTTACCTCTGTAACTTGGACTTTTCCCTTTTGAGCTGACTCACACAGGCATGTCAGTTCAGGGTTCACATCTCGACCATCTGGATACAAGTAACTACAGGCACAGAACCGCAAGTCACTTAGAGAGGGGTTATAAACAGAGAGAAAAACACATGTCGGGGTGGTGTTTGCTTATCCTGACCAGCCCTCCTTGAAGCCTTGAATAAGCGCTTGGTAGAGAGGTGTGTCCCCTGGGATGGTCTGGATGATGTCACCTTCAGCAGTCACATGGCCAACGGCCCACTGACCCATTCTTGTGCAGCTCAGGCGAAATATGTAGCTTAAAAAAAGAACCAAAGATTCAGAACCTACAGAAAAATAGCATAAAACATCTATGAAGTAGTGTAGCTATGAACTGAAACTGATTTTCTTTTTTTCTCATCCTCACCTTCCAGGTTTGTGCAGGTAGTGCTCCAGCCGATCCACCACCTGGTCATAAGTGAGGAAAGCCATGTAACCGGGGTGAGTCACTGCCAGGTGGTTCCAATTCCTTATAAGCGACCTCCACGGCTAAAAGTGGAAAGATGGTGACGTAAGAAGACGTCAGTCGCATTTCCTCGTTTAATCACCAGAACACCTGCTCTCTCATACTTTCTGCTAACCTGAAACAGCCTGGTGAAGATGTCAAACTCAAACACAGAGATGTAGTCGTTACACGTGAGATCAATGGTTGATTTGAGAGCCATGGATTCCATCCCCTCTTCAAATGGATGCACACTTCTCAGTTGCTGTTTAAAATGATTCCACGGCACTACGCACCTGTCAGAGCGCAAAGTGAACAAAACGTGGAACAAACCGAGACAGAATAAGTCTGTTCATCCTGTAAAAAATGACACATACTTGTTACCAAAAGAATGTCTCCAAAACTCCTCTGCTTTACTCTTTGTCAGCTTGTAGGTGTCACCCTGAAAGAACCCCCCTGGAAACATGGCCTTCAGCTCCCACAGCATATGACTGAACAGCAGGGACAGTTTGGTGAGATTCCTCCTGAGATGGAAACCCGTGGTAGACATTTAATGACACACTGTGCATAAAATACCTTTCTTCTCAGGCTTTCCAGCAGCTTGAGTTGTCTGACTAGTTCATCAAGTGGTGTGGTACAGATGTGAAAGCGCCCTGGGCTTTAGGAAACAAAGAAATCTTATCTCCAGAATTGAGGGTTTACATTGATTTTTCTGCCTGATTGAGTATTTTGAGGCCTTAACCAAATAAATCTTTATTTAGAGTGTGGATTAACACAATTACAAAGCAGGAAGATGGTTAGTTAAAAAAATGACAACAGATGGTTTAAAGCATTGCTTTTAAGGAAACTTAGATTTGGACTTTTTTCTCTACCTGTAAAGTTATCGTACTACTCAGAAACTAGTAACATTTCTGTCTAAAATTCAATAGAGGTAGGCTGATGGCCACCATGACCTTTACTCACTGTGACAGACTGGTATCTATGTTTTACAGTAACCAATATCCTCACACAGATAAAGATTATTTTATTGTATCCTGTCAAGCAAATCTATGTGCAGTTTAACAAGGAAAAATCTCTTGTGAATCATTTATTACTTTAATCTACGTAAAAAAAAGTGCAGATATACAACTGAAATATGAAAAAGTAGACTCAAAAGAATATACAATGAACTTTCACAATAAGAAAAGGTGAGATGGAATCAAAAAACAGCAATTCACCTTTTTTTCTTTGAGATTTAAATACTCCTGACCAAAAAAGCATTCAAGCTGTGAGCAGCAAAAAAAGTCACAACAATTTACTCTGTGAACTGTACTTTTAACTGTGATTTCAAGATGTTTCTTTCATTTATTTATTTTTATTGGTTTTAAATCTGGAATGTTGTTTTGATTTCTAACATGTAATGAAACTAACTGATGGATGCTCAAGTGCCAGACTGTGGCTGCAGTCTGACCGTGATGCTACGTTCACACTGGCCTCGCCACAGAGCGTTCAGTCGACACTTACAAGAAAAAGTCTATGTGTAGGGTTCAGGCTTACACGTTTAAAACTCTGGTGTTCACACGTCACTAAACAAATATGTACGACTGGTATCGGTTCCTACAAACAAAATGCGCGTCAATTAAATACGCAAAAGGTAAACCAAGTCGAACTTTAACCAATCAGGGGACTCTGATTTGAAGTGATGTATGGACAGCGTTCTTTTTAGTTCACGGCAATGCAAACTTTTTGAAAATTGTTTGTAACAAAAATGAACAATTGCAGATTGCGCTCGGCATATGTGTTAGCATAGATTCAGGCTGCAGCACCAGTCTCCCTGCAGTCAGGACTGCTACCTGGCAAAGAGTGTGTGCATATTTTAACACATAAAATGCAGTGTTAAGGTGCCAGCATTTTTGGAACTCACAGAAATTTTTATTTAAGATCTTTTTTTTATTTATTTCATCATACAGTTTCTATATCTTCAATTAAAAAAAGGTGAGATGACAAGCAACTTCTAATAATTTCTCCTGTTTGGAACCATTTATTATTATTCGTTTTGCGCTGCTCAGGTTCAGTTAAGCTTTAATTACTGCTGCATTGCCGAGACTTTCCATACACAAAGACAGACCAGGTAGTCCAGCTTGCAAACAGGATGCTTGACTGTTGCATGCTTCTTTGTACATACCACAAAATGTTCCACTGGCCAGTGCATCACTTCAGAAAACCTGTCAAGAGTAACTCTCTTATGAGTTTCAATTTTACCTTTCTCTTTTTTTCATTTATTTATTTTTAATTGCAATGCAGGGGCATCAGGAATAACTGCACAGAGTGTTGCTTTGACAATGAGTTTTTTGCTCAAAAACATCAGTAGCCTTATCCGGCAACGGCTTCGTCAGAATCCTATCAAATAAATATGCCTACATGACACTGTCTGTGCAGTGCAAGACAAAAGATTGCAAGATTAAACCTCTCACAGTTCAGCATGATACCACAATGATGTCCACTCATACCAACCACATGTTCCATTTACATCAAAAAGGCCTTTTCATGCATCTCAGAAAAATATTTCCTCTAATTTTGTAGATGTTTACCCTCAAAAAGAAAATGAAAAAACCTACGTTGAGTGTTGAGGATTGGAGTGGTAGAGGAGGAGACAGGAGGACACGCGTAAGCCACATCTCTCGCGCTGGCTAAACCCATGTAGTTAAAAATATAACTAAAGATGTAAATGCTGTGGTAAATTGTACAGTTGTCACAAGAAGGAATGCTCATTGAGGATAAATGGTTGAATACCCTTTTTTTGCTTCAATGATGGGCTGCACGGTGGCGCAGTGGTTAGCGCTCCTGCCTCACAGCAAGAAGGTTCCCGGTTCAAGTCCTGGCTGTGGGACCTTTC
Organism: Adrianichthys oophorus; assembly: GCA_036245035.1. Classification (NCBI taxonomy): domain Eukaryota; kingdom Metazoa; phylum Chordata; class Actinopteri; order Beloniformes; family Adrianichthyidae; genus Adrianichthys; species Adrianichthys oophorus. The sequence goes on along the minus strand of BSAI01000207.1, from coordinate 7,983,711 downwards.
TGTGTGGAGTTTGCATGTTCTCCCCGTGCGTGCGTGGGTTTTCTCCGGGTACTCCGGCTTCCTCCCACCGTCCAAAAACATGCTTCATAGGTTAATTGGTTACTGTAAATTGTCCCTAGGTGTGACTGTGAGTGTGCATGGGTGTGTGATTGTGGCCCCTGCGACAGACTGGCGACCAGTCCAGGGGTGTACCCTGCCTTCGCCCATGAGTAGCCGGGTTAGGCTCCGGCAACCCCGTGACCCCGAAAGGGATAAAGCGGATTGGAAAATGAATGAATGAATGCTTCAATGATTATCAGTCACTGTCATTTGCAAGCGTCCATATTGTCACAATCTGTGTGTTTCTCCATATTTAGTCTTATAAACCTGCTTCTAAATTTACTGCATTTTGATTTTCCCTAAAAAACACATTTATGAAGCGTTTTACTTTTCACATCAAATTAATTTAGATTATTTTCAATTTTATTTCTCTTCCATTCCTAAAGCTTGGAAACAAAATGGTTTTGTGAAATATCTTTTAAACGGTCAAATGAAATATTAAATATCTAAAATATTAAATGTAAAAATATACATTCATGGAGTGTTTTGATTTTGGCATCAAATTATTTTTAAACACAAAATTTACTGAAAGATGAACATTTTCTTTTAATGCAAAAAAACATTTATTTAATTTGGAGCTAATACTTGTTTAACCCTTTAACCCCTTTAATAGTAACAGTCCACCTGGAACTTTTATTTTATTTGATCATCAAATAATCTCTGAAAATATGTTTAATCAGGGAAATCTTTTGCCCCTTTTATCAGTATTAGTTTAACTTCTAAAATTACACAAGGAATTGTCATTTGTTTATGTTCTGAATGCTTACATTGTGTAAAGCAACAAAACGACCAAACAAACAAAAAATAAGGATTTTTATTTTCAGCAAGTTTTTTTCCCATAAAAACTCTTGATAAACTGATGCAAAGGTTTTGAGATGATTTATTTTAAGAGTTAGCCTAATGCTTACACCGGTAGGAATGGGGTATTTTAGTTGAATCGCATTTATTTTAGTAACGTTTTTAAAAATGTTCTTTAAAAAAGCGTACTGCAATGTTTTACCGCACGATTCTTACTTTGATAAACTTTTTATGAATCTTGTAACAAAGGTTTGTATTCACGTGGTGACCTTTTTTTACCGTTTATATTCCACATCAAGTTTTATAGATGCGGCGATAGAAGAGGCGTGAAGAACTGTGAACGATGGCGTATTCAATTTCCAACTACATTTGTATTTTTATTAGATATTTTAAAATAGCAGAATTTTAAAAATAAATGTCTTTCTGGTTTAATAAATAGGTCAGATTTTACCTTACTATTATTGTTGTTTCAAACTGTTATTCAGTATGGAAGTGGTTTTCTCAATAGAAACTTTTTCATTCAGTCTTAATTTGACAGCTACTTTTTATTTTTACGCCGTCATTTTTTTCCCACAAGTTTATGTTTGAGGAAGTCTAAATTTTAGAGAAAGTTTGTACATCTGCATTTCTGAAGTCACTGGTGTGTTTCAGGCCTTAAATCAAACCACTTAGACCTTCATTTGACTATTTACACCCTCAGCTGGATCTCAGTTCTCTTTTAATTCTCAGCTGATAACCAGTCAACATTTCCACTTTTCTTTTTTTAGCTTTGAGACCTTTCAAAAGTTGTTGTTTTTTTTTTCACCCCTTAAGGCCTGACTCTATTTTCAGCTATGAAAAAAAACCACTTGTTTTGTCGTGTTTAAATAGATGTTAAATAAAAGTGAATTTAGAGCAGAAGTGGTTTGATGTCTATTTGCATTAAGGTGTTAGGTTTGTTCTCGACACAGACTGCTGCGGTAAAGTTGTTTTTATGCAATTAGCCACATTTTACATAGCGACTTTGCTGTTTGCCTGACAATGCGAGTTCAGTCCCCATTAGTGGCTCATCTGTTGTAGGACAGGAAGATACAGTGCAGATTTCATCACTGATCATCCATTCTGCTAAAAAAGATGATCTACAAAAACAGCAATCAAGAAAGAAATGAGCGCATGTTAAGCTGATGAAGTGTGACAACATTTTGTTTACCAGACCGTTATCATTGAGTATTACATTTATAGGTAGAATGCAGAATCTAAGAGTTTGACTGGAAGAAAGTTTTTTTTTTTTTTTTTTAAATGTAGGTAAAATAATTGAATCTATTCCACAAGTTGTGGGTTTAAACATAAAAAGATGTCTGTTTATGTGAGACGATTACTTTTTCAAGTTGGCCCAATTCAAAGGGATTTCTTTTCATTTCTGGTTTCTTCAAATTAGCATCACAAAGATGAATTTTTGGTCCTTTTTCCTGCAGCCACGTTTGTATTTCCAACAGGGATGCAGGAAAGCCGCTCAATCTCCAAGCAGAAAAAAAAAAAAAATTACTGAGTCACTGCTGCAAAAATCTACATTTAACCAAGTTTTAAGACAAGGGTCATGCTAACATCCCACTCCTTTTATTTGAGGGGCCAGAGAATGCGTTTCATTTTTGCGTCTCAGCTTTTCTTTCTTTAAAAAATTCCGGTTACAAATGTTTACGTCAGCATCCTAAAATCATTTTTTAAAAGGATTGTTTTAATAATATAAATGTTATTTTTACACTTTGTGTTTCTAAGTAATTAGTATCAATTTTGACAGTTTTAGTGTTCTGGCAATAAACTCAAACAATGGCTTTTAATCCTGTAGTTTCTTTACCACAGAGGGTCAAAAATGTATCGCATGTTTTATGAATATTTGAAAATGGGTTTTGTTAAGATTAGTTTTTTCGGTTAGGATGAAATATCACACGTTTATTTATTAGGTCAGTGGACAATTGATTGATAACCCCGAGCTTAATCCAAACATTTATTTGTCCTGGTTGTAAAGTTTTGTTTCCACAAATCATCAAAGAAATTACAAGCAAAATAGAAATGTTGTGAGACAGCTCCATCCATAAATGTATAGATTTATCCATATGCTTCTGCAAACACTAACATTGATACAAAAAAAAAAAGAAACACGATCATTAAAGCAGCAGGAACATTTTTCTGAACTAACAATGATTTAGCCTTTAATGCTGTAATAATCCACATTGTTTAACCATCTGTCACAGTAACAGAATCATAAAATTGGGAGATCATCATAACGTATTAATGTACCTAACATTTATCATTACTTTTAGTACCCAAATGTAAATTTTAGCTGCATTAATATTTCATTTTTGGGTTGTTTTGATACATATGACGGTTTTCTCTGCATATGAAACCTGTGGAAGAATTTTTTTAAACAACAAATTTAAGTGTGGGAAGATAATACTTATGCTTGCTATAGTGAGGTTGGATTTAACTTTAACATTTTTTAGGGATATATCTGGACTGTCATTTTTTTTAAATGTTGACTTTGATGAATATGATTATCATGTAGCTTATCAAAAGTCACAGAGTAATGTAAAAATTCAGAAATTCCAGAGTAAAATCTTCAGATATCTGTTTTTTAACCAACTGTTTAAAAGGAAATGTCAAAACAGGTAATTTAAAGAATGAAAAAATAAAAGCGTGTTATATACTAATAAGTGTTTAGTACTTGAATTGAGGAAATGAAATGAACCAACGTGTTAATAATGACCTCTAAGAGGTTCATTAAAAACAGGGTAACAAGTTAAGAAAACATTTTATAATTTGTAACTGTGACTTGTTTTAATCAGGTCAGTGAATTGGTTTTCACTTTCACAATATACATAACTTTTTAAAAAACAAATGTATTAAAAACAAGATTACAATTAGCTCAAAAAAGGATTTGTTTGTTGCCTTACCTGCAGCTTGATGTCTCGTCAAAGATCTTCTCCCGTCCGTCTTTGAACAGCAGCATGGCCTTGTCTGTCTTATCCAGCAGGTTTCTGACGTGGACTCTCAGGTACGTGGCCTCGTCTCCTCGGGGCAGCAGCCCTCCTGCTGAACTGGAGCCGACGTAGGGCTCCCAGACCTGATTGAGCAGTGTCAGGGTCTCCCTCACCAGATCTGGCAGGTACGGCGGGCTCTTCTTCAGGCCCAGCCGGGGGTTCCTGCACAGACTGTGGAGCCTCTCCAGTCTTTTGAGGCTCCTGTCTACCATCTGTCGCTCTTTACTGAGAGGAGGCTGGGAGCCCAGGTTTGGGCTCTTCGGTGCTCCTGATGCTGCTCTTGCCATCATTTCACAGTTGTGGGTTTGAAGATGAAGGGAATCAGAACCACTTCTAATTTCAGCCTTTGGATGAAGGCAGAAGGAGGCGTGACTAAAACCAACAACACAATGTCAAGAGTTACACTTTGAATGCATGAACATTCATGAATCCTAAATAAATCTGTTAAAATAGCAGAGGCTCAAGTGTTTGATCACAATTTTTGATGCCTTTGAAATAATCTCTAAGCGTCTTACTTTGAAAAAGCGGATCTTGTTTTCTTTAAACAGTGTGTTAGTCAAACGACAGCGACTTTTCAGAAAATGTTTAAAATTTAGTATCAGAGCATGAACTGCTGTACATGCACCTCTCCATCAACCTGTTAGATTCTCAGAGAATGTGAAAACATGCAAACTTCACATTCAGAACATTTCCTACCTAAAACCCCTAAAGCAATGTTTGCAACTGACTCCGAGTCCTGAAAGCAGTTCCTGCTTTCATCACCTCACTCCCCACCCTTCATTTTCTCTCCACTATACCTAGTCGTGTCAGAACTCTGCTTACCAGTATTTATGTCATATTTCAGCAACAGAGCTGTCCTACATTCTCGGGGTCAACCAAACGGGAACACCAGCAGCACAGTGGAAACATGGACACTGTCAGGCCCGAAACCCAATTGTTTCTTCTTTTTCTTCTTGATCTTTTGTTGTTACCCCCTCTGCTCTCCCTCGTCTCAGCTCAGACTGATCGGTTTCCTGGTTGCAGCGAAACAAAAGTGGTTGTTTCCTTTGCTCTGCTGCTCAAGCAGGCAAACAGAGAGAAAGAGACGCGAGGGTGGGGAGAGCGAGGGAGGCAGGAGGACGAGAGGGAGGTGTGAACACAGAGGCAAATGGAGTGAAAACAGAATGAACAGCAATGATTACTCCCTGATTAGCACACAATTGCTCACCTACTTATCAACAGGATACTCAGATTTATGGCACAGTTAGATGGAACCATTTCACAGGATTCCTGAAAACTTGTTTTTGACTTCAACAGACCACAAATATGATCAAATACAACACTTTTTTTCTATAACTTCACTTAAAAACTACCTTCCAACAGTCTCAGGTACACCTTGTGTTTGTTTAACATGTTCTTGTGGCATTTTTCTCATGATGGAGGACAAATCGTAGTAAAGTAGTCAAAAATAGCATTTCTGAGTATTTCTTTATTCAAATCGCTGTTAATCAGGAGCAGGTGAAAGACATGCTGTTAGAAAAATGACATAAAAGCTAAGGCAAACCACAAGCTTCCTGTTCCTTTCCATTCTGGTGCATCAACTTGTATACGGCTAGATCCATGTAGGTCATAGCCCCATAGCATGATACTCCCATCTCTGTGCTAAATTGTTAGGATGTTTTTTTTTTTTTTTTTTTTAGAGCTGCTGGCTTTCTGGACTTCATTCATAGACTGATTGTGGATAGTACGACCAAACTTTCAAATTTTTCATACACCTTCAAGCCCTTCCCAGTTTTTTATATGCTGGGGGATCTTCCCTTTAGCTCACTGATCTTGGGGATAAAAAAAAAAAAAAAAAAAAGCTTCCTCTCTGAATGATATGACGGATTTGTTCATCCATTGCGTTAATTAAGTGTATCATGGTTTTATAGGTCATTTAGGCATTTGGAGAAAAACCCTGAGTAGAATCGTGTCTTTTCTGATTTCTTGTAAATGTTGTGATATATTGTAGTCCTGTTCTTTCATGGTGTTTCTTAAAGAATTAAGATTCTGATGACCAAACATTCTTGTAAGAGATTTTGAGGATTTTTCTGTTCTTTTGACTTTGACACCAAATTTTGTACAGAGTGGAGGGAGGTGCCCACAAGTTGATTACATCTCACACTAATCTCAAAGAGATCTGGAACTGCAAAGTCATGGCTGGGGAGAACGTAGCCAGATATCATAGGATGGGGGTGTGCTGGATGACTCTGGTGAGGAAGATAAAAATAACAAGGTCAGAGCAGAGGACCAAGTGGTGGAAGGTGAAAAAGGAAAAGTGATGTGTGGCTTTTAGGGAGGAGTAGAAACAGGTTTTGGGAAATCAGAACGTTCCAGATAGACATTTACTGCTAAAGGAATCAGAGAGACAGAAAGGAAGGTCCTCTGCATGTCATCTGCTAATAAGATGAGCAAGGACATGACAAGTAAGATGGAAAGACAGGAGGAAAACTTTGAAGATCTGTTACATTTTCAAAGAGCACAGAGTAGAAGAAGTGGCTGTTGTGAAAAAAGAAGCAGCAAAGATCAGTAAAGTTGACGTGAGAAAGACATTAAAGAGGCTGAAGAGTGGAAAGGCAGTTGATCCTGATAACATACTGTACATGTAGAAGTATGGGAGTGCCTAGAAGAGGTTACTTTGGAGTTTCTTGTTGGGCTGTTTAAGGTCTTGGAGACTGAGGAGAAGCTCAAAAAATAGAGGAGAAATTATCTGGTGTAAGAACAAGGAAGACGTGCAGAGTTGTGGAAACGACAAAGGAATACAGCTGATGAGTCACACAAAGAATTATAGGAAAAGAGTAGAAGAAGCTCAACTGTGGTCAGAAGTGAGATTCATGCAAACGAAGAGAACCACAAAGCCAACATTTCTTTAATGAGGTTTTTGGACAAGAGCAAAGAAGATCAACTCTGAGGCCATGCTTGTTTGGTGGGGTGATGGACAGACTGACAGATGAGGTTAGACAGGAATGTCTGTGGACCTTGACTTTGCAGATGACATTGTGATCTGTAGTGGGACCATGTGGAAAAACATCTAGAGGGATGGAGGTTTGCTTTGAAAAAAGAAAACTGTTCACAGTTCAGCCACAGAAAGATAAAGTATCTGCATGTAAATGAGGGGAATTCAAATAGAACAGTGACGTTACAGGGAGCAGAGGGGATGAAAGAGGAGATCTTTGTGATAAAAAGTCCAGAACAACACATAGACGAAGTACGTAAGCAGGTTGGGACGAGTGAAAGACGGTTTGAGGTGTGATGTGATTGGCTGATGATGTGATTTGTTGATTCTAGCTGAGCTGAGGACAAATCTACTGCTCTTTGCTGCAACTCACCACATCCATAGGTTTCTATTTCAGAATCAGCACTGCAGGATGACATCAACTCAGGCCTTAAGGAGGTTTCTTAACCTGCACTCCTGCAAGCAGTGTTTGCCAACTCCTTTTCCACTGTCAGAGCTACAAAACACCTAAGATCCTATAGAGTAAAGCTGTTCCATTAATTCTTCTATAAACCTGTGCACCATGTGCAAACTATATTTACTATGTTGATTTTTCTGTATTTTGTAACAACTTTATTACAGAAATAACGAAAATGTACAAAAATATGCATGAGAAATCCAAAACTCATGGACAACCACAAGGGGGAGACACTGTCCTAACAAATACATAAGCCTGACTCACAATCTCATTGTCCCAAACTCCTAAACTCAGTCGAACTATATATTTTAATATATCTAAAAGGGTTTAAAAGCGCATTCATATTTTCAGAAGTCCCCCTTTTTCTCAATCAGTGAGAAGGAGTAGATGTTGACGGAGTTATTCTTCCTCTTAATTAGAAACAAGTGTCAAACGTCACTGATCTAACATGTCAGAAGTTAGTTCCTTGATGCATTTTTAAATATGTTGCTGTTCTTATACCAGAGGGCCTCAGTTGGCAGTTTTGTGTTTAAGCCTCAAACCTGAGATTGATCAAAAAAAGTGCTTTCTCAGGTTCCAGAAACCCCACATTAGACAGAAATCATCTTGTCATCTGCAGACATAGATCCGGTGATCTCCATAAAGTACAGGTGTATCAGATGGATGGTCTGGACTGGGACGGCTGACTAAACCAGTACTTTAGAGGAACAAAGATACCTGACTCCAGATTAAACTAGAACGCTTGAGTGCCCTGGCAGCTGCAGAACGTGTTTGTGCAATGTTAGGGTGTTTTAGGGACTTTAGTTGCCGAGCTTGACTTTCCGTTGCCCATTCCACACTTCAGTGGAAATAGGAAAGTCCCAAATTGACCCTGGTAATCAAGTCCTTTGCTGAGGGTGTGGTTAAAGACAGTTTTGGATGTTTGCAAAATCCCATGTGTGTGCATGCAGGATGGTGGTTAAAGAGTGTGATCAGGTAACCCACCCACACGCAGGGCTTTTGTAACTGTTCCTGAGATGAGGTGGAATCCATCTTTTACTTTTCCCATTCTTCTCTTGGTGGTTTCCTTATTTTTCAAGAGCTTGGAGCAGAAATTCACTCCTGCTAAAGACTGATGCCCATGTAATGGGTGGCTCCAAACTGGGCGTGTGACTTTTAAAAGTGAAATTAAGGCCTCTGCTGGCAAAATAGCTGTATGGTTCAACTATTACAACACAGGAAAAGAGGATAATCAGAAGACGTATTAATATGGTGCATGCTTATGACTGAAATCACAGTGTGCTAACACTGACACCTCATTGGAACAGGTCAAAAACTTAATAAAATACCCAAATATATTAACAAAGTCGTTTTATTTAAAAAATATATTGCTGTGTGTTATTTTTGTTAAAGGATATATCGACAATGTTTTAATCGAACCATTTTGTAGGAAAGTTTGGGGTTTTGCAGTGGAGCACTATCTTTATGATGCAATTATAGGACTTTGACAGCAGTTCTTAATTAACTGGACAATATGTGTGTGTGTATATATATATATATATATATATAAATCTGTGTTTTGTAAGTCTGTACAGCAGCACCAGTTCCCCCTACATTTCCGTTCATCTGAGGGGTGCTGCTGCTGCTGTTGTGTCTCATTGAGCTTCTCGAGAAATTCGAGGTTGGATGCTTGGCTTTAAAAAAAATAACAACTGTCAGACAATTCGGAAATGAAAAAAAAAAAAAAAAAGAATGGGTTGCTGCCTTCACTCCTTTCCTGTCGCGGCCGGTTTGATCAAGTGTTCGTATCGCTTGTGTTTTCGGTTTAAAGCGAAAGTACCGAGAAGTGTCAAACTGGCGTTACTTCGATCAGATGAACGCTGGCGCAGCTGCGCTCTAGGTGCGCTTGGATACGCGTGTGTGCGTGTTTAGACTCCAAACTTTTCTGCTGCTGCTGCTTCATGTTTGCATCAGTCCGTGAATTTGATCGCTTATCTGAATGATAAGGAAAGAATGAAATGATGTGGTTTTTATTTTGCAGGGATTTGCGCATTTCTGACTGACTTTCTGACCCAAATACGCCTTGTGTTTTTTGGAACTTTGTTGCTTATCTTAAACCTTTTCTATTGATGCCAGGGGTATTTATGACCATGAACGGCGACCACCAGCTGGCTGCCACCGCACCGCTGGATTTGACAACATCACCGCGGCGGCGCACAAACGCAGGATCCAAGAAGGATCAGGACTGCAGTCTTTGCGTCGGAGACGCGCGGGTGACGACCGGCTCCCCGGCTCCCCCTGCAAGCACCGGGACGGGCAGCTCGGACACCACCAGCCAGAGCGCGCCTCGCAAACGCCCGACGGACTCACCTTCCTCAAAGCTTCCCTTAAGGAAACGCCCGATTCCGGCGGAGCCAAAGAGCGAGGAGCCGCCACCGGCCCCCGCGGTAAACCCTGACCGCACCTCTCCCACGGAACTCACAAACTTGCAGTCTCGGGAGAGTGGTTTGGAAAGCAGGGTTGGAGTTGCACCAATAACTCCCAGGCTTTTGAAAGGACACAGTTCAGAGACATTTTCATGGTGCATTTTACCACCTCTTAATTGTGGTAAGTCTGACATTTAACTGAATATCTATTTTTGCAGAATTTCATCATTTTTCCCCATTAATTAATCAATCATGTTGCAGAGTGTTGGTCATTCATAAACAATCTCTTGCTGAATAAATTCAAATATCGTGATTTTGGCAATGTTCAAGCTATGACCTCTATGGCAGTGATGTCATTGACCCTTTTGATACTGAAAATGTCAACTGCAGCAATGTTCCCTTAATTGCGACTTTTCTCAGTGTGTCACAACACAAGCAGCCGCAAATACAGCAGAATCACGCTTGATGCGGCAGCCACCACAGAGAAAGTGTCCAGTCAGCCTTTCTGCAGGATTCACTCAGCCTCACCGGCTGACAGAAGTAGCGTAGTGGGTCAACTCATTACTCAGGACTATGCATTCTCACATGTGCGTCTTTAGCATGCACTGTCATGCTTCCCTAATGCAAAAAAAAAAAAAAAAAATCCTTATGAGGATGTTCACTGTGTCTCTTTCCTCTTTTCTGCCTGTCTTTCCTCCCAGTTCATCCAGTTTGCTACCTTCCTCCAGTCCCAGAGCCGTTCTACCCACCCACTTATCGACCCGAAGACTTGCTGGCGAGAATCTCTCTGGCTACACATCAAGACGAAGATGGAGACACGTATGTTAATCTGATTAAAATTACAGACTGTAGGTTTCACTGATTCTTTTTGGCATAGTGAATTTTGGCAAGTGTCCCTTATCATGTTGCATCCACCGCATGCATTTTTAGTAGAATTGTGGTCTTCAATGAAAGGCATTACATAATCTGATTAAATATATATATATATATATATATATATATATATATATATATAAATAAAGCATAGTTTTACGTTTTTTAAAAGTACACTTGACTTAAGTGAATGGGAATCGGGGCCCCTGCGACAGACTGGCGACCAGTCCAGGGTGTCCCCTGCCTTCACACATGAGTAGCCGGGTTAGGCTCCGGCAACTCCGTGACCCCGAAAGGGACAAAACGCTATAGAAAATGAATGAATGGGAATAATGAGTAATTCTGTATTTATGTTATTGTCTCTTTAGAAGTAAGTATATTTATTGCTGCGTTGCATAATTACAGCAGAGTGTACATTCTTACAAGCTAGATTTGCCTGGAAGGCATCAGGGTGGCCTGCATGCTGGTTATGTGTGGAAAAAATGTGGTTGGAGCTTGTCTCTACTGTCTTGTCTAGTTTTTGTGGCACTTTTTTTATGTGCAAGTTGTAAACTAGCTAGAGTCACACATTTCTCAATGCCTTTATGCAACAGAATCTGTCAGAGTCACTGGACTGAGATTTGGCCAAACATGAAACTGAATGGTATAATGCTGACAAAGACAGGGATCTTTTGGCTTGCAATAGTAGTTTCTATGTCACACTTACAAGCTTTTTCCAAAGACATTTCTGTGTGCTCCTGATTCACAACATAAAATGGTAAATAGCGCATACTTGCAAAGCGCTTTTCTAACTTCTTAGAAGGCCCAACGCGCTTTGCAGCCACAGTCCCATTCAATCATTCACACGAACGTTCACACACCAGTGGCGGCTCCGCTACCGAACACTGGCACCAAACTGTAACCACCAGAAGCAATGGGGGGTTCAGTGTCTTGCCCAAGGACACTTCAGCACATGGGCGATCAGAGCGGGAATCAAGCCTGCAATCTTCCCATCAGAGGCCGACTGCCCTACCTCTGCACCACAGCCGCCTCTGTAGCTTCTATTATGAGAAAAATGCCACAAGAATATGTTAAAAACACCAAAAACACCCTTTTCATTGGAATGGGTCTTGAACTTAAATATATGCACAGACTGTTCAGGCGTTCATATAAGCAGATCTCTTCGTCGTGTGGTTTGCTCCAGTGTGGTGACTCTACCTCTTCAGGATGTTCTAATAACCAGTACGCTCCTTCCCTGCTGTTGGCAGCACTTTCTGAAGTGATACACCGTTATATTTGTGAGATGAAAGGATAGTGATTCATTTTCCAGTATCAAGACACAGAACACACAGAACCATCTGATCTCATAAAAGTTTTGAAATTGCTCAATGTGGATATGAAATCTTTGGAGTATCACCTCAGTTTATTTGTTTTGGTCTCCATAACTCAACTTAGTTTACACAAAGAACAGGTAGAGTCAGTAACTCCTTGTCCATCTAGTCTAATTTGTCACTTTTGGTTCATATCCTGTCTTTGTCGTGCACATTTTACCTTTTTGAATGTAAGGGTAAAACGTGTGTTGTGTTTTTATGATCTGTTCTGACTGCTTGAGAGGGAGGCTGGGAAGGATACCACCCACAGGACAATGGTCCTCTAGAGCACATGAATGCAAATACCAAAACTTAAACGCATGGTTAGCTAGTCTGTGTGAAAGTTCAGCTTCCACCCACACGCTACGTAAAGTGAAAAACTGACACAAAGAGCACCGGAGCCCACTTATGCAGTCATGTGACAGAGAACAAAGCCTGTCCAAGAATTGGATGACACTTTAATGCTGCAGTTTCATAAAGTATCATCATGATTTGCATCCACTCAAAACAAACCCGTGATGGCAAACATTTGCCAGAGCCATGAGTCCCGTGACATGCCGCAGCTGCTTTTAGTCCCACATTTCTGCACTCAGACATCACAGATAAATACTTCTTTTCTCTTCTGTGTTGAGACTTGTGTTCAGTCTTTTCTTTTTACAGGATTATAAAATGGATTTTCCTTTTTATAAATATGTGATCTGTTTTCGGGTTTTGTATAAAAAAGTTTGTGAATATAGAATAATGATTTCAGTTAGCTGTGGAGTGCCTCCAGCTCAAATCTGTCATTTCTGGGTAAAGAAACATTCTCATCTCCTCTAGTCTTTTTTTTATCTTTATCTTGCGCACCACTCACTTGTGTGAAAGTATCTGAGCTTGTGTATGTATGCAAAGATGTAAGTGATGGCGCTCGTGCTCGCGCTTACGTCAATGAGCCCCCCTAGTTTCTGGAAAACCAGTGCGATCTCAGTGTATAAAATGATTGTGGTTATTCTCAGGTGTCTGTGTGTCTCTTTTCTTCTCTGTGCTTTTAAATGAATGGGCTCAAAAAACCCAAACATCTGTTCTCCACTTCCTCATTTACCGCTTTCTTTCTACCGGCTTGATTGCTCGCTCCCTCTCTCGCAGTCACACAAGTACACACACACACTTCTGAGATGTGCAGATGTAGCAACTTAACTTACCAACAGATTCTTTCATGTTTCCTATCAGTCAGTGGAGTAATCTTCACAATAACATTGATGTACATCGTCGTCTAAATTGACCTTGTGATTTCATAGGAAATAGGAGAGATGTACATCTTGGTGTTTCTGAAAAATGTCCACAAATTTTAAATAAATTTAATTGACAATGCACTTATGCATTGTTGTAAAACATAAATCACAGTGGAAATACCTTCAGCAGGGTTTATTTTCCTAAATTATTTCTTAACATCTTCAATTTACAACCTGTCAAATGGCCTATATTGAAGTTCTTTGTGGTTATTTGTTTATTTCAGTGTTTGTTTGGTTTAAAATTTTACCTTGTATAATATAAAGTATGCTGATATTTCTTATTTAAAAGTCTATCCGTTTTTTTACCTCTCACTTTGCAAATTTAATTAATTTTTACTCATCTATTACAACAGCCGATTCATATAAGTATATGGAAATATGACACATGAACCAAAAGTGAATTTTTCTCCCTGACTTTTTCAAAGCAGGGGTGGAGCTTAGAGGAGTGGGGGGGGGGGGGGGGGGGGGGGTTACCCCCCTCTACACTTGACCCCCAATTTTGAATCATTTTTTGTATTATTTTTGACAAAGATTAAGAAACCATCAATAAAATATTCGAAAATTGCAATTGCTTAAAGAAGCATTCAAATAATACAACTTTTTATTTTAAAAATACATATTTTTCAATTGTAATGGCCTTCTACTCTGCAGTTCTCATCTCTGTCACAGCTCAAAAGGTTTAATTTCAACAAATGTTTCATATCTATACAATTTTAAAATTAGAATATTCCTGGTTTGGAGTTTATCTTTACCACAGTTCCCTCCAACTGCAGTTCCTGAAGTGGCCACTTGGCTCCATGAATCCCCTTCCCCATAAAATGTCATGTTGTGCACCTCTTTTCTTTTCCATTTGCTCCAGCACTGGTTCAAAGCTAATGCCAAGTTAGGGCTGGTTCTTTATTTTGATAGTCAAAATACTGACCTGAGGCCAGGAAACTCTGTCTTTCACGTGCTCCGGTACTGACCAGGTTCAGGGGAAAGATTGCCCATAGTGAAAAAGAGGTCAGGTTACATACCATGATCTCAGATATGTAGAGTTTGTAACGTGTTATGTAAAATATGTGTAAACTCAGTGACTAACTGACTAAAAATAAAACAGAAGTGAAATTATACTTTAGCAGTAGTTCACTGAAGGAACTGACGTCTGTCAGTTTGTCGTTTCTGCCACAGATTTGAAGAAATCAGAAGAATAGTTATAAATCTTAGAGATAATCGCAATGTCTTCCAAAAATGAGACTCAAATTAACAGTAATATTTTAAATTCTTTGTAGAAACACATCCATACAGGTAACAACTGAGTAATGAATGGCGTTCATTGTGTGAATGAGTCAATAGCAGCTGTCTGAAATGTTTTTTTTTTTCCTATGGTTTAATATCTATTAAGGCCTTTAGGTCTGAATATTTTGTCAGTGTTGGAAGCATGAGTTTTACCTTATTGACTATTAGTATGTGAAAACCTCCTATAGTTCACACCATGAACATATGCATATACATTGAACAAAAATGTCTGACGTCATCCATGGAATTCTGAACAGGGAAGGGAAAAGAAATCCTGAAGTGGGACAGGTACATTGACAGAAGTATGTTCTGCTCACTTCAACAATGTTCTATGATGGGCAATTAGCCAGGACAACATAAAATTAGTTTGGCTGAGTCCACCAGTGGTCCGTCCACTCATACCAGTCAAAAAACAAACTACTTTGAGCTCCAATATTACCCCACTCCCAATTAGTTTACATATAAGACAACTAAAAAAATATACATTGAAAGTTTTTCTAACTGGGCTGTACTTGTATTCATTTTTGGCCTGAAGTGGGACTTTAAATATGGAGTTCCAATGGAAATGGATCCTTCCCAAAGCTGGCCTCCATGTGGTCATTTGAAGAACTGCACCATTTGGGTATTGGTTTGAGTTAGCTTGAAATCTCTATGATTTAAACCTAGGGCTTTTCTACCTCAACAAAATAGAAGATAAATAACTTAATATTGAAGAAGCACCCATCTGGCCAACTTTTCACCAGCCGTCAAACACAGCATTCAAATGTGAGTCCTAAATCCTTTAACACTGGAGATGTCGCCGGCGACACAGAAATAGCACACGCTCTTTGGCATACCGTAACTCTTTAACCGTTGACGCAAATTGGCGTAAATCAGTTTATTCTAATGCATAGGAAAGCGGCTTTCCATATTAGCTTTACGTTAGTAAAGTGTTGCATGTCGGTCCTGATTTTTCAACTGATTTGCGTTAATTACGTAAACGGTTGAAGAGTTGAAGAGGTCATCGAAAAAATGTCAACGATCATGCTAAAGCTCCGGTATTATAGAGTTTAAAAAGATGAGAGCAAAGGCAGATGGTACACCAACACAACCTGATCCAGAGGTAGAGCGGCTGACCTCTGATTGGAGGATTGCAGGTTCCCACCTTTTCCATTCATGTGTCCAAGTGGCTTTGGGCAAGACGCTGAACTCCAAATCACTCTTGGTTGGCTCAAGGTTTGGTAACAGAGGCACCATCAGTGCGTGAATGCTCGTGTGCTTGGGTGAATGGGACTGACACTGTAAAGCGCTCTGGGCTTTATCAAAGTACATGCCTTTTACCATCCCCTCTGCAGGGCTGATGTTCAAAAAACATCGTTGTAGTGAAATATTAATATTTATTTAGTTGAATGCAAGAATTGTCTAATCGATGAGTCCACAGAGTTCTGAATAAAAGAAGTACAGTGACCTAAATCTCACAAGGCAGCATGATCATCCAAGTTTTCAGAAACCTATTTCCCACACAAAAACAAAACAAAATGTTGGTCCTGGAAGTTAGCTCGTGGTTTGTGATGCACTCAGCAGAGTAAGTCATCATTTCTTGGTAACAGACTGACAGCTTCCCTTTTGTTTACTCTTGAGAAAAACCAGCATTCACCTCACTGCTCAGCTGGTTCACACAAGACTTGGTGGGTTAGATTTCTTCTGATCAGTCGGTCTGCCTGCACCCTCATCCTCGACAGGATACCGCAAACATGCTGCCTTTTTTCTCAGGCGTCCTAGCTCTTCACCGCCTTTCTCTGTCTCACATACACACATACAGTAGGGCTGACTGTAATGCAGCAGGTACGGTACTCCTGCCTGCGTCAGTACTGCTCTGCCTGGGTTTATCTCAGGCTGTGGTCTACCCCACTTCCAGGAACCAGAAACAGTAAAGTTTCATCTTTAGAGAAAGGAGAGCGAGATGGATGAAGATAGAAAAGGGTGTAGCAAGAGAAACAGGATGACTTCAGGCCCAGATCCAGGCAGCTGGGAAAAATTCATTTTTTGAATGGGAGTTTAGCTCAGATTCAGTATTTGTTTACTTAAACAAAGCGCAGTTGATGTTTGTGTTAACCAGAATAGGACTTCTCGCAACACTGTTCTCTGGAGGCAAAGTGATAAAGCCCTATTCAAATCTTACATGAACATTGCTGCATTGGTCTCCAAGGAGTTTAGATAATAACTTTTGGTTGTTTTGTAATTTGCAACAAACACAACAGGATCTTTATTTTTTTTATGTTGGTGTGCTCAATTACAGGAACAAGGATCATCTGAGGAAAGAACCGTGTCTCCTTTGACATATTAAGTTCTGCTTTTGACTCTAATGCCGGGAGCTAATCATCTACTTTTTTTTTTGCAGTTACACATCCAATCTGCTCTGACAAAGCAACGGTTTATTTTTATCCTGTTGACGTTCAGTTAAGCTAACTATTTTAAGGACAATGCATGTATGCATTCATATTTGAGAATTCTTAAAAGTTAGATTCACCCCAGAGTGGTCTTGTTTATGATTCTTTACAGTTTTATGTTTCATTTAATTAAAGATAAACATTTCTACTTGAAATGAAAATGAATACAGAAGAAATATAGATTTTTTTCTAATGGATCAGTGACAGTTTAGCACACCACTGAGAGGAAGTGCTGCAAATGCATTCGTCACTTTCAGAACTTATTTTCTGGCTTAAATATGTTTGCCTTATTACTTTAATAACTTATTAACTCTAATAACTTATTAAGTTATTCTGAAGAAATGTCATCATTTCCTGTCTCAATTAAACCGTCTTTATGTCTCTGCATATTCCACTGGAAGCTGACTGTGCAAACCTGCAGAAAGCCCCTGCGAGAAAACTGTTCAGCTTTACAGCTACATTTTAGAACTCATAGATCAAGATAGAGGAGCATTAATGGTCTTTTTTCAGTGACAACAGGAAATGACATAAAACAAATCTGGCTCTTACTGGAAGTTGCATGTTCTGATGGTGTGAGAAAAAAAATGTAAAAAAAAAACCCAACCCTATATGCTAGTTTCTCCAGCCTGCCCTGCCCTGTGCTCAGCTTCCTGTTCTTCCTTGTCCTGAACTCTGGCCTCTGTTTGTTCTTATGCCTCACATATAGACCACAGGTAGTGGTTTCCCCTTCGGTCGTGGTAAGGGTTTGAGATAAATGTCCTGTGAGTCATACTTGTACAGCCATGGGGCAAGTACAATAATCATGGTCATGTAGACTTTGTCTCTACTGATTTTACAACAAATGTTAAACCTGCTTAAGTTCAATGTCACGACCAAGAAGAGAAAGAGTTCGGATGAACAAGTCCATTTATCTTAGATTAATGTGCAGCTGTAAATATTCAAGCAAGCGCTAAGAGGCCTTGTTTGATCCATAGTGCAACCAGCCATGCAAATATACAGAAGGGAATGAATGAAGTACTATAAAAAAATTTATAATTACTCTAGTGTCAGTGTCAAGATTCTAAATTTTATATCCACAATCCACAATTGGCACAATGCAAGATGGGTTATGTAAGTAATCTTCAACTAAAATAAAAAAAATCTTTATAGGAACTTTAAACTCAGAGCAGAGACAATCATCAATAAAATCAATACAACACACATAAAATACAGGCTAAAACAAACAAATTCAACGTTTAAAAATAACCTTTAAAAAATGATAACGGTCATATGTCCTAATATGTTTGCAAACCGATGCATGATTGTTGCCCGTAAGACCCTTCTGGGCTTCTGGCTCTTACTCATTTAGTGTTTTTTTGCGAGATTGCAAGTTTACCTAAAGGTTATGTGCATTATCTGTGCAGAATGATGTTTTACATAAAAATCTTCTCTATTTCATACAGAAAGACATTTTTTTGTCCAACTTGTTTTGCAGCTGAGCAAACAGAATATGAGAGCCTCTTGTCATGGGGAGTTGTTGTTGTTATAATCACAATTATGTAATATTTGATCACAAGGGGGGTATATTTGAATATACCCCTCTTGTGCCCTTTTAAGTATCCACCAGGGAAGTAGCGATGGTCAAGTTGTTGTTGAGGCTTTCAGTTTCCTCTGAAATGCCCCATCCTGCCATACACTATTCATTAAGCTTTTATATACCCAGGCAAGACAAATTTAGAGCATATTCTAATTTACAACCTGGCAAAAGGTTGGTCTGCATGCTTTCGCAGACCAACATCATCCAAGTTATTAAAGACCCAGTCCCATCATCTTTCGATCAATTTTAAAAGCATTCCAAGAGATCTTTTAATAATGATTAAACAAAAAAAAACGGTCTAGTTTTCTAGGGCACTGTTTTCTAGGACAAAGTTTCTGCATAGCAGCAGTAGTTCATTAGAAATTTGCCTCTTAGTTGTGGGCGCGAACGTTGTTGTGGAAAAACCCTGCACCCCTTCCCTTCCCTGTTGCTAAAAGCTCAGAGCAGGAAGCTTGTGGTCCGCCTAGTATATTTTCAACATCACAAATAATCTTTTTTTCAAATGGCATTTTCTTGCCTCCCCCCAATTCACACTAATTTGAATAAAAATAATTCTTAATTAATTAATTTTCTTAAAATATGTCCTTCATTATCAGAAAAATGCCACAAGAACCTGAACAAAACAAAACATGGTTTTCATGGGAGTGGGACTTTGGATTCGTGGCTTAAATAATATTCAGAATGCAATGAAAGTGGTTTGTTTTCTAATTGTGAATTTGTGTCCTGTGTTCACTGCAGAGCCCTCCATATTGCTGTGGTGCAGGGAAACTACGCCATTGTCTGCAAACTTATTTACCTTTTGCTGTGCGCTCGCAGAGGACTTGACATCTACAACAATCTTCGTCAGGTGAAACAAGAGCTTTAATATTTATGCCTCACAGACCTGCCAAATTCACAAGGAAAGGAAATGTCCCAGGGGCATATTGTATAAAACAATTGCATTCAACTGACACTAACGGGCAGACAGCTGGTTCCACTTGCAGCAGGTTTATTGATAGAAACAGGCAGACAGGAGCAAAGCTCAGCTAAAAGTCCACAAAGCTAATCATAGTCAAAAACCAGGCAAAAGGTCGAGGCAGGCGGCAAAGAGGCAGAGTCGGATACGGAGCTGAGTCAGGTAAACAGGTGATCAGATCAGGAGGACCCGCTCAGACTGCAGACAGAAAGCCACACTCAATGCGAAGTATTGAGTGTGGCTCTGAGCAGTGCTTAAGTGTCCTGTGGACACTAATGCGAGCAAGGTGGTTGAGTGCCATCAGTACTCTGGAGACCGGTTCCACCGGTGACCAGAGGGGGTGATCGAACGCTGACTCCTGACATCAACACAACTTCACACTGAAAAACACTCAGTCAGTAAATAAAAATAAGCAGACATATTTATATAGCCTTCTTGCTGAAAGGTGAGAACCACTACACCACTATGCAATTCTCCTTTAGTCAAACCTCAAATGATAAAAATCAGAAAGTGTTTTTTTTAATTTTTTATTGTGTATACGTGTAAGGTAAGGTAAGGCTTTCAGATTATTATTTAGCACACTTGAATTAAAATTAATTGATTTAAATTCATAAGTGATCTCTATATGTTTTCAAATAGAAATATAATTTACTCTACTGTTCTATAGTTAAAAAGTCAGAGCTTTACAAACGGAGAAGCTGAGTAGAAGATAAGGCAAAAAGAACACTGTATTTAAAGTCCCATTTCGATAATCTTTTGCTGTATTGTTAAAGCGTTCCCAGTTGTGTTTTAATTGTGGTTATGCTGTTTTTAGGCAAAATCATAAAAACCAGTGTCGTTTTCTAGGACATAGTTTCTGCAGAGCGGCAAGAGTTCATCAGAAATTAGCCTCTGAGTTGTGGGTGGAACTGTTTGCGTGGAGTAAATCTACCTCCTTTTCCCATCATCCATCTGTTTACAGGCTTTCTGACAGCCAACTCTAACATAACATTACTGGTGCAACCAAAATGGTGAGCAATACCGTAAATGTCAGCTCGGAAGAGGAAAATGAAGGCGTAGATGGATTTAGTCCTCTACACGCAACAACTACAAGCATTTTCAAATGGCTCTTTCTCGTCTGGTCCTGATTCACAAAAACTGGAATTATGAAATCCTTAGAAATGCAATTTTAAACTAAAATGTCTGTATATATGTCATCCATCATAGACAAATTCTACAAGAGCATGTTAAAAACACCAAAAGCACAGTTTTCATTGCTCTTGCAGGTTTTAGTGCTATCTCACACTCTTACAGTCATGACAGTTGAGGTCCATACGGTGGAATTTACCCTTCCTGGTTTCTCCACGTGCGGTTACCATAACCTATTACAATGTGCATTTTGGTAAGGACTGCGTGTTGTTTCCCATGTTCTGTTTTTTTTTTTGTGTGTGTGTGTGTTTATGGTTTTCTAGCAACCAGGTTCCCTTTAACGAGGGATTTTTCAGGCTCTACATGTAGGGTTTACCAAATTGTGAAATTCAAAGCAAGGATGATTGAGGTGGAGGGAATGCCTCCTGTTAATGTCTATGCATGTCACACTCGTATTTGCAGAAGCTCGGGTTGTACAGGTTCCTGCCTTGCTTTAGTATGTGTCAGGAAATAACATGTGGAGTTCTGTCTGTTGTGGAATAAGTTTCCAGACAGATTCTAAGCAATGTTACTAGCGTAAATAGTCTGCCTGCAGAGAAAAAAAAACTATAAAAACTTTAATTTTCAAATTTGATAACCTTATGTGACTTAAACTGGTGCATACTGGAATGTGCACAAGGATTTGCTTTCAAGTGTTTCCCAATCCAGGGTTGTCCAAAGTTCCTGCCTGATGACAATACTTCCACATGCTGCCTCTCTGTTCTCTCAAGCTCATTACCTTCCTTATCTGCTCTCTACCGGCTGCTTTTTTTTTAGTCTATCCACAGCTTTGCAGAGTTGTTGTTCTCAAGACTGGGTTTTCACACCATGCAGGCCTCCACAGACGCGCTTAACAGAAATTATGCCCGCGTTATCACTGGTGGCTCATTTTCCTTCTCTGCAAGGTTTGACAACCTGGCTTTTGTTGTACACTGCCCCAGCCATGTGCACGAACGTTTGCACACACAGCACAGGCTCTAACCGTCTCTTTATACACAGATTTTTTTTGTCACTTGCAGTTACAAGCAAAGGGAGATTTGCAGACGCGGGTCCTGTCACCATCATTTGCCTACCAGATTGTGTGGTTTTGACTGAATACCAGGAATAAAGAATACATTCATCTAAATGAGGCTACAGGGAACTTTTTACTTTTCAAAACATAAAACTTACTAAACAGACCTTGAAGACAAATTCCAGCATTGGCGAAAACCAAAACACGAAAACCAAAGTTATTGTATTTTCCAACATTGATGACAGATCCTGAGTTTCTGTGGTTCATACTGGGTACAACTTTTTGACAGAATGTTACTATCAGTGTTGTCACTGAGCAGTTCTGCAGGGCTCTGTGTGTCATTTGCCTCCTTACTCTTTGATACTCCCACTTTGGTCATGGTACCCCTGCAAAGGCAATCAATAGTTTCATTTGCTGCTGTTGTGACAGCTGACAGCATTGCTGCTGGAGGCACTTACAGTACGCTGGTGGAGTTTCGTGACTGAATCCCTCAGGGCCACCTACACTCAAACACTCATGTGCAATGAAAGTTAGGTGGCGATGTACAAATGTAGCCACAAGGACAGTGTGCCACTGTTCAATATTTGTTTTTTTTTTTGTGTGTGTGATTTCTTTTATTGTCTCTGTGTGCATTTGTGTGCACAAAAAAAACATCTGCGTGTGTGTACTTTAGTATCTATGTTCCGAGAAGTCACATGACCCCCCCCCACACACACACACACACACACTCCCCGCCTGCCTCGCTTCAGGCGGTTTCTCAACATACCTTGCACTGAGGTTCAGAGGGTAGTTTACAGGGACTTTCCCTTCCAGCACGTGCTGGTCTGGAAGCCACTCTCTCACTGACATCTTTTTTTTTTTCTTTTCTTTTTTTTTTTTTACATCTCTCACTGTGTATATCTTTAACCAAAGCGTGTAAAATCATTAATGCTGCCATGGTGGTGTGTGCAAACAAGTAAGAGCTGATGGTTGATATTTCTTTGTACAACAGAACTGGTTTTCAGCCTCCAGTGTCTGCTCTGCTGCAGACTCTTTTTGTTGCTTCTCTCTTGCAAAGTGTCAGCCACTGCCTTAAGCCTGTGGCTATTTTTCATTTCTCTTCCCATCTTTTTTAACCCATTCATTTGATTGGCTCATTTCTCAGGAATGCAAGTGAATGAGGACAGACACAGGGAAAAGAGTAGGGATTTTCCCTCCTTATACTGTCTGTCCCCTGGACTGGCTCCCGCCTCTTCCGCTTTTTCCTCATTCCACAGTCTAACCAACCCAACTCCTCCTTCACTCCCTTCCTCTTATCTTTGTTGTCTTTTTTTGTCAAGTCATTTTGAAATCCTTTACAGGAAGCTCTAGCGTGAGTTTGCCAACCCTTATGTGTTTGTTTTTGAAGGACAAAGGAGGGTTTATCTGGGAAGTGTCCTTGGCTCTGGGGAATAGCTAAGGATTCTATAGACAAGGTGAATGGTTTGAATGAGGCAGTGATGCAGCCGTTGTAATGGGTGAAATCAAATTTAATTTTCCATCAATATACGATGTATGTCTGACGTCCAACTAAGTTTAGAATTGGCTCCTCTACTTTTTAGTGGAGTTTGCAGAAATAAAAGAACCTCATTTTGTTTGGAATTTCCTGCTGATAAGCTTTGAAATTTCCCATTTGATTTTTCAGACAGGAGAAGTAAAACACAGTGTCTATTAAAGTTTGAGATCATTAGGTTGGTCACTTTTGCAACTTTTCCATAGTCATATGACAGGGTTTTCTAATGCTCAGTGCTGGTAACAAACAAAGTGGTGGTTTGCTCTGTCACCTGACCGCTTGAGGCATTTGAGGTTCAAGTTGGAGCACGGGCCTCAGTTTGGCCTTGAGTTGTTTTTTTTTTTAATATGCTCCTTTTCTATCATCAGCTGAATTTCAGTCAGGATAGTTTTTTTTAATATTTTATTTGAACATGCGATGGACTGTCCTAGGTGTACCCTGCCCCCTGTTTGTTGATGATTCTAATAAATCTTCAGCTAACCTCCCATAATCCTGAACACTCTTATTTTGGTGATTTATTATCGTGATAGGTGTTTTGTTGGTGAGTCATAAAAAAAATTCCACGGTGGCTTAGTCCTGCAAGAACTTCTTGTAAAACTTGTGCAAAAATCTACCTCGTTCCAGGAAGTTGGATTAGAATAAGAGAAAAAGCAAACGCACCAACTTCACAATGAGATTTTTTTTACACTTTTTGACAAAACTGATCACACTCAAATCTGTTTGAGTATACCACAAGACTGAGAATTAAAAGTTGACCTTGGAAAGCAGTGGAAATGTCCAGAAACCATTGCCACTACAAACTTGAGGCCAGATGCTGCTCATCTCAGAAGCTCCCAAACAGATCGTTCTCATGGAATTGCCAGGAGATTGCTGAGCAAGATGCAAACTCATTGATTTGGGATGCAGGGGGATCATGGACCAGTCGCTTTGCTGGGCATACAACATGCCGGACATCACTGGGGCCAGCAAGCAATTAAGGAGGTCACTGAGGCAGCAGAAGTAGCCTCAAGGTGCCTGTGGATTAGGAGGGGGTAACCGTGAGTGGGACACTGATGTGTCCAGGTTGCATCACTAGATGATGTATGTTAAAAACTCCTTCTACAATGCTTCCTGTTAAATTTCTCAGTAATTCTGCATGCATATTCCCTGAAACTGCTTTCAACAAAATCATTTACATTTTGTTGATCCAAAAACAAATGTATTTTCATTTACGTAACATCCAGATCCCATTGGTTCCAGTTACTTTTTCTCTGATTGGATGGCTTTTTCTGTAGAAGCAAATATCAACATGCTTGTGTACAGCTAACTTTTATGACTTACTTTATCACGACTTTTGATGCAGATGTCAGAGAATGCTGCTATGTTCTCGAAGCACTGCACCACTCAGTTACATCTGAAGAGCCTTAATAAAATTTATACTGAAATATGAACAAAATCCTGACAAAAGAACCTAAAACCATCTTGAACCAACTTCTTCAATGCAGTGATTTGTTGGATTCGATGACTATTTTTGTCGAGACTCTTGGAACTCTTTATTTCCCAGAAATGAGATAGTGGTGAGGCCGCCTTTGGGTAGTGTTATTTAATTCTAAGAACATTTGCATAAGTGAATATTCTGTAGTTGTTAAAGTACACCAAAATGGGACTCATGGAGTACTAGGAGGAAAGTGAATAGAGGAGTGGTTGGACTGACACAGTGAGAGAATTCCAGAAGTTTGTTCTTCTGATGCTTGAGGGCCTTTTTTTGTTTTTTACTGGAACAATCCCTCAATGTGCACACACGAACACACATTTAAATTCCAGTTACTCAAATAGCAAAAGTGAAACTTGGAGACCACGCTTGTTCCTGATTGAATCATTTATTATAACTTAAATAGCATCTGAAAAAGCTGCGTCAGGAAACTTCAGCGTTTGAACTGAACTGTACATAGCCTCATTCAAATCAGAGGCTTGTTCGCGTATCCACTTTTTCATTCTGACCCTGTACAGATACCACTTTTAAATGAACCATTGCTCATTTTGAACTAACATTAAAGCTAAAAAAAAACTCTTGTCTTGCATGCACTGGTGAATTAACTCTAAGTTATGTAGGAATGCTAATAGTAATGATTTTGCCAAATACTTTTTTTGTTTGTCCAGTTGATCAGTTGTATCCTCCTGCTCTTTTTTTGGTAATGGTGCCTCAGATCTCTTACTTGTTGAACTGGTTGCAGATGAAGGGGCATTTTCTTTCAGAAAACACTTACTTACAGGAATGCCGTACTGTTGTGTTTTCATAAGTCTAGACTTCAATCTGGTTTTGTCTCTGCTCTTTTTACTTTATGAGCACATTCCAACTTGCAAAACTGGGTTGATGAAAGTTTGTGTGCAAACGTTCAATGCTTCTGTTAGCTTTTAATGCTGTATAAAGCTTATAGCAAGTCGAATTTTATTGCAACTCTGTAAAACTGTGATAAATGGAATGGAGCAAGTTATACTCATGTCCAAAAGTGCGACATCCAAGGACAAAACTGTAAAAAATATGTAAGAAAACTGATATGTGACAGTAAATTGTAACCAAACAGCAAAAAAATGTAACAGGATTTTTGGGGATTTTCATTGTCAAGCATCTATTTTTTAAGATAGTTCCTTTATTTGTCATACCACAGAATTCAATTCCACACTGTTGTTGTTTTTGTTTTTTTTTTGCATTTACAAAAGGGTTTTCTATTCATTTGAATTCCGGCCCTAAACCCAGCTTTTGCTGTTGTCTCCATGCAGACTCCTCTTCATCTTGCAGTGATAACAAAGCAGGCTAACATCGTAGACGCTCTGCTGAGAGCAGGAGCTGACCCTACCGCTTTGGACCGTCATGGCCAAACAGCACTCCATCTTTGCTGTGAATATGACCAGCATGACTGTCTGTCTGCACTGCTGTCTCTGTCTTCATCCTCCCCTTGCCTGGAGGTTAGAAACTTCGAGGGTAAGTTTTGAGCAGTGAAGAAGCTTCTTCTTTTTGGACGATTTATTTCGTCAAATATGGTTCTAAGATGAGTCAAAATGACGGTGGGGGGGCTATTTTCCATTCCCTCACTTCCTTCTATCTGTCTTTTTTGTACATTATCATGAAACTGTTAAGTTGTCAGTGAATAGTTAATCAACCTACCGGTAAGTTCAGGTAGAGGTTAGAGTCTTGAGGTTGTGTGGGCGGGATGAAAACATTTCCTTCCTCTGTTTTGGTGCCCTTGTTTTGTGACACTGGCAAATAACCATGCAGAACAGGAGGCATCATCTGTGTGAAAGCTCTCAGAATTTTAGGGATGAGTGTCAGCTTGATAGAAAAACAGTCTACAGGCATAATTAGAATCTTTCATGTTCAGTAGAAATCAGGCTTTCCTTCATGCTCACAGGTTTAACCCCCCTGCATATGGCCGTGCAGCAAGGCCATCAAGATTTGGCTAAAATGCTCCTGGATGCTGGAGCTGACATCAATGCAATGGTAAGTCCTTATTTGTGCAGACTCAATAGAGTTTTACAACGTTTTAAGATCTTGATTCTTAGATATCCTTTTTTCCCCTCCTAATCAGGACATTAAGAGTGGCCAGAGTTCTCTTGTGCATGCTGTGGAGAGCAATAATGCCGGCATGGTTCACTTCCTCATTGAGGTAATGAGATTGTGTGGGCAGGGAAAGAGAGAAGGGCTGTGACTCAGCTCTATTTAATAAGACTGGTTCTCTGTCCAATCGTCAAAGAATATTTTCCAAAATGTCCTCTTTTTTGAAATCACAGTGAGGCCACTATGAACAAAGGTGTTTCTCTTTCTCCCATTAATCCAACTACAATTAGCACTCTTTTTGAAATCCAACTTTGGTTTTCTGCGTGAATCAAAAACATCTGTTTCTTTGTCACAGAATCGATGCGACGTCAACAGACAGTCATACAGTGGAAACACAGCCTTGCATGTGGCCTGTGGCCGAGGTCAGGTAGACATTGTACGGGTGCTACTGAAAAGCGGAGCTGACAGTGGCCTGAAGAATTACCACAATGACACACCTGTGATGGTGGCCAAGAACAAAAAAGTAAGGACAGTAAAACGACAACGGATGATGTGCTTTATCTGTTGTTGTATGTTTGGTGTTTATAAAAAAAATGTGCAAATATTTTCTATTTACTGTGAATAGCTGGGAAATCCTGTCTTAATCATAAAAATAAAAACAAAACTGGACATTTATTTGATTTAGCTGCTCAAATTTAAAAGGAAAAGGCTGGAGCACGAAGGGCCCCTGTGATGGACTGGCGACCTGTCCAGGGGTGTCCCCTACCTTCATCCATGAGTGGGCAGATTAGGCTCCGGCAGCCTCTTGACCCCAAAAGGGACAAAACGGTGTAGAAGATGAATGGAGCACGAAGAAGCTCAAAGATGTGTCTCTTTCCCTCTAGTGGACAAATGTGGAATATTTTTTTTAAAAAAGGCATCACATTTAAAAATAATTAGAGACCAAGACACAATTCCAAAATATGAAATTAAATGAAATAGAAAAATTTAAGAAAACAAAAGCTATTTCCAGAAACCAAAATAAAATGTAAAAAAAATGAATCACCTTAAGTTCCCAGCAAAGTTAGGAACATCGCTGATTGGAGGAGGACGTTTGATTTTTGACATTTGAGTTTCTTTAAATGTGTCCTAAATGTCCACAATATGAATACGAACCATATCCATGCCAAATTACTTTTAGTTGAAACAATGGACAAACATAATCCAGCAGCGATGTCCCAAAGTATCTACCTTTTCTGGTTTCCATAAAATCATTTCGGAAAACAAAAGTAATTTCCAGAGGAAAATGTATTCAGTTATTTGGTATAAAATAAAAGTAAGTAAGCTGTTACAAAACGCAACGAAGAGAAAAGCTGTCTCTGGTTTGTCTCAGAAGTAGAGAGACTGGTGGAGTTTGTATCTCTTCAGACTTGTGTGGGTCCTTTGGGGGCGTTTAAAATGGCTTTCTCCATAGTCAATAACATGCAAGATAGTTTAGCATGTCGTTTTTGATTTTCTGTCATGCTTTTTCCCGTTTCTTCCCTCTTTTATAACTTTGTTTATTGTCCATGTTGAACTCCACCTTTTTTCTCATAAATAGTCCCTCATAAATAGAATTTTTTTTTCATTAATTGTTCAGTCCCTCCCAGAGTAGAATACACCCTGTATATAAAATAGATGATAAATCCCTGCTGTGATATTCACCAAAATACATGGAGAACTGTTGTTCATCATTTGCAAATCTGCAGATCATCGATGTGTTACGGGGGAGAGGGACCAAGCAGATCAGAGATCAGCACTGCGTGTCAGTATTAACACATGGGAGTACCTTCATGGAAAATGGTAAGAACACTTGGGCAAGATCATAATAAACGCATAGTCATTAAAAGTTCTGGTTTTATTATTCATTTTTATTATTTTTATATATTTTTTAGGATCACCATCTTCCAACCACAGCCATGGATCTTCACCCTCAACAACACCCCACACCTTTCATCCTAACCACTCTCCAAGGACTTCATCTTCACAGTTTTCCTTTTACTAGCTCAACATTATCAACCAATGGAATTTGCAACTACCTCCAAACAAGCAAGCATCAAATAGACTACCAGATATCACTTCTCTGGACCTCAATGTTCTGAGTGGAGTCTGACTGAACTGAAGTTTGCGACAAAAGACAGTCATCGTTTCTCTGTCTGAGCTCAGACGCCTTTAACTGCTGTATTTCAATTAATGTGGTCTTCATGGAACTGTGGACATGAATGTTTTCTCTGTTTTTGCCACTAGAACATGAAGATATTGAAAGTCTAATTACTGACGTTGACACTTCTTTTATTATTATAAAAAGAAAAACTTCCTTTACACCTGAACAGGAAAAATATACAAATTACCTTTTAAGTTTTCCTAAATGTATGCTTTTTAATCTGTGCTGCTTGTCAATAAAAATGCAAAACTTATTTGACCTTTTGGTTCAAGGTCAAGACAGGACTCAACAGAAAAACCACGTGTTTCCTACTAAAGATAGGTTTTTCCATTGCTTGACACTAAAATTATTATTTAAAAAACTTGTTCATGTTGGACCAAAATTGGGAACATATGTGCCATCAAAACACCCAGCCACTGGTACATTGTTTTATTTGTCTATACATGGATTCATCAGAAAAAAATAGGAAATATGAAGCAAATTTAACTTGCAACTATGCAATTTGTCGAAGCGCAGTCATCAGATTTTTAAACTCGGAGCCAACTGAAATAACTGACTGAGTCGGAGTTTGTAAAGGTTTCAGTTCTGAGGACTCAGGTACAACATCAGTGTGCATTCTTAAGAAGTGGCTTAGGGTGATAAACTTGAAACAGGTAATTGGACAAAAAAAGTTTAAATTCATTTAGACTGCATCTGAAACTGGCAGCAACAACTCACAGTCTATGAGACAAGACCCCAGGGGGTTTATTAATGTGTTGTTATGTTATAAGTTTACACATACTACTTCAACAGAAAGGATTTCAAATATGTTGCCTGACAAAGCCACACATGGATTGCAATTAAGTGACTTATTAAATGTTCCACAGACCCTTGCTTTTGCATGTGTTCCATTTTTCCCTCTTCAGACATAGCTGGTTTCAGGAAAAAGAAGAAGTCAAGACAAAAGAAGGCTTCAGTCTCATTTGTAAATTGAGTGTACTGCAATAAAATGTACAAAGTTTACAGCAGTTTTTGACATGTTATTTGTAGAAATAAAAAAATGAAACAAGGATATGTTGCTTTTATGCAATAAAGTCACACTTTGAAGCCAAAAAGGTACAATGGAAATATTGTTTGCAATGCCCCCTGACCTTCTCAGCACTTAATATTTGTTGATGTACTTCACAAAATGATTAATCTATAATTTTGTACAGTATTTGCATTTGTGTACCATAAAAATGCAAATATATGCACTTTATTCCATTCCAAAACAAGAACTTGCACTTTTGTGACCTCTTGCTTTTAAGTTTGTTTTTTTTCCACTTCTCTTTATTCATGCACAAAAGACATTAAAGTTCTAAGTGCTGTATATGTATGCACAAATTACTGACTGCACATCAAACAGGGTATTTTGGAGCCCTGACAGTAAATGTGGAAATCTCAGGTTCAGTTCGCAGGTCATGCTTTTGTAAAACACCACCACCTGGCGGTAAGAGAAAGAAAAGCGTGCAATTCATCAACTGAAAAGTTGCAGCATTTTTTAAACATTTTTTTTATTATTATTTTTTTTTTTTTACTGCAGTGTCCAGGTTTGTTCTGTGGACTCAGAAGAAAGCTTTTGGGTGAAAGGGAAAAAAACATCTCAGTTGTGTTATTTTATGTTTCTACATGTAAAAATTGTTAAAACTATGCAAGAAAGATCCATGACTTCAGAATCGGAATATGCAAAACCACTATAGATGAATGTTATAGATGGATTGTTTTTATGCACAATAGGAAAACTTTGTTTTGAAGACAAAAAAAAATTTAAAAAAAACAAACAAACTCGGAGACAGACTGGTGACCTGCAGATGGATGGATGGATGGATGGACAAAATTAAATAAAAATACTGATCTATGATCTTGAATTTTTTTCCTTTTTTTTCTTAAAATGTTGTCTTCTTCATAACTCACGTTTGTTCCAAAATAATTTTCCCACACCCCAATGACAACTATCAAATAACCTTGTCATTCCACCTTTTAGTTATGTTTTATTCTGCTTGCTCTGATATAACCACGATTCTGCATAACAGTTGTTAATTTATTTTATATTAGGATTTACATATTAATAAAACTAACTTTTATTCTATAGAAAACACTTGAAAACTGGATTCACACGTGACAATTTTAAGCTGTCAAATTTCAGAAAATTAGATTTAGAAAAATACATGCAAATGTTTTGCTATCTTGGTAAGTTGTTTTTAACATTTTATAAAGCTCATACTACTGTGTTACTATCAGTCGTTTTGTACCTGTAATGCATTCCTGGAAAAATAAATCAATAAATACAGATCTTGACTTATGTATGTGTTTCCCACATTTAGGGGTCACGCCTTCTGATTGCTTATTTGAGGCCCTCTTAACCTGTAACCCATTGATATATATTAATTTTCTGCACCACTCCGTCGGGTTTTCTACAGTCTATGCTGCAACCCCAGAGTTAGGCGTACCCTTGGAGTGTCATTCAGAACAAGCATGAAAGGTACCGATGTTCAGCGAATCAATCTTGTTCTACGTCATCGGGATTTTCCTGTCCCCTGTGTTTCTTGACCAATAGGAGTCGACATTGGATCAACGCCGACCAATCATCGCTTGAGTTTGTGGAAGTGGGCAGGCGCTTGTGAACTCCGGTCGCTGACGTTTGTCGTGAACTTTGCCGGTGTGCAACTACCCTTAGACCCTTTACTGTCCGCGTGAGTATCCTACATGCTGGGTTTTAGATTAAAATTATAAAATGAATGTTGCAGACTATATCGCGTAGTCCTGGCGACTGTTGAACTTCCGTGTTTTTCCTAATTTGATCTCGTGGTCGCCTCCACATGGCTACCTAGCTAGCTAGCTAGGTACACACTCAACCTCGCATTGCTCCTTAACACCTAAAATCGCCATTAAGGAACACTTTTGGGCTCTGTTTGCTTTATTTAGGAACGTTTCAATCGTGTAAACCGTACTGTAGTTTTTGACACCTTCTTTTTATGCCCTAATTCAACATTTTAGGCGTGTTGAGGATGAATTACTGGGCCTGGGCTACAGTTAACCTGCTGTACCATCTTTGCTAAGACAGCAACACAGAGTAGCTTATCAAGTTTGGCGAAGTTGATCATATTTCCCACCTAAGTAAAAGTTTATTTGATAT
Organism: Adrianichthys oophorus; assembly: GCA_036245035.1. Lineage (NCBI taxonomy): Eukaryota > Metazoa > Chordata > Actinopteri > Beloniformes > Adrianichthyidae > Adrianichthys > Adrianichthys oophorus. The sequence continues at coordinate 7,951,649 of BSAI01000207.1, read as the reverse complement.
GCTAGGTAGTAATTTGCTAAATAAATTGTGTACATTATATTTATGATTAATTGTTCATATTGGGGAAGACTACAAATTATTACTAGTAGTTGTGGTACTCCACGTTAGTAGTAGCATTAAGTGATCAAAATAATATGTTTTGTCGTTTGTATGCTAGTCTGTTATAGCCTCAGAGTATGGGCAGTGTATTGGCTGCCGCTTCCCCCAGTCCGGTCCCAGCTGTGGCTGCTGGTGGTCAGGGGGTGCCAGGGCTGGTGTCAGTCCCTCCTGGGTTCACCATGCCCCCGGTGTCCTCCGTTCCTTCCACAACTGAATCAGGACAGGAGGCAGCAGATGCAGAGTCATCCCTTCCAAACCCCGGCACGTATGAGGAGTGCCACCGCAAATGTAAAGGTGAGACGGTCAGCTTTTTAATGTTGACATAATGTTCAGGAAAATTGTGTTATTTCATCATCACCAGCCTGATGTTGAGGATGAGAAGTAATTTTCTTCGTCTGTCTTGTTGTAGAGGTTTTTCCCCTGCAGATGGAAGGGGTGCGCTTAGTGGTAAACAAAGGCCTTAGTAACCACTTTCAAGTTAGCCACACTGTAACCCTTAGCACCCTGGGTGACTCTGGTTATCGATTTGGCTCGACCTTTGTTGGCAACAAACAGACAGGACCTGCCGAGGTAAGGCCCTTAATGGTTCTGTGACTTCCTGTTTGAATCCTCCTGAATTTGACAGTTTGGGTTGATTTTCAAACAAATTAAAGTCCCACTCCAATCATCTTTTGATCTATTTGTAAAGCATTTTACAAAGCATTGTAAATTATGATTGTGCCATTTTTAGCAAAATATAATGAAAACCTGTGTTGTTTTCCCTGACATTGTTCCTGCAGAGCAGTAGTTCATGAGAAATTCGCCTCCAAGGAGCAACTCCACCCCCACTTACCATCATCCATCTGCTAGCTTGCAGCCCCTCACACTCCCAACCTAATAGCAGTGCAACAAAAATGGCGAGCAATTTCAGAGCGTACATCTTTGAGCCAGCTCAGTCGAGGAAAACAAAGACATACATACATTTATTTGTCTTCAAGTGGATGCATCAGAATGGGGCGGAACAGGAAGCTTGTGTTCCGCGCAGTGTATTTTCTTCATCACCGCTACAACCTTTTCTATAAACGAAATTTTTTCATCTGCTCCTGATTCACAATTATCTAAATGCTGACATACTTAAAAATGCATTATTTTCTACAAGAACATGTGACAAACGCCAAAAACACAGTTTTCATCGGAGTGGGTCTTAACATTTTTGTGGAAATTTTGGGTTATTTTACTAAACCACATTTTTGTTGCATTTTTTAAACTGAGCTCTTTTCATTTATTAACTAACTTAATAACATGGGATAAAAACTTTTAACACAAGGTTTCACAAAAGCACACAATACACTGCACCACAAAAATAGCAAAAAAGTTATGTGGTTTAAAGTTTTTTATTGTTTCTCCAACTTGAACTTTTATTAAGATTTTATTAACTTCAAATTGTGTTTGTCTTCAAGTTATTTCCAGTTTTAGTTGGAGACATGGACAACACTGGCAGCCTGAACGCTCAGATCATCCACCAACTAACCAAAGCCGTACGCTCCAAGATAGCTATCCAAGTATGTAAATGTGTGAAAGTTTCACAAACAGAGCCTTTCATAGTTAATTTGCTTAATTTAAATTATTAGTTTTACTTTCAGTCATTTTTTGTCTTTCATTGTTGTTTTTCTAGACTCAGCAACACAAGTTTGTGAATTGGCAGTGTGACATGGAATACCGCGGGAAAGACTTTACCACTGCTGTTACACTCGGAAATCCAGACGTGCTTGTTGGATCTGGTATGGATTTCATTTTAAATTCATGTCACATGCTTGTTCTGTAATCACATACCACTAACATCTAACTACCTGCTTAACTTTGAAGCAGGCGACACATTGAACCGTGTTTGTAAGACAGCTCATTGGCTTGCTGTGTCACTTGACCAAATGTGAACTGACTTATTGCAACTTTGTTGAAGATGTGGATGATGTTGAAAGAGTAGCTTGTTTATTTGGTTATATTTATTTTTAAAAGCTCTGCAAAGGTGCTGGCAATCATGATGCCATGTCTGGGTTCAGTAGATAATTACAGTGCAGTGAGAGTCACAATCTACAGAAGGAGCTGCGTCTAAATGATGGGTGCTTTCTACAGTACTTCATCCCTCAGTGGTCCAGTCTTGCTGTCCTTGCTATCCTGCATTAGTCCGAGGAGGAAAAAAATAAAACTAAAAAAGCTTTTTATTATTGATTATTTTGATACAAATAAGAAAAATATAAAGTTCAGGTGGAGCAAGAAAGGCAAACAATCATCTTTGTCCTCCATGCTAGTTTTGGACTTCAGCTGCTGTTTACATCGTCAACACGGTCACTGCTAAAGCTGAGGTCCTGATTGATAGACGCAAGCCGACGCTTTGCCAATGAAACTGGACGCGCCAAATACGCGAATTACGCTCAGTAGGAATGTAGGTTTAAAGTTTTACTGTTAGTTTTGCTTGTGGAAATGTCCCCACTCAGAAGTCTAAACGCAGAAAAACCCAATGAAAGTCATAAGTTACGTCAAGTCAAAGGCCCAAAGGATTCAAGTAGAATCACATTGTTTTCTGTTTTTTGTTTTTTTTTGTTTTTGTCCTTTGTGTTTGTTGTTAAGTCTTAATTTGACTTTTTTTTTGCCTTGGAGTTGTTGTCATTTGCCCTTTTAAGGTTAAATTTAGGCAGTTTTCTAAATGTTTCCTGTTTTTTACAGCTCTTGACTTTTAGAAAATCTTGGACAGATTCTGGTGTAGGCCTAGCTTATACATAATCAGAATGAGAGCTGGTGTTTCTTTGACATCAAAAACAAGCCTTTGCATCAGACTATTATTTATCAAAGAGCATTGATGTTCTGCTTCACTGTGTTCATTTGGTTCTGCATGAGTTGTTGCACATTCAAAAACCTTTATGTCTGACTGTGGATCTGATAGCAACTCCTTTACTCTTTTTTTTGGTGGTATTTAAGACTTTCACTCCATAAGAAACTGAAAGATGAATATGAAAATATTGAAAGAAAACAATGTATGTGCAAAAGACTAAGGAAATTTGTGTTCATCTAAGTGATTTATCCATGAATTTTCTGTAGGTATTGTAGTTGCTCATTATCTCCAGTCAATCACGCCAGCTCTGGCTCTGGGTGGAGAACTGGTGTATCACAGGAGACCAGGCGAGGAAGGGACAGTAACTTCTCTGCTGGGTAGATACACAGGTAAAAAAAATAAAAACGTATTAATGTAATTTTCATATTTATGGTTCAACTGCCTGACAACAAGAACATGATTTTTTTTATCTTGACTGTGGATATTTATCTTCAATATGAATTATGCTTGTTAATAAATGTTGATGAGAAACTCTGCTTGGTCATACTGATTTAAGTCATTGTTGTGGATAAATTCATTCAAAACCTTCTTTATTGTTGCTTTGATTAATGTGTAGTCTGAAAGGTTAAAAACAAACTATTTTTTTGCTTTAGGTGACAACTTTGTTGCTACTTTAACTCTCGGAGGTGCTGGAGCTCATGCTACATACTACCACAAAGCCAATGAGCAGGTACGTCATGTCTGACAGCTATGTACAGCTCAAAAACATTTTTTATGTACTTCTGTGCTAAGTATTTATTTTTTTTTGGCCATTGAGCATAAAGGAGCTGCAGAAAAACACTGCTTACACCTAAAAGTATTTCTAAAGATTTTGCCTTTTCAGCTTATACAGTGTAGAGTAAAAACAAATGTAAACTCAGTTTTAAAGCTTTGAAGCATAAGTTACTTGAAGTGTGTGTCATTCCCAATTTCCCTGCTTAAAATTTCCATGTATTTTTGAAACTATAAAGAGGGATATCATACAAATGGCATTTAGATATGCTATTTTGGAATGTTGTTTTCACTGTTTTGTATTAAACGAAACAAATCATTTGGTTAAAAAAAGTGTAATGTTATTGTGGACTTAATATGGGTGTAACATCTCATTTTAACGATTCATATCAAAATGTTGTCAATATTGACTCATTTTTAATGATCTGATTTGATCTGATTCACTGACCTAAAATGGATCCGGGACATCTTTAGCTAAAAAATTCAACCAGTGTGACTCAGAGATAAATACCTTCATAGTGAACAGTGTAGGTGAAGTTTTCCAGATTCCTTGCATTTCTTAAAAGATAATCAAGTGTAAATTAAATATATGTACAAAAAAAAAGTAAACAAGAATTAATAGCAAATCCATTCACATTTTAGTTTCTTGAAGTTCAGCCTACTGTTGTTTTTCTACATCAAAATAATACAAACAGAAGTGTTTCCACACATTGGACTGTACTGACGGCTTGATCAGTTTTTGCTGCTATCACATGTATGTTGTCCTCCATGATGCACTTGGTTGTTTTTACATAATAGTAAAATAAACCTATCAGGCCTCAATCCAAATGGTATTTTCCAATGTTGATATAATAAAAAAAATCATTTTGAAGCGGTTTTATAAAAGTATAGGTTGATTTGATTCACAACTTGCCTCTGACAGATCGATCTGGTTGGATCGTAGGAAAATAAATCTGTCAAGTCAAGTAATCATTAAACCCCGGGGACTTAAGGAACTTATTTATTGTTTTCTTTGCTTGCAGTTGCAGGTTGGGGTTGAATTTGAAGCCAGCACACGGATGGAGGACACTACGACATCTTTCGGTTACCAGCTGGATCTCCCCAAAGCCAACTTGTTGTTTAAAGGTAAATGAAAGCATTCTGATTGCAGCACAAGTGACATGTTATGGAAAGGTTTCCAAACGTTTACGTCTTCAACTTTGTTTTTCACTACCTAGGCACAGTTGACAGTAATTGGGTGGTTGGTGCAACTCTTGAGAAGAAACTGGTGCCGCTTCCTCTCACACTGGCCCTTGGTGCTTTCCTCAACCATCGCAAGAACAAGTTCCAATGTGGATTTGGCGTCACCATTGGCTAGAGGCACCCCAGCTGCCCTAATCCGGCTCACAGGCTGCAGCCCGGATCGGCAGACACACACAGGAACCTGGACTAAGTTTTAAGAATTGGATACAGAGACTCTCTTACAACTGAGATTTTGGGGCCTGACAGAGAGACATTTTCCAAGGAGCCAGAACTGGCCAAGCCATGCCTACATACTGTAGCACACGTCTTTCCTGTATGGTGTTTTGAAGGCTAGAATCATAAATAGCAGAGGGATTCAAGTCACGCATGAGAACATGTGTCGTAAAGTAGGTGGTGAAACATAATATATGGTTGTCATGTAAGGATTGAAATAAATGTGATAACATTTTTTTACAACTGGATGTTGTGTTTGTGTTGTTCATTGGCATGGAGTGTTTTCAAAGATCTTTTTCTAAGCTCCAGGTCTCTAGATCCTTAAAGTCTTAAATTTAATTTTTATAAGGTAAAGCAATGAATTGTCTTAAATTCCAAGGAATGGGTCTTAATTTTTTTTTCTTGTGTGATGTAACTTCCTGTTACTAAAAAATAGCATTTCCAGCTTAGGTCATGACTTGGTAAATTGTTTAGCCTCAACTAGCTAATAAGCTCATGCTTGGTGCAGGAAAATGGGAACATGCAAATTAATGGAGAAATTACTTGGGAAGTATCTAATACTTGTAGTGGTTAAATCATAGAGGATATCCATTGAGGATAAGTGTGTTTGGATATCCCAGCATGACAATGATCTTAAACACATCACCGAAGCAACAAAGGAGTACTGCTATTAACCAGTGGAGTAAGATCTAAGAAAAAATAAAATATATGAGCAATGACAAAAAAGATCAAGTTAGATTTACATGTTTTTAAAAAAAACTTGACATTTTTTGGGAGACAAAAAAGCTGTTTTATTATGCATGTAACTAAGTTGACTTTTATGAAAAAAAAGAGTGTTAAGTCATCAGAGGTTACAATACAGACAATCATAATCAAATTGGTCTTAAATGAAATGAGCCTGTTACTAATAATACAATTTTACTTCTCATCTAATGAATATTTGCTAAATATTCTTTAATCTCAATTTCTATGAGTACTTCACTGAAAATGTATTTTAGTTATCAATTCTGCTTGCAGTGACTGCATTATGGTTAAGAAAACCAATTTTTTTTTGTTTTCAACTGCCAGATATGTGTTTTAACTCAATGTATTGTGTGGTCTTTTGGCTATGAAGTTTCTGTTACATAGATGTAACAAGGATTTGACATAAAATCTGGATTTCCCCCCCCCTTTTTTGTGCTGAAAAAAATGTTGGTAGAGTTGAATGGCAGTTTTAGTGTTATCAGAGACTACTGCCTCCATGTTATTTAGCAAAATTCTTAACTTACATTGAAAGTTGATAGTAAATATAGCACTTCCTCTTTTAAGGAACTCTGTTTTGCATTTCTTTCAAAGTTGAAAACTCATTTATTCCATAGAGAACTCCACCATAGATGTGTTTATTTTTAGCATCTTTGAACACTAGATTTCCATTGTTGCGTGGGTTGTCAAAGTAAAAGTCACCTGTTCATGTAAAGCAAATAGGTTTTTGCAAAGTTGTGGAATTTGTTTTGTCTCCTTAAGAATTTTTTACATTTTTAATACCCTTACCTTTTGAGCTAATGTGATCTTCATTTGTGGTGAAACTCCACCGCTTTGCCATCTGCTGCTGAATGTTGGGGGTCTGATCAAGCATTTGAAAAAGCATTTGTCTTCCTAAACAAGGCCACTCCAGTTGATCATCCTAATCACCAGACAAAAGTTGCATAAACATTGCAACATATGTCTTATAAAATATAACAACAAACCGGTAAGCATAACCCTCACTGGAGTACTGCCGTGAACTGTAAATGCGGGATCCTGAGGCACTAGTGTTCAGCACTCTCTGAAAGTCATCAATCTGCAGTGTTAAATGTGGACACTCAGTCTCATACAGATTGATGTCATCAACTGAGAAGCCTCCTGTAGAACGTCCTCCTTTCCGAGCTTCAAAAACCACCTGGAAGTTCTTAGACGCATTCAAGGAAACATGAAGAAGCCTCCAGTGGGATGTCTGAGAACCTAATGGGAAAAGTAATGTAAATTTGGTGTTTCCTTGAAATATTTGTACAGAAAAGTAAGAATTACAAAATCAACATATCAAATCAATAGTTTAGCTGTTGCTTTACCAGTGATCTGCCCCATAAGGCGTCGGGTTCCCGTTAAGTCCTGTTCATTCTCAAACTCTCTGATCCAGATGTTGAGAATATCAGACTCATTTCCACTGTGGTAATAGTAGAACTGCAGACACTGGATATGACAGTCTCTTTGAGGAGTCATCCTCTGAGTTTCCAGTTGTGCTTTGTCTCCCTCCTGACCTGTTGCTGTGCTAACATGCATGAAGTAGCCTGTTTCTCCATCTATAAAAATAGTAACATTAAAAATGTTAATTTTAGGTCATGAAAAAGCCAAAAACAAAAATATAAATGTAAATATTTTTAGGGATGTCCTGAACTAATCATGTTATCAGAAATTGGGCCTGATCACGAAATGCACACTCAGATATGTATGCCTTATGAAATGCAAATGCGATCAGAATAGGATATTAATTTTTTTATAATTGTTTAAATCAGCACTGTGGATTTCAAGCTTTTTATTTAAAATAAATGCCATTGTAGAAGTCTGCAATCCTTGAACGGATCACGACATTTTACTGCTGTAAAGCGCAGCAGAATACAGCAGTAACTTGAGAAAAACAGTTCTGTACAGTCAGCAATATATTCACAGAGTCTGACTTTGGGGTGCAAAAACGTCTTAACTGAAAGCAAACAATGATCTACAAAAGTATTTAAATTGAAGAAATATCACTTATTTAAGAAAAGAAAATGTCAAATTCAGCTCTGGAATTGATCAAAAACCAATTCAGCACCAAGTAAAGTAAGAAAAGAGCTTTGGCTTCATAAAGTAGACTTAAAATCAGTCAAAGCTTAAAATGAATGCCAAAATATTTTAATAATAAAAAAAAATATCAAAAAGCCATTCAGGGAAAACAATAAGAGTAGATTTAAAAAAAAAAATTGTTACAGTTGTAAATGGCCAATAAAGGAACAGTTCTTGCTTTATTTATTTTCAATAGAGGAAGTAAGTATTTGTTTCCTTGCATATTTTGACAGTCTGTCATCTTAGTGGTAGGTTCATTTGAACTGTGAGAGATAGAAAATCATAAAGAAAATGAATAAATGGACTTTGAAGAGTTTTACATAATTTTATTTGCATTTCATTGAAGGAGATACATGTTTGCCCCCCTAGTAACCATTAAGAGTTCACACGTATTTGAACCAATCCTCTGTATAAAAGACATACGTCCACATAATGAATCAATCAGTCAGACTCACACTCTCAGATGAGACTATCAGATGAGACCAAAACAGAGCTCTGTGGCATCAGCTCAACCCGTCGTGTTTGGAGGGATTGAAATGCTGCCTATGACCCCCAAGAACACCATGCCCACTGTCAAGCACGGAGGTGAAAATATTATGCTTTGGGGGGGCTTTTCTGCACAGAGCTACTTCACCATGTCAATGGGAGAATGGACAGAGCCATGTGCTGTCAAATCCTGACTGCAAAGCTTAGAGATGTCAAGCAACAGCCAGGAAACCTTAATGATTTAGAATTTATTTGCAAAGAAGAGTGGACCAAAATTCTTCCTGATATGTGGAGAAACCTGCTCATCAACTACAAGAAATATCTGACCTCTTTGCTTGTGAATAAGGGTTTTGCCAAATAGTACTAAGTCTTTTCCCCAAGCAGGTTCAAAAACATATTTCCCTTAATGTATGATAGTACTTATGTAATGCAAATAAATTCATGTCATTTCTTTGAAGGTAAGCTATAGATTTTTTTTTCATCTCACACTGTTCAAATGAACGTACCATTAGAATTACAGGCTGTCAGTTTCTTTTTAAGTGGCCAAATCAACAAACATCATATCTTCTCCACTGTATTTTTTGCTAATGTACTCAAACTTTTTACTTCTATTAGGTCTTTTGTTCTGATGTCCCGCCTTAATTTTGTAAATTGAACTGAAGAGCTGTTCACTCTGCTCGTCCTTGTGGGAGGTCTTGTTTTTAAAAGCTGTTTGACTGCAACTTTCAGGTATTGTGAGAGCAGGGGAAATGCTTTCATTTGAGAGTAAAAATAGTGAAAGAGTATGGCAGGTTGCTGCATTCCCAAAAGTGATGAACGAATGATCATAGACCATCTTTCAGGTAAACTATTATCCTAGATTTTTGAATCAGACAAAACCAATAATTATGTTTTAATATATATAAATAGCATCTGATACAGATAATGTCCCATATCATTTCTCACCCTTCATAAGCAATATTAAATGAATAATACAATTCCTAATTAAAAAAGGCTTAAATCTTACAGTAGATTTTGCTTCCACTGGGTTGAGTTGTGTGATCAGAACTTGGACCACTTGTAACTTGTGTTACCAGTTCCCAGCTGATGTTACCTTTTGAACAACGACCCATTTCGCAGTGTCCCATGAGAAAAGCCACAGTACATTTTAAAGGCAATGGTTGAATCTGTGGGGTTAAATAAATATAGAAAACAACAAGTATTATAACTTATTATAACGTATTATAACTTTTATTTAGAACTTTACTTAATCACTTTTCACTTTCCACAATTAACCAATTTTTTAAATATGGGTAAAGTTGTTTCATCACTATACGGTTAAATTGTTCTTGGTGAGTTATGCTCACTCAGGAAAATGGAAACTCTTTTATATGCTTTTTCCATTTATATATTTTTCTCTAATCCTATAATTAACAATTTTTGTAAGAAAAGCTGCAAAGCTGTTTTCTTTGTACTCTATTATAGTTGTCATCTGTTCAAACAGAAATAAATCTGTTATTTATATCTGTTTACATCTGTTAGTAAACACAAACACCCCAGCATAAAACCCAATCCACACCTTTAGAATTATTTTTGACTTTTATTTTCCAACAATTGATTACATTATCAAGTAAATAATATTTTCATTTTAAATGTGTACGCATATTTGCTTTGTAGGCTTTTTTGTAAAAAAGACAGAGTAGCTTTGTAGGCCAGTCTAGGCTGGAGTAGGCTTAAACACCTCATCTGTATAAATCTCTACAGTGACGTCCACTGAGTTAACAAGCTTGATGAGAGCTCAGAAATTAAGGTAATTGACTGTGTCAGACATAGCTTTAAACACTTTATAGTAGTAAGGAAAAGTATGTAAAGCACTCTCTGTACACTACACATTTTTGTTGTACTGTTCCTTGGTTTTAGTCACCAAAAGAATCATTCATTCATTTTCCAATCCGCTTTATCCCTTTCGGGGTCACGGGGTTGCCGGAGCCTAACCTGGCTACTCATGGGCGAAGGCAGGGTACACCCCTGGACTGGTCGCCAGTCTGTCGCAGGGGCCACACCCATGCACACTCACATTCACACCTAGGGACAATTTAGAGTAACCAATTAACCTATGAAGCATGATGGTGGGAGGAAGCCGGAGTACCCGGAGAAAACCCACACATGCACGAGGAGAACATGCAAACTCCACACAGAAAGGTCCCCCAGCCAGGACTTGAACCGGGAACCTTCTTGCTGTGAGGCAGGAGCGCTAACCACTGCGCCACCGTGCAGCCCCCCAAAAGAATCAATTGAAATGAAAAAAAAAAAAAGTTCACTGAAGTACTTACTACATTTGTAGAGAAGGTTTAACTCCTGAACATCATATTGACTCATCTCCAGCCTTTGACCAATTACATTTTGAAATGTGGGGTCTATGGTGATGATGGTAGAACCGTTTCCATTGGTGAAAGCATCTTTGCTGTAGTGCATCACTGACCAGTAGTCGTATGGTGTTCCATAGCTAGTACTTGAATCACTAAGAACCTTCTCAAAATTGTGATCTTTGCCTATATGAAATACACCAAATTTATGAATTAGTTTTAAAATACTGCACAAAAATAACAATGACAGCAGTTTAATCAACAATTGATGCGCATTTAAAATCCCACACCAACTATATTCTTTTCTATTGTGAAATTATTCCCAGACATCTTTTAATTATAATTATACAGTTTTTAGCCAAAAAAAAAAAAAAAAAACCTATCGTTTTTTTTCTAATACACATTATCTGCAAGGCAGCAGTAGCTTGATAGAAATTTGCATTTGAGTTGTGAGCAGTACTGTTGGCACTGAAGTTAGTCTAGGCTAATTTCTCATCAGCTCTTTGTTTACACTCTCTCCCTCTCGCCTATTGCCCCTCACAAGCTCAAGCTAACATTAGCGTAGAAAAAAAAAGAAGCAATCAATGTCAGAACTATGCAGCCGTACAGTTTTAAGCCAGACGACAGCTCAGATGAGGAAAATGAAGACGGTAATGGTCTATATGTCTGCAAGTGGATTAATCAAAATTGTAGTGGAGAAGGGAGACTTTGACTTTGGTGGTTGCTGCATCACAAACTTTAGCTTTTTCAAACTGCAAGTTTTCATCTGCTCCTGACCCAACGCGATTTGAATAAAGTAACTCAGAAATGCTTTTTTAATCTAAAATGATTATATCTCCTCCATCATGAGAACAATGCTACAAAAACATGTTTAAAACACCAAAAACGTGATTTTTATGTGAGTGGGACTTAAATGATAATTTCCATCACAAACATCATAATGAATTGCCTTTTAATAAATAATCTTAAGAAAAAAATATTTTTATGTCGAGACTGTTCAAAAAATAAAAAAAATATATCAATAAGTGGTTGATGTATTTTTAAAATATATGTAGTTTATTTGTTAAAAGTGAAGAGACAAATATTGATTAGTCAGTTCTATAAAAATATTAGTTTCCAATACATTTTGTTTCTTTTGTAACAACAAACAGATCTCATTCAATTTCTCATTGATTAATTTATATTTTCATAACATACCAAAATCAAAGATCTTAGTTTAACTGAAGGCTTGTATGTTGTGAAAGTAGTTCTCAAACCTTGAAGAATGTTGTCTGTTACAATGGTCACATAATCATCTCTGTCATATCTGGACTGTTCATGGTAGAAGCCAAGAGCGTGAAGTATCTCATGTTCAACAGTAGAAACATATTCACAGCCTACTCCAAGAGATAAGACTTGCCCATTTGCATCTGCTCCCTGCCCATTTGCAACTGCTCTCCCAATCGAAGAAAAACATCTAAAATGGGAAAAACACAAATCAATGTTGGTCACAATAGTTACAGGACATCACTGTAAACAATAATTTCATTCATCATACCCCAGACAGAATAGGGGATCTGAACCATTCTGACTTTGGAGCCCATTTTTCTAAAACAAGGCAGTGCAAGGCCCACTCACATGTTTAAAATTGTTCACTGGAATTGTTTATTTTTCCTTGCTTTTAGTTTAAATGGTGCAAGGTAATTGGGGTATACTTGTATAGCTCTTTCCTGCCTTCCTCAAAGGCCCGAAGCACTTCATGGGGACAGTCCCATTCACCCATTCACACACATTCATACACTGCGGCTCTGGTACTGGCTCCAACCTTCAACCAGAGTCAATATGAGGTTCGGTATCTTGCCCAGGGCCACTTTGATACATGGGCGGGCAAGGTGGGAATTGAACCTGCAATCTTCTGATCAGAGGTCGACCGCTCTTGAACGTCAAGAATCCCAATTTTGGGGTTCTTGACATTTTTCACCTTATTTTGTCAAAGTCTCACACTAGAATAAACAAAATAAGTCATTATATCTTTGGAAAGAAACGTGTTTTTAACTGTTTTTATATTGGTTTTGACCGAAAATAAAGTTTCTGCTTCTACAAGTTGAATTGCAAGAGGTATCCGATAGAATCAGTTCCAGTCTGGGTGGACTTTGGGAGAGACTCGCCGAAGAAAAGAAGGAAAATTGTTAGAAGCAAAATGAATCATAAAAACTTTCAAGAAACAATCATAATATTGTACATTTTCTCCAGTGAACAAATCTTGTAAAATTAAAATATTTACTGATAACAACTTTTAATTTAAGGCCTCCACTCAACCTTGACTATTATTAGCTTTGTATGGTGGCCAATACCCACCATCTCAGCAAAAAAAAAGTAACTTTGCAAAAATAAAAGAAACTGCAAATAACAAGAAACACTGTTGCAAATAAAAATAAATTTAGTGTTTATTTTATTTGTAACATCAAACTGGGAATTGTTTTTACACCGTTGTGAAAAGAACAGGAGTATGAATTGGAAAACTAAGGAGAAACTAAGTGAAGATGTTAGTGTTCATTGTCACTATGTGTACTTTTTATTGTGTTATTTGGTTAGGCCATATTGTCCCAGGTTTAAGGGTAAACTGGAGGATGCCAGTTTTGTTAGCTTCGGCTAACACTGAGATAAATTGAGATAGATACCCATTGTGCAAAAAAGACCACTACCAAGAAGGAGAATCAGGTGGTACATGTAACACAGTTACATGTACCACCTAACAACAGATAGGCCTACTGGCTGAGAGCTTGGAACAAAAACACATCCAAATGGAAACAACTGACAACAACTGTTGTTGTTTTATCATTAATTGTCATGCTAACGTCCAATGAGACGGCTATGGCTGTGATATTAGGATATATAAATAAAATTGAATTGAATTGAATTAACAATAATCTAGGGCGTGGGGAACAATGGATTTTTGTTAGCACGGGTAACAAAAGTTAATAGTCATTCAGATAACTATTGTTACCCATGCTAACAATAATCTAAGACAGGGGTAACAACAGTTATTTGGATGCATGTGAAGTTGTGTGGGGTGACCTGGGAGTTTTGAGAAAGTACCAGAATAAATCTTATTTACTGGTTTTGCTTTGCAATAATGCAATAATCCACTTCAATTGTGGCTTTTTTATTTGAAGTTTTTATTTTTGCCACTAGGGCTTCTTTTAATCTGTAGCGTTTCTTTTATTTGGAACTTCATTTATTTTTATTTGCAGCAGTGTTTCTTGTTATTTGTAGCATTTCTTTGTATTTGCAGTTTCTTTTTTTGTTTGCACAGTTTTTTTTATCTTTTGCTAGGATACAGGTCACTGCAGAACCTCTCAATTATTTTTTTTGGTAAGTCAAAAACAAAAAGTCTCAGGAGGCATCCTCTCCATCCATTTCTGCCCTGACCCTCCAACCCAAAGTTGTACCTTCAATTTTGACTACATTATTTCTTTTTAAAATTGTTATACAAGTACACAAGAGTCCAGAGGGCACTTACCCTCGTGACATAATGTTGACACGTCACTTATCAACAGTAGGCTACTTTTGATAAGTGCTGTCTTTGCATGTGGTATATTTTTTACAGAAAAACAGACATATTAAATGTAAAACAAATTGTTGTGTTCATATTTTTTTGCAAAGTTGTGGACTGACACTGAGAAAAGTGGCATTTCAAATCAGCTTTGCACTATTATGCAACACTTCGCAAATGTAACCTCTCACAAATGTAAGAGGCGGTAATGTGAGATGGCGCTCGTGGGCAGCGACCCACTGGAGAATCACTGCCTTAGAATGCCTTTCATTATAGATCAAATTAAAGTTAAATTATTACCAATTATCTTTTTTCTATGCAACAAAAGACCCCATATACACAGCAGTTAACAATGTTATTTGAGCTTTTTTGCACATTTGATGTAATTTTTGTCTATGCTAAATATTTTAACTTAACATGCCTGCTGAGTTTATTATTATCATTGTAAATGTGCAAAATTATGAAGAAACAGAAGTGTCTTTCAAAAATAGTACAGTTCTGGTGATCAGTAGATAATTATTAATTAAATATATAAGATCATTTAAAACTGTTTCTAAACCTGTATGATTACTTTTTATGAACAAACCTGTTGGTAGTCTTTTCATTTGTTTTAAGCCAATTGGGCAGAAGCATAATAATTGTAAACTAGTTTCTCCAAACCCAAACCATTTCTGAGCTACCACCAAAAACTGTCAGTTTCATTCTGTCAACATTTATTACAAGTAAATTACTCTTAAAAAAATCAACATCATCTGTTGAAAAAGTTTTTTTACATTACAGTTTTGTTTTTCAGTTAATGAAACGCATATATCTACAGGAAGATGAACATTTTCGTCTATTTTTTGTGTAAAAGTTGCAAAGTAAATATGAACGTAACAGAACAAAACATTATTTAGTTTGCAAATTAAAAGAAAAACAAAATGTAAACATCATTATTGCTTCTTGGCATCCAGCCCAATGTGAAGGCATACAAATGGATGGTGCCATTTTTCTGGCTTGTGCATTTCTTTTGTAACAACAGACCTCTTTTTTTTTTTTTTTTTTTTTAACTTGTCCTGTCCAACAGCTGAGCAAACAGATATGAGCTGAGAGCCTCTTGTATTAGACAGATTTTACTCTTACAATCGGGGGTTATAAATCATTGTGAACACAAAATGTATGTTGGTATAAGCCCCTTTTGTAATTTAAACCAAACTTTATTAATATTGATTTTTTTTTTTTTGTGTGTCTTTTTTGTTGGACCGGACGGAAAAGGAAAGGGGGAAAAGGAGAGAGTTGGGGAGTGGAGGGGGGGAAAGAGAGATGGTGGATTATAGAAGTTAGAGAAGGACTACTGTGAAGGGAAGGTAGAGTTGTTGATCTACAGGCAATAAAATGCTGGAGCTTATACCCATTGCAATAGTGAGTGTTGGTCTAAAATGGGCAGGGCCTGTCCACACACTCAGCTGTTACATACCTGCCGGCTCCAAGAGTGTTCACAAACTTGTCCACATCCAGTTCACACGCACACTTGTGCATACCAACCACCACATGTAAAGCATTACATTCTGTCACGCACACTATTCGAAGGTGTAAAGGTGAGCTGACGCCTGTGCTCAGGTGAATGTTATGTTAAGCTGAAGTGGATAATGGAATGCACAAAAAAAGGAGGGAGAACCCCCAGCCATCCCCACACCAAGACACCCGC